>NC_061157.1:3918786-4053786 GCF_022113875.1 Hydra vulgaris | reverse complement strand
TCTCGTGAATGAATTTAATGGTTTTATCAGCCTTATGCTTGGGGTCGTTGTCTTGCATGAAAATCGTGTTACGTACAGTTCTGCCCCATTTTCGAAGGGACTTGAAATATCCGACCTTGAGGATATTGATATAGTCATCAGCGTTCATTATTCCATTAATTTTCACTAATTCACCGACTCCACGAGCACAGAAACATCCCCAAAACAAGAACTTTCCTCTGCCATTTTTAATGGTTGGTGTAAAATCTCAAGCGCTTAATGGTGAATTAGGCTTTCTCCAAGTATATCTTATACCATCTGATCCAAACATATTAGTTTTACTTTCATCTGTCCAAATCGTCGTATGCCCAGTTAACTGTGGATAAATATGTTAATTGCTTTCATTCGCGACAAAATTGTCACCATTAGCTTTTCACATAAAAATTAAAAAAATTTAATATCTTCTAAATTTAATAAAAAGCAATATTTTTAGTTAGCTAAGTCTTAAATTTAATTAAGAAAACTAAAATTTCATTTTTCTTCTTTTCTAATAAAATTTATATAAAATATATTTTTGTTCAAACATGGTGATAATTTTGGCATATACTATATATATATATATATATATATATATATATATATATATATATATATATATATATATATATATATATATATATATATATATATATATATATATATATATATATATATATATATATATATATGACAGGAAAAACTTTAATTTTTTCCAAATAATTATGCAATTGATAGTTTTTTATTTATTATAAAAAACTATTTATTTATTATAAAAACATATCCATAATTTAAAAAGATTAGTTATAAAAATTTAAAACGCATTTTTAAAGGTTTTAAAAGAAACCATGCTAAAACTGGTTAGTTACTTCAATAGCGTTGAAAACGTGGTCAGTTACTTCAATAACATTACTTTTAAGTACAATAACTAAGTACACTATTAAAGAAAGTAATTATGTTTTAGCATGTTTTTTGCATGTTTTAAAAGAACCATGCAAACTTTTACTTAAAGTTAATGCATTTGGAATTACTTTAAAAGAAACCATGCTTAAACATGATTACTTTCTTCAAAAGCGTGCTTTCTTTTTTGAATTTTACTTTTATTTTCCTTAAAGTGAAGTAATATTTACTTGCACATTAAAAATACATTTCAAAAATTTGAAAAGTATTTTAAAGTTTTACTGAAACATAATCTAATAGAATATATCGAGTTATTTTTATTATAGTTTTCATTTTTTATCGTGAGTTTAACAACACCAATACTATGATATTTTTATTAACTTTTTATTACATTCATAATATGATATTATTTTTAAACTTTTTAAAAAAAAAATGTTTTCATTTATTTTATTTTTAGTTCCTTTTATTTTAATTTTTTCAAGTTTATGTTTTTTTAAGAGTAAATAAATTCAACAAACTAATTGAGAAAAGTTTACTATTTTGTATCAATTGATAACAGTTTTCAATCATTAGGTCTTTGCATAGTATTATTAATTTGCACTTATTTTGCAAATGCGTGAAAAATTGTTTTGAAAAAAGAAAAATTGATTGAATTCAGTAAGCATCTTTGATATATCTAATAACTTATTAACTAGAATAAAAATTATCTGAAAAAAAAAACTCCCTTATTTGACATGTATCTCTTAAATTAGATGTCAATAAATAAAGATTCATAAAAAAAACTATTTGTTGCACCTTGATATATATATATATATATATATATATATATATATATATATATATATATATATATATATATATTTGCCGACCTGAAACAATTCTAGGTCGACATTGCCCAATGCTGACCATAGTCCTGAGGGCTGATATATATATTTACTATGCAAATATGCAAGATATGCCATGTTTGCAATTATCATACTTTAATCATGTTAATGTTATAAGTGATGGTTTGCGACTATGCAATAAATACAGTATTACTGTTTGTTTTTTGTTTATTCCAATCAAAGTAAAAATGTATTGATTTTTAGTAATAGTGTTTCATTGTGTTTAGGTAGACTTTCAAGAGAATTTATTCAGGGAACGTGATGAATTGCGCAGAGAGCGTGATGAGTTACACAAAACTCTTGAAAATTTCAATAATAATCTTGCAAAGGTTCACTTTTTCATCATCAAAAATAATATTTTCTTTTATTTTTTTTTATTTTTGCATTGAACTTTTATTTTTTTAATATTTTTGCATTGAACTTTTTTATTCATTTAGATACAATCAGATGTACGTTTAATTACTACTGAACGTGATAATGTGCAATTTCTGTATGAGCAGGTTGTGTTCATTTAAAGATTTTTTTGTGTGTTTTGTTTATTTTTGTTGGTTCATTTTTTGCAGTCTATAAATACATCTATTTTACAGTCTATAAATACACGCATATATATATATATATATATATATATATATATATATATATATATATATATATATATATATATATATATATATATATATATATATATATATATGTATATGTATTTATATATATATATATATATGTATGTATATATATATATATATATATATACATATATACATATATACATATATACATATATACATATATATATATATATATATATATATATATATATATATATATATATATATATATATATATATATATATATATATATATATATATATATATATATATATATATAGTATATATATTACTGTTACCCGCAGTATCAGGAATTAGCTAAATGCTAATATTTATAATATTATATTGCGACTTAAAGTTTCATGTGTTACCACAATCATCAGGCAAGTAGTCAAAAGTTAATTTTGCTACAAAAAATTGTTATTGTTGTTGTTGTAGCAAAATTAACTTTTGACTACTTGCCTGATGATTGTGGTAACACATGAAACTTTAAGTCACAATATAATATTATAAATATTAGCATTTAGCTAATTCCTGATACTGCGGGTAACAGTAATATATATACTATATAGCTCTAGTTTATCTATTGAGCACTCTTTAAAATATACATTATTATACATGATAATATAAAGAAATCATCTTTAATATTTACATATATGCACCCACGTATATATATATATATATATATATATATATATATATATATATATATATATATATATATATATATATATATATATATATATATATAGTATATATATATATATATATATATATATATATATATATATATATATATATATATATATATATATATATAAATTTGTAAAAAATCCCTTAACAAAAATTTTTTTCAATTTACACTGTGTTTCATCAACAAAGACTCATCAGAAAAATATATATATATACAAACATACATACATACATACATACATATTTGTAAAATATTTTTCACAAAGTTATAAATTAAATTAAAGTATATTTATTTTAGGCTACAAGTGAAATACAAAGCATGCGACAAAAAATTAATAGACTAAAGACATCTGCATTATCTTCTGAAAAAATAACTGTTATACTTAAAAAAGCTGAGCATGAAAGAGATGAAGCATTATCAGAATTGCGGAAAGCTCGAAATGATATCCAATCATTAAGAAGCACAATTGAGGTTAAGAAAGTTTTTTAGAATAAGGTTATAGTAATATTACTTATTGAAAAATAAATTATCTTTTTTTAACTTTTCAATTTTTACTTGAACAACTTGTAAATATTTTTTTAAACTTCCTTAAAAATTAATTTTTTCTGGTTAACACATGTTTACCTTGCCAAACCTGAGGGTGCTCTACAATTTAGAAGAAATAAAGTTTTTTTTGTTAATATTTTACAATTAAATTATTATAAATTAACTTTTACTATTATGGAATATTATAATAAAAGATAATAAATATTTTTAGTCAACACAAGGAAAACAATCTTTAGAGAGGCAAATCAATGAAAATACACAAACAAATATTGAAGAGATCCTTTCAAAGGTTTTTCTAATAATTTAAAATGTTTTTTATGATTTTGATTTTTTAATTTATTTAAAATTTTAAAACATTTGCATGTTTCTGATGATACCGACAGAAAAACATAAAATCAAATTTTTTCATGATGCTGGTTTGCATTAATCAAATTTTGTTACAGCATAATTTAACTGGCTGTCGACTGCTGACCTGACAGTATCTGAGGTCGGTAATTTTTTGGCGACCTTAAAATTTTAAAACCTTATCTTATTTGCTATTTCAAGTTAATTAAAAATGGAAAAACAAGCACTTTATATTTCTATTAAAATTCTAAGGTATAACAGTTAAAATTTAAATGAAAAAGTCTCATTTCATATCTGAATAGAAAAATAAACAAACCTATTATTTAAATTCTAAATAAAATTATTAAAAACATACAACAAATCATTTATTTAAATTGTGAAAAAATTAATTTAAAAACACAACAGCAAAACAAGCATTTTCTTTCAATTCTAAATAAAATGATTCACATAACAAAACATGACCAGACACAACATAAAAGCAAGAAAACAAACATTTTAATTAAATTAAAAAAGAAAACTTCAAAAAAAAAAACTAATGTTTTTTTTTTTAATTTCTTTTAAAATAACTATTTAAAAAAAAGGCAAAACAAACATTTTATTTGAACTCTTTTTTGAAATTTTTGTAGTTTTTTTATATTTTAAAGCAAACATTTCCGAACATATTTTTGCTTTTCTATCAATTTAACGCTAAACTTTTGCACATTTGTTAGTCTCTATTTTAAAGTTTTGTGCCAACCTGATGCCGACTTAAAATGATTTTCAGTCAGCATTATTTTGCCAACCTTTTTTTTCTTAATTCCATTTTTTTTTTTTTTAAATTTGAATCCAAAAGAAAAAATATTAGTAACTCTTTTTAACTAATTGCAAAAGTATCTTTATTAAATGAAATTAGAAATTAGAATAAATGTGACAAAAGTAAGCAACATCAAAGTTTAATAATGAAATACTTTTGTCAATAACTATAATACAAATAGTTTTGTCAATATATACAAATAGTTTTGTCAATATTACAAATGCAAGAATATCATGTCTGATTTTCATTTTAGTAATTTATTGCACTACTTTTTGCTTTTACAGCTGCTTCTAAACATCTTGGTATGCTTTTTACAAACTTAAACGCTATGAATTTTAAGCCAATGGAGCTCCAAGTTTCACTAAGAACCTTATAAAATTCTGTTCTATTTGTTCATTTTGAAGGAGGCATTTTAGATTTTAAAATTGTTACTAAATTTTCAATGGGGTTTAGGTCCGGGCTTTGTGGCAGCCATTTAAGGATGTTAACTTTAATTTTTTTGAGGAACTGTTGAGGAACAAATTTTTTGAAAGCAAATCAAGATATAATTGTCCTGACATTATACCTTCAACATTCACCAGCCTACCCACAAAATTTGAAGCAAAGCATCCCTGAACCATAAGTGAGTCACCTCCATGCTTGACATTGCCGACCTGATGCCGACTTCTAAAAGAAATATATATATATATATATATATATATATATATATATATATATATATATATATATATATATATATATATATATACAATTAATTCCCAATAACTTGAACCTCCGAGGGATTGAGGAAAATGGTTTGACTTAATGAATGTTTGACTAAAGCAAATACTCGTTAAGTCAAATTTGACTGGTATAAGATGTTATTCAAGTTAAGGAGAATTTTCTTTATTCAATGCTCAAGTATAAACATTAAATATACACCATTATGCAACTCGCGAAATTAGGGTCAACATTCTCCAATGCCGACCTAACTGCGCACCTCAAAGTGATTGAGATTGGCAACTTTTTATGAGGGTTGATTATGCTAGTAAAAGCATAATAAATTTTTTCTAGAAAAAAAGGTGGCAGAACTCTACCTTTTTATTCATCAAAAATGAAGCAATAAACCTTACCCACAAGTTATCATATGCGCAATGCATTGTGGTTGTTGTATTCATTTAAATCTAAACAATCCAAATAAAGTTTTTAATTAAGTATATATCACGACAGTAATGAGTTGTTTCCGAGTTTTTTTCCGACATCTAAAGCTGTTTTTCACGAACTTTAACATGATGAACTTGTTGCTTTCAATAAAGAGAAATCTATAAACAGTATTTCAACTTGAACAAGAGACATTTATTTTAGTCAAATATGTAACTCACAATTTTATTAAGGATTATCTTGTTAAGGGGACTATATATATAGATAGTTATATATAGATAAGAAGAGCCAAATTATATATAAGGTAATACATATAAGTATATATATAGATAAGAAATATATAGAGAGATAAGAAGATTCGAAAAGCATCAAACTCTTGGCTATCGCCTATTTAAAGAAAATTTTGTAAAAATGTAAAAGCATAAACTTGTTTATTACAAAGTGTAGTATTGCAGCGTCTGTGAAACGTAAACAATACAAAGTTTTTACAAACTTATGCCAGTCTACTGGTAAAGTACTTTATGCTAAATGCAATTGAAAAGCTGATGTAGGAGGCTGTTGTAAGCATGTTGCTGCATCATTATACTAACTAGTTGACTATACAGAATCATAGGTTCCAGAAAGTAAAACACGTATAGACGTTTTACAGATATAGCATGTTTCAGGTGAATCAACCAACTCTGAAGCAATTTTATTTTCAAACTTAAAATTTAAAAAATTGATGCTTACAAATATTATGCTCGCAAAAGACCTTTAGTTTAAGGAATTCGTAAATATTGTTTTGCAATATTTTATGGAGTTCTAAAGATGTTTGCTGTTACAATTTTCTCACTCGTTGAAAGTTTTAAACATTTTTTGAAAGATTCTCTTTTTTAGCTTTTTCTATTATTTTTAATGCAGCTTAAAGTCCCATTTTTTGTGCTTAGGTATCGAACTTAACTGTTACTCTCTATTTTCGCCAAAGTAAGAAACTTTATAATCGGACCATTCTTTAGATATTTTTATTCCGATCTTAGCTTCTAAACCAAGTGATTACACTTTTTAACAGGTTGTGCAGCCAAGCCTTATTGAAAACACAGCCACTTGTTTTTGGAGCATAAAACTCTGTTTTATGCTCCAAAAACAAGTGGCTGTGTTTTCAGTACATTAGAGCTGTACAGCTGGCCAAGTTGCTGCACATTAGAGCATAAAACTCTGTTTTATGCTCTAATGTGCAGCAACTTGGCCAGCTGTAGTTGGTGTCTGCAGAAGATACTGTCTGCAGAAGGTAAATCTGGCATTGTAATTTTAATTTCTTGAGTTTCTTTTGCACTTAATTTGATTTTTTAATAAACCAAGAAGATACAAGGGAAATAGTGGACAATTTTTTGTTTGAATTTTTTTCATGTCAAGTCAGACAAAAAAAGCTTTGGTTTTTTAGTTAATGCATTTGTCTATCTACCGAAAGAAAAATGTTACTGTGAATTTGTTAATAAATAAAAACAATGAAATATCAAGTAGTTTTGTTTATTCTTAAAAAATTAAAATTTATTAAAAAAATTAGGTTTAAATTATTTAAGAAAATATTCATCTTAAGCATGAGCTCAGTCACTAACTACTTACTCCAACTACAAAACCTACACTCACCTTAGACTCCTGTATTTTGTTAGATGCAGTGTTTTTCCTAATGCACTTTCAAAATATCATGCCTGGTTTTCTCAAAGTACTGTTGCTGGAAGTAACTCCTTTTAACTACTCCAGGTCAGGTCAGGATAATCGAGATCAATCTTGCTACTGGTATCACGTAACCCAGTACCACCTGCCACAAGCCCTGCTGCCTTGCAGAGTGTGCTCTTCTTAGGCAAAAGCTAGGAGAAATAAACTCTGACTAAAAATGCCCCTGCCTTGGGGCTCTTGGTTGAGTAAAGGCTAGAGATGGTGTCTCGATAAAAACACTCATCTTGGGCAGATGTTAACTGCATCCAGCTAAACATCCCCTGCCTTGGGGCTCTTGGTTGAGTAAAGGCTAGAGATGGTGTCTCGATAAAAATACTCATCTTGGGCAGATGTTAACTGCATCCAGCTACTGTCTTGTAGAAGGCCTCCTAGGCAAAGACTTTAGGGGTAAGCAGAAAAATTCTGCTAACCAGCTTCGAACCCCTTCTTCATCTATTAGGCTGGCGTAGATGTAACCTGTGTTACATTGTTTCCTGCCTAGGATGATGAATGCTGGATCTCCTTGACTCTACTCATAGAATTTTGCTTATGCCTCCTTGATAATAGCTATGCAACTCTTCCTGTTATCTCCATATGAGGGTACAGCTCTAAAACTCAGTTTAATGGTTCTGAGGCCGGCTGGTAGTAAGGTTTCCCGAACTCTGTAGTAGCTCTCAGAGAGGCTAATTCCATCAACAGCTGCAAAATATCAGAGTATTAACAGTGCCATGTTGCGCATGGATGGTGTCCCTGTTAATGCTTTTGGTGTGCATTGTCAAGGCCACATAAGGAGCCCTATGTCACGGCTTAGGGTTAATTAACAGGATTGAGACAACTGCATAGCTCATTGATTAGGAGGCTGTGCTCTATCTATGAATGAGTCAAGTTCTCATTAAACCCAAATCATGACCAAAGTAACCAAAAATTTAAAACCTAAAAAACCATCCCCACCACCTAAATATTTTAATATATCTTTTACAAATATTCGCGGTCTACGAAGCAACTTTCCATCAGTTGAGTCTTACCTCCTGCAAAATTCACCAGACTTGCTTGCACTTAGTGAAACAAATTTAAATTTTGCAATTCCTTCTTCAGATGTCAGTGTTGATGGGTACTATCCTTTGATTCGTAAAGACTCAAATAGTCACATGCTAGATTTAGGGGTATACATACGCATTAATTCCCCTATTTGTCGTGAAATCAGGTTCGAATCCTTTGACCATTCTTTTATGTGCTTTCGCCTAGCACCTCTTCACTCTATCACCTTTCTCTTTGTTCTTTATCGTTCTCCTTCTTCCCATGATTGCACTCTTAGATGTTATCTCTGATCAAATTGACCATGCCCTCTCTCTTTACCCCTCTGCCAATATTGTTGTTGTTGGTGATTTTAATGCCCATCACACTGAATGCCTTGGCTCTAACACCACTGATCCTGCTGGCACTAAAGCCTTTAACTTCTGCGTTTCTCAATCTCTTACTCAGATAGTTAACTTTGTGACTTGTTTTCCTGACAACCCTAATCATTTACCTTCACTCCTTGACTTATGTCTTGTCTCTGACCCTAGCTTATGTTCAGTTTCTCTCTATGCTTCCTTAGGTGGTTCTGACCATGCAATGATCTCTATAAATCTTTCTTCTCGTACTTCTTTTTTAGGCTCACCTTATCATCGCACCACCTACTACTACCCTAAAGCTGACTGGGATTCCTTTTGTGATTTTCTTCGTGATGGTCCTTGGGCTGATGTTTTTTCTCTCTCAGCTGACAAATGCGCCTCCTACGTAACCTCCTGGATTCAGGCTGGAATGGAAGCTTTCATTCCTTGCGTCGGTTTCAAGTCAAGCCTCATTCTACTCCATGGTTTTTTCCTTCTTGTGTGGCTGCTATATCCAATCGTAATCATTTTTTTCATCTATTTCAAAAGAACAACTCTCTTGAGAACAAACGGCTATTTATTATTGCAAGAAATCGATGTAAAAAGGTGCTTTCTGATGCTAAACTCCATTATTCTCAGTTCACTAAATCTCGCATCTTATCGCAGAAGTTAGGCTCTAAAGACTTTTTGAAAATCTTCAACAGCATTATTACAAGGGTAGATCTAACATTCCATCTCTCATTCATGGGACTGATCTTATTACCTCTCCCAAGGATAAGGCAGAACTATTTGCAAAGAACTTTTCTTCTAATGCCACTCTTGAATCTTATGGACATTCTCTTCCTTCCATTTCAGTCAAACAGGTTGACCCATTGTTAGACATTCAAATCACTCCGGCTTCTGTTGCAAAAGTCATATCTCAATTAAACTCGTCTACAGCTTGTGGTCCAGACAACATTCCTGTCATAGTCTTGCAGAATTATTCTCCAGAACTTTCTTCAATTCTCTCTAAACTATTTAACAAGTGTTTGACTGAGTCTTGTTTTCCTGCTTGTTGGAAAATGACATCTGTAGTTCCAATATTCAAAAACTCTGGAGAAAAATCTGACCCCTCCAATTATCGTCCGATCAGTCTTCTCTCTGTTATTAGCAAGGTCTTTGAGTTTTTGATCAACGAATTCCTCACATCTCATCTTGAGTCAAATAAACTGCTGTCAGACAATCAATTCTGGGGTTCCCCAAGGTTCCATCTTGGGCCCTGTTTTGTTTCTTATCTACATAAACGATCTTCCTGACAACCTTTCATCTAAAGTAGCTCTTTTTGCTGATGACTCAACTTTATACTCCTGTCTTGACAAAAAGTCTTCTCTTTTCGATCGCCTAGAACAAGCAGCTGATCTTGAATCTGATCTCACTTCAGTAATAGATTGGGGTTTACAGTGGCTTGTGAATTTCAACTCTAAAAAAACCCAGTTGCTTACTGCAAACAACTACCGTAATATGGTCAACATTCCTATATTAATGAATGGCAATCCTCTTACTGAGTCGTCCTCTTTACGTCTTCTTGGATTATCGCTTACTACTGACCTTTCATGGAAACCATATATACAATCGATTGCTAAATTAGCTTCTGCTAAGGTTGCTTCTCTTTATCGTGCTCGCCATTTCCTTACTTCTGATTCTATTCTCTACCTCTACAAATCTCTTATTCGTCCCTGTATGGAATATTGTTGTCATATTTGGGCTGGTTCTTCTAACGATTCACTTTCTCTTCTTGACAAGGTTCAAAATCGCATTGTAAATGTTGTTGGACCTGGACTATCTGCTAAGCTTGAACCTCTTTCCCATCGTGGTAAAGTTGCATCTCTTTCTCTTTTCTACAAATACTATCATTGTCACTGCTCAAAGGAGTTATCATATCTAGTTCCATCAACTAAAATTCATTCTCGTTTTACTCGTCATTCAGCTAAATCTCATTTGTTTACTGTATCTGTCCCTGCATGCTCTAAAAACATTTATTCATCTAGTTTTTTTCCCCGCACTTCAATCTTTTGGAACTCTCTTCCATCTTCATGTTTTCCTGACTCATACAACCTTCAATTTTTCTAGTCTTCTGTCAACCGTTTCCTTGCTCTATAACTCTGTTCTTTTTTTTCCTAGTAACTCCCAACTTAATAGTGGTTGCTTGCAGCCTTGTTGGGAGTGAATGCAAATAAAAAAAAAAAATTAAATTAAAAAAAAAAAATTTTTATAGATTTTTGTTTAACTTATTATTAATGTAAGTTTTTTCTAAAATTTTAGTAATTCTGTTTTACTAGAGTACAATACTTTGTTACTAGAATACATTAATTTGTTACAAGTTAATATTTTTTATATTTTTGCATTATTCTTTTAGACTGATTCTGAAAATGAAAGATTAAAGATCCAAATAGAATCTAAAGAAAACTTAATTGAAAGATTAGAAGCTGAATTGAAATCAACATCTAAATCACTGCAGAGAATCAAAGAAGAATTATCTGGCAAAGAAGCTGAGTTAGCTAAATGTAAACTGCTATATGAAAAATCTGATCGTTCTTGTAATGAATTAGAAAATAAATTGAAAGATAAAATGAATGAGCTTCATAATTATACAGATGAATCACAAAGGCTTAAAGAGAAATGTGGTATAATTTTTATTTTAATAGTTAGTATTATCCTGGTTATTTTTTATGTCGTGAACAAATATTAATATTTATAATAAAGAATCTTAATATTTTTTTCTAATTCTGATATTTAAATACTAAATAATACATTTTTTATAATTCTTTTATAGTTTAAAAAAAGTATAAGTATATAAGTTACCTTACATAACTTTACTCTGCTAGCCTAGCTAAATTTGGTTTTAGTTTAATAAATGGTGAATATTAAAAATGGTGAATAGGAAAATATTATATCTCAGATTTAGCTGAAGATCGGAATGGTGAATATAAAAAAGAAGTATCCCGATTAAAAGGTGTTGTGACACGATTAGATAAAGAGCGAGATATGCTTCAACAACAAGTGGATGAAAAAGCAGAAATTCTTGATAAACTGAATATTGAGCTGCAGCAACAACAACAAGCTCACTCACAACTCAAGATTGCGATTGAAGGAATTAATGAGAAGTTAAAGTAATTATTTTTTATACCTGTTCATATTTTAATATTATCATAAAAGTGTAGTTATAGCAACCAGCAGGTCAAGTGACTAGGTTTTGGTTCCTGGTCCCATTTAACCTTAGTTTTGCTTAAATTTTTAATTAGCAGCTAATAAATTTTTTTCTGTTGTTTTAAAAAACTAAAAATTGAATATTAATGCATAATAAAAAAATTATAATTATAATAAATTATAATTTTATGTTGTCATGTTAAAAATATTTAGATTAAAAAAAAAATTTTAACGTAAATATTTTTTCTTTTCTTAGTCTTTCTGAAAACTTAAACAATTAACAAGAATTCTGAAAATTCTTGTTAATTGTTAAAGTTTGATAATCTTAGATTGTTAATTGTTAAAGTTTGATAATCTTAGATTGTTAATTGTTAAAGTTTGATAATCTTAGATTGTTAATTGTTAAAGTTTGATAATCTTAGATTGTTAATTGTTAAAGTTTGATAATCTTAGATTGTTAATTGTTAAAGTTTGATAATCTTAGATTGTTAATTGTTAAAGTTTGATAATCTTAGATTGTTAATTGTTAAAGTTTGATAATCTTAGATTGTTAATTGTTAAAGTTTGATAATCTTAGATTGTTAATTGTTAAAGTTCGATAATCTTAGATTGTTAATTGTTAAAGTTTGATAATCTTAGATTGTTAATTGTTAAAGTTTGATAATCTTAGATTGTTAATTGTTAAAGTTTGATTATCTTAGATTGTTAATTGTTAAAGTTTGATAATCTTAGATTGTTAATTGTTAAAGTTTGATAATCTTAGATTGTTAATTGTTAAAGTTTGATAATCTTAGATTGTTTTTTATAAAATCTTTAAAATCAGATATATAAGCATAACATTGCTCTCAAAAATATCATGCGGTAGTGGTTTAGTGTTTGATCACTTGTTTCTCTACACAGCAGCCTTGTTCATTAAGGTACATGTTTTGGAGTTATAGAGTTGAGAGACGATTATAACCACAACTAAAGTAGCTTCCTTAAACTGTAGTGGCCTTCTTGGGGAGGTGAATTAACATAAAAAACAACAACAACAAAAAAGTAATGTTATACTCATATTGCATGCAAAATTTATTTTAAGTAACATGCTTGAAAATTAGTTTAAATTTATTATGGATTTTTATTAACACAAATTTGATTGGTTCATAGCATAAAAACTTTAAATCAACTTGGATCCAACAAACTTAAGTCTTTAAAAAATATATAAATGATTGTTGTATTTTGATTGTTATTGTATTTTTGAATAGTTTTAATTTAAAATCTGTAAAAGTTTATTTTATTATAAAAACTTGAATATGATAAGTAAAAGTGTTTATAATTTTAAAGATTTTCATTAAAAAAGGTCCTCTGACCAGCAGCTGATGTTAAAAGACCGTGAAATTAGTAAATTATCAAAACAAATCAGAGATCTTGAAGAAGAGCTCGCTGGAGTTTCTCAATCTAGAGCTGCTACCATAAAAGAGAATAAAAGATTACATGATGATCTCATTACTATGACTGAGGAAAATCAGATAGTTCATCAAGACCTCAGATACACTTTAGAAGAAGCAGAACGTTTGAAACAAGAAGTTTCAGAATATGTCATGCAGTTGTCAAGAATACAAAATCTTCTGGCTCAAAAAGTATGTTTTTATACGTTTTTGATATTACTTAATAGAAACCCTTAAGACTATTGTGTTAACACTCAAGATGAAAGTGTGATAATATTGTTTTTTAAAAATATTGCCTATATAAAACCCTAATATTAAATGGGGAGAGTTTCAACCTAACGGATGATTTGGAGAACAGTGATATCATAGCAATCTTGTTATCATAGCAATAAGTTAGCAACAAAAATATTGTATAAAATATCAGTGAAAATCACTTAATCAGTCAAAAAAAAAGAATGAACAAATATAATATTAAATTGATTTAAAATTAATGACTATCTATATCCATATTATATATTCATATAATGTATATCTAGAACATTTTGAATAATAATAAGTATGAAGTAAAATAATTATTTTGAATTTATAGGAACTTGAAAAAGATGATCTGCTTCTTCAATACAAAACGCTTAGCAACAAAGCTGACATACTAGAAAGTAGTGTTCAACAGAGTGAGGACAGTAAAGTGAAGATTGCTAGCAGCTTTAACAATACTCAACAAGTAAGAATAAAAAAGATACAGTGATGATTATGATAGTAATGATGATGATGATGATTCTTACTTTTAGGAGCTTTTGTATTTACGAGATCAATGCGCAATTTTAGAGTCCGATATTGAACATCACATAAGTACACAAATATCATATGAAAAACAGTTAAATCATCTCAATGAATCGATTCTTCACACTGATGCTCAGCTCGTTGCATGCAATGAAGAAAAGGTTTTTTTTTAAGTTTCTTTTTCTTTTTTTTTTAGCATGTTTATGGTACAATTTTTAATGCTGATATTTTTTTAGATATTTTAAGCATTATATTATTTTAATAGCAAAGTATCTTAGAAGAGTTGTATGCTGTCCGTGACTTGTGTGTGAAGTTGGATCATGCCAAAGATGAACTTTCTAAGATACTTACTAAAAAAACAAAAGAGCTCGAAAAGGTTTGCATTTTTAATTTATATATAATAATTTCATATATAATTACATAATATTTGCATATATTAAATTAAATAATATATGCAATGTATATAATTATATGTATATAATAGATATCATTATACCAGTGTTTCACAGGAAGACCTCTGGTCACACACAATTATATGACCACACAAAAAGTACTTTTTTTTGACAATTTGACCATGGCTTTTAACATGTTTTCAAAATTTAAAAATGTGCTTAAAAAATTTACTCAAACTTATCTAAAATAAACTTTACTTTAAAAAAGAACAGAAAACCTTAACAAAAGAGAAAATAAAAATAAAAACCCAACTAAAACAAAACTCAAACTAAAATGCATGGTTTATATAAAGTAAAATAGTTTATTTAAATCATGTTTTTAATTATGTTTGGAATAATTTTTAATCTTATTAATGTTTTATATAATATTATCGGAAACCCTTAAAATAAAAAGAACAAATTACTTTTGTTTTAAATTTTTTTTTAAATACTTTATTTAAATTATAGCGTTTTTTTTTTTTACTAATTTAAAAATATCAGTTTCCATGTAAATGAAACTAGTAAATAATTACGCATTAAAAAAGCCATTTCATTCTTTGTTTTAACATTTTTAATTTTTTAATTTGTTTCAAAATATTACCATTTATCATAAAAAATACATAATTGTACAAATAAAAAAATTAAAAAAAACAGTTTATTAATACTTATTATAAAAGTTCATTAAAAGTGTTTTGTTACTTTATTAAAAAGTGTTTCAATGATATATATATATATATATATATATATATATATATATATATATATATATATATATATATATATATATATATATATATATATATATATATATATATATATATATATATATATATATATATATATATATATATAAAACAGTTCATTAATACTTTATAAAAAATTCATTAGAAGTGTTTTGTTACTTTATTAAAAAGTGTTTCGATAAGGTAAAAGCATTAAAGATCAAACTTATTTAATTATAACAGCTTTTAAAAACATTTGTTTTTTATTTTCAACAAATTTTTTTTATCTTTTTAAATGTTTTAACTTTAATGATTCATTAATTACAATTCGTTGAAGAGACTTTTGTTATCTTAAAAAGTCATTGTTTATAAAAACAAAATAAAATTTTTTATTTTATAATAACGTTCATTATAAAAAATGCATACTTAAATAATTTATATTATATAAATTATAATTTATATAATATAAATTATATACAACTGTCAATTATACTTTAAAAAAAAAAAACATTATCAGTAAACTGTTACTTTACTTTAAAAGTGTTTTGCTAATATAAAAATGTTTAAGAAGTTTTGATGTAATTTATTTCACCTAAGGTATAATTCAGAATATTTTTATTGAGAACATTTTTGAAATATTTTTTGAAATAGCCGTGGTCAAATTGTCAATCAGGACAACAAGATAAAGGGAGCAAATTCCAAATAACTGGTGTTTGAGGGGAAAAAAGACAAATAAAAATTTTTACTTAGTATTTAGGAACAGTCACAGTACAAGGTTGAGACTTAATTGAATTAAGAGAAATGCGAGAATGAATTTTAGTAAATGGCACAAGAGGCACTACCTTTTTAGAGCAATGCCCACTATAGTATTTATAGAAAAAAGAAAGAGAAGCAATATTACGATGATGTGAATTGTTGAAGGTTGGCTGCAAGAGCAGGTTCAATTAAGTTTACAATGCGTTTTTGCACCTTGTCTAAAAGAAAAAGGGTATCATTCCATGTTCCTCTTTAGATATGGCAACAGTATTCCATACAAGGATGGATTTGAGATTTATGGAGATAAAGAATAGAATCCGGAGTAAGAAAGTGGCAAGCACGATAAAGTAACTTTAGCAGATGCTAATTTTGCAATGGATTTGATATACCATTTCCAAGAAAGATCTGAAGTAAGAATTAATCCTAGAAAACAAAGTGAAGATGACTCATTGAGTATAATACCATTCATAAATAGTTAATCCTAGAAGATGAAGAGTAGATGACACATCGAGTACCGTTCATAAATATAGGAAGATCTAAATTATTGTATAATAACATCGAGTACCATTCATAAATATTGGAAGATCTAAATTATTGTGATAATGATTAATTGAAGAAAATAGACTTTTATCTGAGTAAAAGTTCACCAGTCGCTAAGACCCCCATATAAAATATAAATATATTTTATAAGCATATAAATATATTTTGAATATAAGTTCAGAATTCAAATGTCTGATGGTAACTCGATAAGTTTGACTCCTTTAAAGAAAAAAATTTTTTTTCTGTTATTTCGAGTTTTTTTTCTTGAAATTCTTAATAATAAACTTTGTCTGTTATATTTCTTATGTTGAATGCTTTCAAATTAACTAAATTTTTATAAAATTCCTTATTAAAACTCTTTTTTATGAATAAGCACAAATCTCTTTTGATGTTTTTTATATTCCTTGAGTTTGCAGGCTTGGTCAGGAAGCGGGAGCGATTACTCTCGATTGCTGACCACGTAAATAATATTTAGTTGCGAAAAGCTGGCCAGATTTTTTAGTCGTTTTGAGAACATTTTTAAAAGCAAAAAAAAAAAGCGATAAAGATTAATTGGACCGATGAGAGACAATTACAAAAAAAAAAAATTAAAGCTAAATAAATTACGTTTAGAACAAATATTTTCGAAACATTGCTCTTTTATAATTTTTTTTATAAAATTAAGCGATGTTTTTTATATAAAGTAACAACTTACGATTGTTTAAAAAGGAAACAAATATTCTTTATTAACAAAGTTTGCAAGTTTTAGTTTTATAAAATTATTTTATAAATAAAAAAGTTTATTTTTTTAATACCTATTTTATGTTTCAAGTAGTTTGAAAAGTTTAACATATTTGAAGCAATTCTTCTTAGTAAGATAAACAAATGAAATAATTAAATCATTGAATTACTATAGAAATTAAATTAACAAGATAGAAATCAACTAAAAAGATTAAAAATACTTAATGACGAGGAAGCGAAACTGCTTCACAATATAGCTGATGATGTTTAGTGAGTGGGCTTTTTAATTTTAATTAGTATTTAAAGCAGAAAAAAGTATAACAAGTTTTAAGAATGGCAACTTAAGCGAAAATAATTAGAGTTAGTAAACCAATATCTAGAAACTTTTCTTTGTATCTAATTATTTGCTATAAATATTTGTGTTCTGTCATACGCAGTGCTTGTTCATCCGCAAGTTACTTTATATGCATTGTTTGTGTTTAGTAACCAGAAACTTCTTATATGTTTGTTACATAATTAATTTTATTAATTTGGACGATTATAACTTCATTGAAAACGCAAATATCTTTGTAAGTCTTTGTTTAAATCATAAAAATTGCTTTAAAAGATACATTACGATAAAAAACAGATACACACAATTACATTTACATAAAGAACACATACTTTTTAAATAAAAAATAAGAATATACTAATAAAATCTATAATTTATAATAAACTTTTAAAATTTTGACAATTTAATTAATATATATTTAAAAATTTTATTTTTGTAAACAAATAGTATATATTCTTAAAACAATTTATGCTAGAAATCTCAAAATGTAACAAATCGTGAATAATACAATTTCTAAAACATTTCAACAGAATACTCTAGAACTTTATTTCGCTTAGTCAGCATATTTTTTGAACCAATAGAATTAGTTTGTTCGTTAATTTCGCGGGTTTTTAGTGTTCGCGAATATTCTTTTTATTCTTTCACACCAAGATATTTTGAGAACATTCAAGTTGTTTATGTTTCCATGTATGTTCGTAAAACAAAAATTTTTTGTTTAGTACATAAACTTAAATGTTCTCAAAACTACTAAAAAACCTGGCCAGTTTTTTGCAACTAAATATAATTTCTGTGGTCAGTATTCAAGAGCAATCGCTCCCGCTTCCCGACCAAGCCTGAATTTGTGGTTGTTACTTGTTATTTCTTTTGTTTAATTACCTTGTAATCAATGCTTATCAACTTTTAAAACACAAACTGAAATTTTTTTAATGTTTAAAAAACATAAAAAAAGCATATTTATTTAAAAATAAAGATAAAGTTGAAAAAAATATTATTGCTTGATTGTTGTGTTTACTCCACACAAAAAAAAGTTTTATGGCTTAATGAATAATTGGAAGCAGCAAGTTTTAATAATGAAACTACCAAAATATCATTTTTAACAATAGACATCAGCTGGAAGGTTAGAACCAAGTTATCTATCAACTCCCAACAATAACACACAACAATAGTACATAGTATGAGATATTTGTAAGTATACATTAAATTGATAAATGTTAACAGATATTAATGCTGCTCGGCACTAAATGCTGCTAAATAAGACCACTTGAATCACAAGGACAGCAAACTTGTTCTTCACATTTTCCAATAATGCAACTTTTAAAACATGGCGACATATTATAAATAAATGTAAATATATAAACTATAAACACATATATGCATATATAAGCATACTTATCAAAAACTATAAATTAAAAACATTTGTGTAATATTTACTAAGATACCGTGATATCCATGCTATCATCTTTAAAAAATATACTATTAAACAATCTAGTTCTTGAAAATGCAACAACACATAGCATTTATTTAACCAGTTCAACTTACTGAAGGATCTCCTGGCAAGTGTTGTAATTGTTTAGACTTTAATGATTGTTTAAAAGTTATTTTATTCCGTTAAGATTGTAAATTAAGAGCATGAGAAAATCTAATGTTTTTGTAACATTTTTCACCTACCATATGTTAAATGGTACCTTACCATACCTTAAATGGTACCATACCTTACATAGGGTGTTCATCATTTTTGAAAAACAAACTATTGAATGTTCTTAAATACAAAACATTTCCATGAGAGAAATACATTTAAATTTTTTATAAATATACACTTTAAATATTTAATCAACATTTAACCTTGTTTTTGATTGGATATCATTGAATATGCCAATCTGACAGGAAACTGATGAAGCTTTAAAAAAATGGTAGATTTGAACTCAATGGAGCTAACTAAATTCAAGTAACCTGTTTACCGTCTGAAACACCTGTCAAAAACACTGCATCAAAAAAATTATTTTGAAGTACACAAACTTTATTTCTAAATTTCTAAATTAGCGCCTAAATAAATTTTGACTTCATCTGGTAGACAATCAAGCATTTCTTCATTAATTATAAATAAATCCATGTTAATGGGTGTTAAAATCACAAAACTGAACTGAAATCGCACTTTACTTAAAAATCTATCAGTCATTTTTAACTTTTTAAGAACCTCAACAAAATGTAAAGAAAACAAAAAAACGTTTATTCATTAAAACTACTAATATTAATTGTAAAGTTACAAACTAATACTAACAACTATAAACCAACAACTAACAACTAAAAACCTATACTAAATTATAAAATTAAACAACATTCTTTGAAAGCAAGGAAAGATTATAAAAAAGATTTTTTTAATTTGCAAGACTTGCTTGGAAAGCTATGTGATCTTAAAGGAAAGCTTCAGAAGAATTTTAGAAAAGCCTAGGAGCTACATAAAAACTTTACAGTGTTTTGAAGTTTTTTTTGTTTCTTTTTGTTTTCCCATGTTGTACAATCATTATCAACATCAGTAATAAATTCACAAGGTGTGTTTTTACTACACCCTTACAGGGTGTTAATATTCAAATGCTATAAATCAGTATAAATGCTGACTTTTTATTAATAGTAATTTTTATATGTTGAATTTTATTTTTGTGTTTCTTTTTATAGACTGAACTTCTTTTAAATGAAGCAAGAGCTGAAGTTGAAGTTCTTAAAAGACAGGTATTTTAAAATATATCCAAATAGTTTTATGTCATTAAAAGACAGGTATTTTAAAATATATCCAAATAGTTTTATGTCATTAAAAGACAGGTATTTTAAAATATATCCATAGTTTTATGTCATTAAAAGACAGGTATTTTAAAATATATCCAAATAGTTTTATGTCATTAAAAGACAGGTATTTTAAAATATATCCAAATAGTTTACTAAAACTTTATACAAGGAAGCAAACAGAAACATGGTTGATTGATCCAGTTGGTCCATAAATTTGATTAGGCTTATATTTGAACCAATCAGATTGTAGTGTGATAAAATAGTCATTAAAGCATGAAATAATGCAATTTTTTTCTACTACAAGCAAAAGTAAATTTGGCAGAAAAAAAGAAAATTGATCAAAAAATATAAAAAGAACTTTAGAAGGAAAAGTTACTTGATTTTGGATCGAAAGATGTCTATAATATAATACGGATGCTAAAAAATCATCAAAATCCTAATATTTTTTCTTGATTATTTGCTTTAGCTTGATTCAATTTTTGTTTATTCTAATTCTAATAAGATATAAAGTTGTCTCAAATGTAGAAGGTGTAACATTGATGTAGAAGGTTTAAGATTGAACAAACTTTAAACTTGCATAGAGATAAAGAAAACATGCAAATCATGAACAAATATGTTTAAGTTATTTTAATCTAAATTTTCTATAAATCTCAACTATCATTTTTCAGAAATTTAACTCCAATATATGCCATATGTAAAACAAGTTCTTTCAGGTTACTCTATAAAATCAGTTATACAGCAGGCATCAGAAGGATCCTGCTGCAGAAGGTGCCAAAAAGAAAAAAATAACCTGATGGTATAAAAACCTAGCTCTACACATGTTGAAAGTTGCTTATTTGGCTAGTTTTCACAATGTAGCTCTACATACTCTAGTACTTACAAGATTTGTGTTATAACACTTATAACTTCAGTATTTTTGTGTTGTAACACTTATAACTTCAGTATTTTTGTGTTATAATACTTATAACTTCAGTATTTTTGTGTTATAACACTTATAACTTCAGTATTTTTTTATAAAAATTTGAGAACATGTAAAATTTGTAAAAATAATTTTATTTGTTTAACATTTAATTCTTAATTAATGTTGTAACAAATGTCTATCAATTTTAAAAACTATTAAATGCTCTTAGACATAATGCTGAACATGTGAAGAGCAAGGTTTTTTAAATGCCAACTTGATCAAATTCTTAAGCATTACTTTTGTTAATAGTGATTAAATATGCTAATCGGACAAGGCATTTATGATATTTTAGAAATAAAGGTAAACTAGAGTCTGATGCACAAAAGCCATTCTTGAGTAAGCATTTTTTAAATGTTTTTTTTACAATACCTTCAAACTTTGTTATCATCATGAAACATCTAAAGTGTAAGTTTTTAAATATTTTAGCTTCAAAAATTCAAAAAGTTATCTGGGTACAGATAACTTTTTGAATTGTTTTGCTTTTTTTATTCACCAAGAATCAAGTACCAAGAATCAAGTATTTTGATTGGATGATAATAATGAATGATATTGGATTATACTTTAACGATAAAATTACTGTTTGTTTGTTTGTTTGTTTTATTACTTTTTTTCTTTATTACTTATCCTTTCATAGTACCAAATAGTGAAGTTTCAGTATCATTAAAAAAAAAAAAAATCAATATTAAAAAGATTTTTATAAACAAGTTTCCATAGTTACTAACCTTCAGATTCTAAAGTCTTTCCCTATTAAATATATGGCATAAAAATAATTCATGAGAAATTTCTTGATGTTCATGAATTTATTATTAACAGCTATTTTTTTTTTTTTTTTTTTTCGCAACAATTATTGTTGAATATAAAATAGACATTTTCAATGAAACAAATCTTTTTAAATAAAAAACGGCTAAAAGTAATTAGTAGAAGTCTGTTGTTTAATTTTTTCAGATAAATTTTTCCATAATCCATAAATCCGGTTTAATTGGTTAATCATGTTGACTAGTTTACTGATATGTTTTTAACTTTTTTAAAGTTGAAATTATATTTATCAAAATCAATCATCAAAACCTGGTTAACTGGTCTAGTACATGGACCAGTTAACCAGGTTTTCAACTTGAACCCACTTGAGAAGCAAGTTGATAGGCCAGGTTAGCGGGTTGGGTCTGGGTGCCACACCTGTTTAATACCAAATATCGAGCTATAGTTATACACCACAATTACTTTAATTCTCCACTCCAACACTTACCAGGCTTTCTTATTGATATATATAATTAAAATATAATATATATTATTGCTCTGAAAACACTTTTTTTTCCAAATATCAAACACTTTTTTTTCCAAATACCAGGATTAATTATTTTCTTTATTAGGTTGATTTAAGTTGTGTTAAAACATTCTTTGCTATGTTAGTAACTTTTTTTATTATCTCTCTTTTTTCTAGTTTGTGCAGGAGAAAAGAAAAATTGAACCGCTTGAAAAGATTATTTCAACTAATCGTGAAAAAATGTTTTATGAGCAGAATTCATTAGAAGTAAAGTCTCAAGAAGTTGATGCTTTGAACGATCAACTTAAAAAATGTGAATATGAAAAGTAAGTTTTACTATCAAGTGAAATACAACCAAAGAAATACACCCAAAGAATTACACTCTAAGATATTCAACAATTACACTTTAAAAAAATTTATTTTATATTATTTTATTTGCATTTATAAATGAGTACATTAAGAAGTACTTTAAAATTTTTTTAATTTTAAATTTTTGCAATTTAAACAGCACTATCCCAATATCTCCCAATGGGTCACCACTTCAAAATGCAAAAATGCATTTTGAATTTATTGATAAATTTTGATAAATTATCAAAAATCAATAAATTAGATTTATTGATAAATTTTGATTGATACAAAAAAAATTTTTAGAATGTTTTAATAATGTTAATAACCTTAAACTTAATATTAACTTCAAAATTTCATAACATAATGATACAAATTGCTGCCGTTTAATAAAAATTAATAAATAATAACTTAATATTCCTCAGGTAAAAATTTACATTTTTTATTTTAAACATCGTTTTGAACATGAATTTATGAAAACATACTTTGACATTTTTTACTAATTTAAAAATATTTTTTAATGTATTAAAATTTTTTGAATATTCTTAAATAAAATCAAAATTTATTAATAGAATTTAATTTTTACCTAAAAGCACTTTGGCATTTTGAAGTGTCGACCTTGTAAAATTTAAAATCTTTTTTAGATTTAAAAAATTAATTTTTTGTTAAATCCAACCACCCCACCCATAATTCCCCAATTCGGAAAAAAAAAATTTTTAATGCAAAAGTTTAGCTTAAACAAAAATAAAAGATTTTAAAATCTTCTTTAGATGTACTCATAATCTCTATATAGTATTTAAAAGTATTTTTTGGTCCTTTAAGATAGTTTTAAGTTTTTAAAAGATAAGGCTTTAGGTTAATTTTGAATTTTAGAGTCTTAAGAAGAAATTTCTGAAACAATTTTTAATTTTTTTTTTCTTCTAGATTGCAAAAGATTAATGAAAACAATTTACTCCATGAACAACTTGCTTTATCGCAAGAGCAGATAACTTCGCTGCGAAGAAAACTTGCCACGGAAAAGTTTGAAAGGTAGACTTTAATTCCAAAAGTAATTCTCATATCAATTGCCAAATTTTGTAAATTTTTTTATAAACTCAGTTGAACTCATGAGGAGGGCTGTCAAAAGTTGTAAAAATGCCTGCCCAGGTACCCATCGAATAAACAGGCGAATACTCGGGTACCCGTTCGAAAAACTTAATGTCCTTTTAATAAACAGTCAATAAAAACTTTTCATTTAATGTCATTTATTTAAAGTTGTTCTTTTTCATTTATATCTAAACTTTATTTTACTTTAAGTGTTCAGGTTACAAGTCAAAATTACGGTTTAGAAATATTAGCGTTTCTACCGATTCGGGTGCCAAAGATGCACGCTGTCGATCGACAACATGACCAGCAGTCGCATTCTGATGGTACTGAATGTATGTGTAACACTGTGTATGGATATTTACTTGTGCGCATAATTGCATAATTGTGTCTTCCATCTTTCAGGTTTTGAAAGAGTTTTGTCCGAAAAAAATTGGAAGGAGTTCGAAAGAAAACATTGTACATAAGAATAAGTTTAATGAAAGTTTAATGAAAATTAAGAAAAAAGAATTTTATCGAGTTCTTATTCATAAATATCGTGGTAGTGGTCGCCTCAGATAAATATGAAATTTGTTTAACTTTTTCTTACGGCGGTTTGTCAAAAATAATATGTCCGAGGGTTTTTTTCAGAAAAAAAAATTCAAGTAATTTTTAATTTGAGTGTTAATTTTGTAATTAATAATGAAAATTTTTATAAATTTAGTATTTTTCTTTTCATAGAGAGGTGATGCAGAATGATTTACGGCGGCAAAGCAAATCTTCATCTAGTAAGTTTAGTAGTAAAATATTCTTCAAAAGAAGAATTTTTGATGCTCTAGTTTCTTATTGATTTTTATTTAATAAATTAGGTTAAATTTTTTTTTATATACGTAGATAGTAAAGAAAGTAAAAGTGTTGACACAGATAATAGTGAGCAATTCATTGACGTTTCAAGAAGCAGCAAATCTCCTCAAAGCCTTACGAATGCTTCGTCTCCTGATTCTAATTTTCCTAAATCTATGGATAAAAGCATGCAGTTCGCTGACACTGAAAAAAACAGTTTATCGAACATTACAAATGCTCCATCTCCTAATTCTAATTTTCTCTTATATTCTCCTTTGAACACTGTAAGTTTGTTAAAGTTTAACAAGACTTTCTTAAAGAATTGAAAAAACCTATGGGTTGAATCTTTTTGTAAAATATAATTTTATAGTAATTTTTTTTTATCTAATTTTTTAAATTATCTTTGGTTTATCTTATTTTTACTTTTAGACTCCTTCGTCACAAAGTGAAAAAAAAACATAAAGTGTGTATAAATATTCGGAAACTGCGAATAAAATCTACAAATCATAAGTAAAATTCATAAATTACGAATAAAATCCACGAATCACAAGTTAACTGTCGCCAGGCACCATCATACACTTTGTACATACGTATAAATTCAATTTGTCCATATTTAAATATATTTTTTTAATTATATATTTTATATGTAAATATACATTAAAATTTATTCAATCTGAAAACGATTATGTTTGTCTTAATCATTTTTAAAAACTCGCGCATGCGTTTACTTATTTTTTTTTATTTATTAAATCGCTTAATAAATTCGTATAATTACAAATAAACAGTTGTAATTTCTCCCTGCTATTTAAAATTATAATAATGTCAGCTCAGCTAATGTTAACTTTTGAAGAATATTGGTATAAATGTGTATTGAAATAAAAAGGAAAAAAAGGTAATTTTCCGCGTTCATTTCTGGGCAACATTTGACCGTGGTGCTGCAACATTAAACTCACATACATTGTTTAAGTGAGCCGCCCGGCTAATCAGGTTCCCCGCCTCATATAAATAGCCCCTAAGTCATTTTTGTTTTATTATGATTAATCAAATACTACAATGTTATATACCGTTTAAAAAATGTCGATATCATTAGAAGCGCCTTAAATGCAGAATCTCAAAGGTGAAAAAATTATCACAATCGAGCAATTCTACAAAATGTTTTAGTAACAAATTTCTGTTATAATTAGGGATGTACCGAAGCCGAATCTTTGGCACTATATATGCTTAAAATTTAATCAGCATTCAGATCAGCAGAGGTGTAAAACAAAAAAGGTACCAAAACTAAGGTCCTTGACTAATAATATAGAAAAACCATTAAAAAATGAGGATGCCAGTCAGGATTGCTGTCCCAGGCAGGGCAAAAACTCTCAGCGCCCCTGTTTGAAAGTTTCTCATTATGTTGTTTCTGATACTTGACCGCACCGAGCGTTTTTTTTTTTAAACTTAAGCTTTTTTAAAACATTCTCCCCAAATTTTCCTCCTTCTAGTTCTACTTTTTCTGTGTACAAGCCATATTTATGTTATATAGCATCTTTTCATGTGCTGTATATTTTTATTTTTAATTCACCTTTTGTTAATAGAAGTGGATAAAAATCTCTGAACATTACTAGAGTAAATTTATCTTTTGCACTTGATCATTCTTTCTTTAAATAAACACTCTTAGCTGATCTAGTTGTATCTACAACATAAAAAATCTTACAAACACACTTTTATCTTTTTATTGCTATTTATTTCAATATATTTTTTTACTTATCTGTATTCATAAAACGAACAATCTCTAAACTAAAAAAAACCCAAGTTAAGACCATTTTGTATTCCACTACAACTGTTGTGAACCTGCTGCTAAAAAAAAGTACAAATGATAGATTTCTCTCTAACTTCTTTTTTACACACTTTTAAGTTTTTTTTTTTTTTTTTTTTTTTTTTTTTTTTTTTTTTTTTTTTTTTTGATTATTTTTAACTTTACACTACATAACATTTTTTTTTTTTTTTTCTGTTTACATTTGCCGTAAAATAAATACTATATTTTACAAGAACAAAGAAACAAGGCTTCTGAAAGAAGATCTACTGATCTTATCATCAGAACCTTTACAATTTTATCATACCATAAAAACTGAAAATATAAATCCAAAAACGGCCGTAATAATAAATATATAATAATAAATTCATAATATTAATCACGTATCTGTAATAATAATTCTCACAAATCTGTTATAATAATCCATAATAATAAACTTTATAGATCTGATATAAATTAAAGAAAATAAATTTATTAATATAAATATTATTATAAATCTCATAAATCAAGTTTATACTTCAAGCTAATAGTAACTTAAAATGTTATCCATAGCAAGAATAGATTTTTTTAATTCATTTTTAAAAACAGAAAAACGGATAAAAGGATCAAAATTAGGCAGAACTATTTTATTCCAAAGGTAAGGTGCTCTATAATTAATACAAAATTTATTAAAATTTGTTCTACAAAATGGTTCATTTAGCAAATCTTTATTTCTTAGTGAGTACTTATTAGTAAGTTTTAATGTAAAAAGGTCGTTAAAAACATGTAGGGATAAATTGTTTTTCCACATATAAGTAAAACATAAAACATTGAAAACATTAATTTTGTAGACATTAAGTATTTTCATTTCATCAAAGAAAGGCTTTGAATGTGTAGAGCGATCCACATAATTAATCACGCGAATCGTTCTGTTGGCGATATAGACGTTGTAGTTTACTTTTTTCGGTACTACCCCATGCAATATTTGCGTAGTTTATATAGCTGTGTATGAATGAGTAATAGAGCTGCGTAAGGCTTTTTTTGCTTAAGTAAGGTCGGGCTTTATACAAAATGCCAATATTTTTAGATACCTTGGTGGTTACATGATTAATATGGTTTTTCCAAGTAATATTCTCATCAAGATAAACACCTAGGAATCTTATAACAGAATCTCTTTTTATAAGAGTTTCATCAATATAAATTTGAGGCATAATATCTGGTAAAGAACGTTTTTTTGAGAAGGAATGAAAATGAATCCATTTAGTCTTGTTAGTATTTAACGTTAATTTTTTACATTTAAACCATTTAGAAATGTTTATAAGTTCATTATTAGTTTTTGAGAAAAGTTTGTAAACATCAGTGTGGGATTGAAATAAGTCATCGGCATAAATAATACTCATCAGGTTAGAGGCTTTGTTTAGATCATTGACATATATAAGAAATAGCAGCGGTCCAAGAATAGAACCTTGTGGAACACCACAGGTTATATTTAAGGATCCACTTTGAACGTCATTATTTCTATAGACTACTTGCTTACAATTTGTTAAATAGCTTTTAAACCACGCTAAAGTATTATTGTTTAAACCGTAATATTTCATTTTTTGTATTAAAATATTATGGTCAACCGTATCAAATGTTTTTGATAGATCTATAAAAATACCTAATGTATATTGAGCTTTTTCAAAGGATTTGGAGATGTTGCGTACAAATTGAATAATGGCATGCTCAGTTGAACTATCTTTTTTGAAGCCGAATTGATTATTGCATAGTAGGTTATTGTAATTAAAATAATTATTAACTCTGTTAAACATAATTCTTTCTAGGATTTTGGAGAATACAGATAGGATAGAGATGGGGCGGTAATTATTGATATTGGATCTGTCGCCTTCTTTGTGAATTGGAATAATTTTAGCAATTTTTAAGCGCGCAGGGAAAATTCCTTGTTGGATGGATGCTTTGTAGATTTTAAATAGAATATTTTTAATTTGTTCATAGCAATCTATAACTATATTTCCGTTTATTTCATCAGGCCCAGTTGCTTTATTTTTTTTTAAGGTTTTAAAAGCTTTTTCAAACTCTTTAAAGGATAATTCGGACAAATAATTGACCAAATGCCTTTATCAAGAGGTGCTAAAAAATCATGAAAAGAAGTTTTGATAATTGGAATTTTATCTGATAGGGTTGGACCAATTTCAACAAAATATTTATTAAACTCATTAGCTATAATTTGTGGATTGTATAAAATTTTGTTATCGATTTTAAGCATGTGTGGTAAAAAACTTGAGCATGTTTTTTTTTTCCCAATTATTTCTTTTAGTATTTGCCAAGTGCGTTTTAAGTTATTTTTTGTTTCATTAATCAAATTTGAATAGTAGTTTTTTTTTTAACTTTTCCGGTGTTGTATGAGATTATTACTCCCGCGATTTTTTAACTCCCCAGTAAAAATCTCATATTAAATTTTTACTCCCCAGTAAAAACCGCTTATCAAATTTTTACTCCCCAGTAAAAATCTTATATTAAATTTTTACTCCCATTATGATATTTTTACTCCCATAAAAATAATATGCGGCAAAACGTATTTTTGTAACAAAATCACGTTGTATTTTGAGAATAGTTTTCAACGTTTTAATTACTGCGGTTTCTTGAAAAGCAATAAGAAACGAATCTTTTTATGCAGTGGCTTTCATAATTTTAAAAATTTAACTATGCATACTGAATTTGCCAACGTTTATAATTTTTTAAAAAGATGCATATATCCAAAGACAGCTATTAGTAAAGGCGATAAGTCGAACTTTCGAAGAAAAATAAAACCATTTGTAATTGAAGATAATGAGCTGTATCATCTGGGTAAATCTGGCGTTAAGGTAAACAGTTTATATAATTAGAGTTTTTTTATACTAGCGTGGTTTGCGATAAATACATACATTTTTATGTATGTGTTTAAGTATCACGTTTTACATAATAACGTAATACATAATAATATCATGTTTTACATAATTAAATAAAACCTTGTACTTTATTAGTATAATACTGCCGTGATAAGGAAAAACACAGTAATTGTAAAAATATCCACTTTGCACTCTTTTAATAAATATATATATATATATATATATATATATATATATATATATATATATATATATATATATATATATATATATATATATATATATATATATATATATATATATATATTTTATAACAGCATCTTTAATTTTTTTTTTAGAGAAAAGTTATTTGGTGCAAAGAAGAGCAACACCATATAATTAAGTCTGTTCATGATGGTAATGATATTTCTAATGAGGCTAACGCATTATCTGGCCACATAGGCATCAATTCAACAACAGAGCATATTAAAAAGATATTTTTTTGGTTTGGTATGATAAAAGACATTACAGCCTATGTTTCAGAATGTGATAATTGTCAAAAAGCAAAAAACAAGAAACTTCAAGTTAAACCATTGTTACAAAGCATATCGATTCCAAAAGGTAACATGAAACAGGCTGGGGTTGATTTGACTCAACTCCCAGAAGTAAATGGATATAAATATCTAATAGTACTAGCTGATTATTTCAGAAAATGGGTAGAAGCTAAACCTCTTTTTGATAAAACAGCAAAATCTGTTGCAATATTCCTGTTTAAACAAATATGTAGACACGGGTGTTTTGAAATACAGATTAACGATCAAGACCGTGAATTTGTAAATGAGCTTTCAAATGAACTTCACAGAAAAACTGGGACTCGCCAACGCATGACGAGTGCAAAGGTTTAGTAGAACGTCAAAATCAGTCAATAAAACGAACATTGGTAAAGGTGCTAGAAGATGCTGCTCTTGAATGGCCATTTATTATTGACGGTGTTTTATTTTCAATGCGAATTAGAAAACACAAATCAACTGGATTTTCACCCTTTGAATTACTTTATCAAAGAGAACCTGTTCTGCCAATTGATATAAATCAGAACATAATTGACTATAATTATAATGCTCTCTGATTGAAGACGATTCCCAAAACAAAAAAGCAATTTTGGAAACATTCAATAAAATGAATGAAATGAGGAAGTGTATTTTCGATGAAGCTTACAAAAACATCCAAAAGTCACAAGTAAGGCAAAAACGCGACTATGACAAAAGAGTTAATCCAAAGAATAGTATTGCTATAGGAACAAAAGTTTTATTGCGAAATCATAAACGTGATGACAGAAAAGGTGGAAAGCTTGTTAAGCCATGGATAGGACCATACACGGTAACTAATATTTCAAATACTAATAACTGTAGTTTAAAAAATGAAAAAAATGTAATATTGAAAAAAAAGTACAATCTAACAAGTTTGTCCTTGTACAAAGAAAAAACACTTAGTAATGGAAGCATTCAAATAGAAGAAGTTAACAAATTATCAAATGATAATGATATCAAAATTGAACCAGTTATCAAAGACGTTGAATCAAGCAAGTCATATATAAATACTCAACATGAAAGCTGTGTAAATGTTTTAGACAAAGAAATAGCAAAGTGTGCAACTTTTGATATGAGAAAATTAATTGCAGAAAAGTTTGAAATTGTTTGGAAACACAATGTCGCCGTAGGAAACATAAACCTAACTCTTTGTCCTCAGGGACTCCATAGAATTAAAGGAGATGGAAACTGCTTTTTTAGAGCAGTTTCTTTTATCATAACAGGAAGTGAGGATGAGCATAAGCAAATTAGAGACAAGGTTGTTAACCATATGTGTAACCAAATACATGATGAAATGACTGGATATTTGAGTATGCCAATTCAAACGCATATTTGTAAAACTAGGATGCTTGAAGATGCGACATGGGCAACTGATGCAGAGATAATTGGATGTGCTTCATTTATGGAAGTAGATATTCAAGTATACAGCAAATATGGAGAGAAAACAAAATGGATGATCTACCCATGCAGTTTACGGCTTAATAAGTTAAGTGACTATTCTATATTTTTAGACAATTCAACTGGGTTCCACTTTGATGTTGTGATTAATAGTTGAAAATCTAGTCCATATACATATGTATTTCTTTTACAAGTTTTAAATAATGCTGTTTAATTTCAATTATTGTATTTTCTTTTCTTGTACTATGTAAGTTTATATATTAAAAACAGCAATTTGTTTGAAAACGGAAGTAATATAGTTAGGCTGTCTAAATAAAAAAAAGATTTTAATAAAATTACGTGGTGCAAATTTAAAATTGTTTTACATTACATATTGTCTTACAAATCGTTATCTGAAAATTGCCCCTCCTCTATTTTCAAACACAAAAAAATTTATTTCATTTCGCAATGGTGTTTGAATCTGCTGCTACACCTTTCAAAAATAAATTCGAAAATTTTCTTTAACATTACCTTCATAAAAACACATTTAAAAAAATCTATAAAGTGAAGTCCTTTTCTAAAAACCTCCCCACCTCCCTTCTCTCATCCTTTTTATCTCAAACCCCTCCTCCAACCCGATTTGGACGACGTCTTCTTAGTTTTTTGCTTAGTTTTTGATGATTTTTTGAAACCTTTGGTAACCCAAGGATTATTTATGTTTTTAGTTTTTGATGTATGAGTAACATTAGGAAAGTTAGCATCGTAAACCGAAAAAAATGTTTTAAAGAAATTTTCAAAAAGATTATTAGCGTTATCATTAAAGTTTAAATGTTTCCAATGCAGTAGCGATAGTTGGTTTTTAAACAATTCAATTTTTGATTGATTAAAAATACGTTTAGTTAAGATTTTGTTAGGTTTTTTTACATTTGCTTGGTTAGTGGATATAGTCAGAAAAATTGGAAAGTGATATTGTCTAGTAAAGTTGCTGAGTATTTTGTCACTCTCGTCGGGCGATTTATTAATGGAAAAGCTCCAGCCTCAAAAATTGAATCATAAAAGTTTCTAACTTTGTTGTTATCATTATATATAAAACAACTCATATTAAAGTCTCCAATGAGAAAAATTTTTTTATTTTTATTATTTCCTTCTTTAAAAACGTTTTGTAGTAAAAACATGCTCAAGTTTTCGGCCACACCATTAGGTCGATAACAGCAGCTTAGAAGAATGTTTTTTTGTTTGTTCAATTATTATTTCAATGGTTAAAAGTTCTCCATCGCCGTTAGAATACTAAGATCGTTTCTTAGACAATGCCTAATATTTTCATGAACGTAAATTAGAACTCCGCCACCGCGCTTATTAGTTTGCCTTTCAGGTGAGATTATTTCAAAATAAGGAAGATGAAAATTAGTCATTAATTAAATCGTTTGCAGTAGCCCAAGTTTCAGTTAAACAAATTATATTAAAAGTGTTTTTTGTTTCTTTAAGTAAATTTTGAAGTTTTTCAAAATTGCAATTAATGCTTCGAATATTAACGTGTAGAATTCTAATTTGATATAAGTTTTTATTGCTAATATTGTTAAATAGAAACCCTTCTACTTCCCACGGATAGTAATAAGCACATTCTTTGTTAATTTCATGAAAATAATTAATGTCTTTGTTAATGTTTTCGCGCAATGAAAAAACATTATCGAAAAAAGTAAAAGTTTCGAAACCGTTTACTGATGCCATAATTAATAAAAGCAAATAAGTTTATGTAAAAATATAATAAAAATTCAAAAGTTAATCTATTACTTTTTTTTGGAATTCCAATCGCGAACAATAAGTTTGTCGTATGAAATATACGCGTATTTGCCAGCTTGCCTTTCTATTTTCATTTTTTCATGTAGTGTCTTTCGTATAATATTTGTTTCCTTGCAGTAATCTTCATATATAAAAATGTTTTTTTACCTTTTAATTTGGAAGAGTTGTTAAGAATTTCAGTTTTATCTTTAAAATCAAGAAGTTTTAGTATTATTTTTCTATGTTTGTTGTGAACTACTTTGCCTATTCTATGCGCTCTTTCGATGTTTACATTTTTGACTCCTAATATGTTGTTGAATATTTCTTTGACCTTCTTTTCACATTCAGCCCAGCTTTCATTGTCATTTTCAAGGACACCATCGATTCTTAAATTATTACGCCTTGACCTATCCTCAATCTCTCTGAGTTTGTTATTTATTTTTATAAGTTCATTGTTGTAATTTTGTATTTTGATGTTTGCCAGATTTTCTTTTGCAAGACAATCAATGGCGGTTTTTATTTTTTTATTAAAGAGATCTTTATGAAAATTTAAACTTTCTTTGATTTCTTCCACTTCCTTTGCAATTGATGCTATTTTAGTTGAGTTTTGAAGTATGTTAAGTTCAACTCTGTCTAATCGATCATTTAATATTTTTGTGTTAGAACTATGTTGATGAAAGTATTTTCTTGTTGCTTAAGCATTTCTTCCGTCTCGATCTTAAACTTCATAAACATTTCCGTTATTAATTTTTTAACTTCAACAAGTTTCATTAGCTTCTATTAATCTTTTACACTCTGAAATCTTAGTATTCATTCTTCTTCTGTCTCTGTAATGGATAAATCTGCATCAGTATCTGAAATCAAATATTAACTATCTGTGATAAAAGCTTCCATAGTAATCTAACAACTCTACAGAGTGAGCTTTAAATAAAATAATAAATAGAATACTTTATAAATTTTTTATTTATAATTATATTATTATTATTTACTTTATATTTATAAATAAACAGGGACTGAGCAGGCTGATATTTATTTGATTTAGATTGTTTATTTAATTTAAATAAATTTTGATGATAAATATAAGAGCTCAAAGTAATCAAATCTTCAACCTTTAATTTATTTTAAATAAAGTTTAAAAGTCTTCATAGTATCATAAGAAGAAACCAGAATATAGGTTTACATGTTTAATATATAAATTCAATTTAGAAGTATTCAAGTATAACAAGTAATGTTAATAAAAGAGCAAGGATAATTATTATCATTGTTTTTCTTTTTCTTTTAATTTATCTAGTTTTTGTTGACTTTTTGTTGACAATTGAGAAAACTTGCAGACGTGGAGCAAACTCCAAACATTTTCATGTTTATGCTTATGTCAAATAATGAGGCTTTGCAAAAAATTGCGATGATGGGAAACTAAAAACAAAAAACCCTTTAATTTCATATCCTCCCACCCTAAACCATACAATGTTTAAACCTTCCTCAATTCAAGGGGGTTACAAATTTTATATAGTCATAATTTTTGAACGCTGAAATGCAGCTTTGATGTACTCATTATAGCTGCATCTTATCTGCCCTGGTATCTTTTTTCGATTTTAAGAATATCCTGATGAAAACGATCTCCGTGTTATTCACTTACATCACACGAATTTGATCTTAAAAATTCTAAGCGTGAATGCAGTTAATGTAGGTTTATTGACAATTTGCATTTCAAATGTAGTTATCCATCTTACAACAGTAAGATGGATAACTACATTTTATGTAGTTATCCATCTTACTGTTGGCTTAAAAATCTATGAACAATGTGTCTAAACGCAACCCACGCTTCTTTTTCAACTGCAAACATTTTTTCTTCCAGCCTCTTACATGCCAACATAACTTTAATCTGTAGACCATTAAATATATCTGTTAAAATTCCAGCATATTCAGCAGAAACATCTGCTGAATATGCTGGAATGCTTCACTAGATGGGTTTCATGCTTTGACATATTATTTGATAAGACCTAGTTTAATGTAAAGGTGGAGGGGGATAAGATCATCTCAAGAGGTATCAGGAATTGACTTATAGCATTAGGAACCGGGTCACTTCCGTCTTATAAAATGCTGACCCTCACCCCTGCTATCCCATAAACAAAGAAAGCATGAATACTTTGTGTAAACTCATTGTAGACCGAGAAGAAATACTAGCGTCATAAAATCTCCACATACATCCAACTTATAAATATCAGAGTTGAGTCTTTTAAGTAACAATTTCACGTTCTTGTGGTCTTCCTTTAGATGAACGGAATAAGCAACTGGGATTGAAGGAAATTGATTTCCGTTATGAATTAAAACTGCCTTAGATTTCTTTTTGAGCTGTCAATGAATAATCTCTACTGTTCATGATTGCAAACAAAATTTCATCAAAAAGATCATAAGCGTCATAACAACAGTGATTCTAATAAAACAAAATAAAAGCATGCAAATTTTTGATGTCTCTTTCGGTATTTCCAAGTTTCGAACTTTGGATCTAATGAATTCCGTTCTTTCAAACCAAACATGTGGTCAGAAGTTCGGTATATGATTTAGTGAGACTTAAATTTCGAACTAAGTCATCAAGTTCTTTTTGAATGGAGAAATGAGACAAATTATTCGGTTTCCTGAAATCACAGTCGTGACTGGTATCATCTGGTATATCTTCTTCAGAATAATATCCAGCCATTTCTTTGGATTGAGGTGGAGTAGGAACAGGCAACTCATCACTGTGTGGAACTAACAGTCTAAATGATTCATTAGTTCTCTCCATACTTTTGGAATCGTAAATAAAATTGAATTTCGGATTCCACAAAGTCACCCTTCCAGATATGATCTGATCTTGCCACAACTGTAACGTGGTGCCCAAGATTTGTCATGATCTCCCATAGCCATGCCAAAATAAGCATGATATGCAGTAAAGAATTTGTACCACTGACAATTTTTTGTTTAGTTTGTGTTGGACCACAAACATAACAAAAGTCAGGAAGAAGCTTGCAAGATCTACTAGACATATTCACCACTTTATATAACAATTGTAATTACTTAAACTGAAAATAAATACATAAATATAATTAAAATCAGCATATTTATAATGTTGCAAATATATGTTTTCGTAAAAATATCGCTTTGCTCTATATCAAGACTTCATGAGATAAAGCATAAAGTATATTTTGAATTTTTTATTCTCATACAAAAACTTTAAAATATACTTTATGCTTTTTCTCAGAAATCTTGATTATAGGAAAAAATTAATGGTACCATTTAAATTCAGCATCCCCAAACTATGTAAGAAACATTAAAAAATTAACATAAACAATAATGTTGTAATATTGTGTTATATATAAAGCCAGACATGTCCTAAATAAGCAACCATAAAGACTATATTGCTTGAATATCTATTGCCATTTAAATTGTCCAAATATTGTATGGAGAAGCGAGCACAAAACTAAATTTAAATCTCTTTATTAGAGTCAGGAACACGCAGCTCGCTTAATTAATTTTATAAATCGTTTTTAAAGTTCAAAACCACTTCTGAGAGAAATAAAAGCCATAAATGTATACAAACTAAATGTTTATGTTTTATATGTAATGTAAAAATCGTTTATCTCCTAATGTATTTATAAATCTTTATAATGTAAAACCCATAAACAAATACAACTTTCGTGACGGAAAAAATCTCTAAGAACCTTTTTGCCAAACTAAATTTGAGTATTAAATTAAATTTAAAACTAATTAAAAGAATTATTTTTGTCTAGTATCATCAATTTATCATGTTATAATATAACATGATAAAGTATATTAAATTGATTGAAAAATAAACATTTGTTAAGGTTGCATCTCTTTATCGTAATTGACAATTTCTTACTCTGGATTCCATTTTTTATCTCTATAAATCTCAAATCTGTCCTTGTATGGAATATTGTTGCCATATATCTGGGGCGGATCTTCTATTGATGCCTTTTCTCTTTTAGACAAGGTGCAAAAATGCATAGAAAACATAATTGGACCAGCTCTTGCAGCCAAATTCTAACCATTATCACATCGTTGATAATGTTGCTTCTCTTTCTCTTTTCTACAAATACTATAATGGGCACTGCTCTAATGAGCTAGCGTCTCTTGTGCCATTCACTAAAATTCATTCTCGTGTTACTCGTCATTCAATTAAGTATCATCCTTTTACTGTGATTGTTCTTAAGTGCTCCAAAATTTATTTCTTCCTTCTTTCTTGTTTTGTTGTTTTTCTTCTTGTTTTTGTTCTTCTTGTTTTGTTGATTCAAATTACTTGCAATCTTTTAAGCCGTCTGTCAATCGTTATCTTGGTCTATAAATCTCATTTCTTCCAGTAACTTCCAACTATGACTAATAATTGCTAGTGGTTGTTTGCAGACTTGTTGGAAGTGAAAATGTTAAAAGAAAAAAAAAGGATTTTAATAATATTAAAACCCTATTTTAAAGAGAGTCAAAGATGAATTGAGCTATTTTATTTGATGAAAAAGGACTTATCGCAGTCCTTTTTCATGAAATAAAATAACTTGATTCGTCTTTGACGTTTCAAGACAAATCAAGACTTTTACTTCTTCCGAAATTAAAAGAAGTTATCTTTTCAATAGAAAATATTTTTTTTTGTTTTTAGTTGTTTTATTTCATATATTTTATCCAGCATATTTATATTTTATAAGCACACTATATATATATATATATATATATATATATATATATATATATATATATATATATATATATATATATATATATATATATATATATATATATATATATATATCATATATATATATATATATATATATATATATATATACATATATATATATATATATATATATATATATATATATATATATATATATATATATATATATATATATATATATATATATATATATATATATGTAAAATACGATTATGTATATATCTTATAATGCAATTTACTACTTTAAATATATTGTGTTTTACTTTACAATTTTCAACTTGTAAGTTTTTAACTTTTTATATTTTAACTTGTTACATAAACTGAAGACAACAATGTAAACGGCGCTCGGCGATATTACAATATACGTCTTCTTTATGCTCCGGCATTTATTATATATGTACAATCTTTCTTATTGTATTATATTTTATTTTATAAAACAGAAAAGAAAAAAATTAAAATAAATGAATTTAAAAACAATAATAGTTGCTTGTCAACATTTTAGCACTCACTCCTTCAAAAATTCCTTGGGTATCTTGTTAGTGAGACAGTCTTGTTATTGATTGTTATCTAACCTGTGAAAGTACTCTATTTTTACATACAAGTTGGATAAATTTTAAAAATAGAATTCTGAATAAAAATCTTGTATTAAAATTACGGGAAGTTGCAAATGTCTTAACTACTGTTAATTTTTTACACATTTGTGGAATATGCTGATACTATTACAAAAAGAATTCTTTAGAACTGAATACTTCTGCTTTTTAAAAAATATTTTTAATGTACCTATTATTTGAGCTTACTTATTTTCATAGTTTTTTTAGAAGAAAAATGCAGACACGAAAATAAGTTTCTCCTACAAAACTATAAAAATAACTAAGCTCAAATAATAGTTACATTGAAAAATATTTTTTAAAAAGCAGAAGTAATCCAAACTATTGCGTGCGGCCGCGGCGCAGTGGTTAGAGCGCTTGCTTTATAAGTAGGAGATCCAGGTTCGAAGCAAGCTTTGGACATAATTCACCTCACGGTAAGGAAGGAGGCGTGAACTTCCTGGTTAAAGCACTTCCGCGGTGCTCTGTGACAAGATCGTTAGAACTTCTTGGGACACCTAAATAACAAATAAAAAAAAATCTAAAGAATTCTTTTGTCAGAAGTTTTACAGTCGTTAAGACATTTGCGACGTCCTGTAATTTAATTTTTGGTATAAATTAAAGTTTTATTAATTTGATTATTCATTTCTGATGAGTCTTTATTGAGTAAACACAGTGTTAAATGAAAATAATTTTGTTAAATGATTTTCTACTTTTTTATATATAAATATAATATATGCAGAAATATGCAGTGAAATGTAAATTTTTTAGACCATAAAACTCCCAAGGTGTGTCATCCCTAGATATTGAGAAAACCATCTTCATATTCTTTTTCATTATTGCTATATTTTTATTAAACGCTATGCTAATTTTCTACATTTTCTGATCACTGGAACATTAAAATGAGGTAGTTTGCAAACTGCTCTGCGAGCATCATTTTGTTTAAAAGTGGTCATTTATAAATGTAGTTTAGTGGTTCATTTCCACAGCACGTAAAGAAAGAAAGAGAAATCGCCTACAGCATGCTCAAATTCAATCTGTAATATATAAGAGAGCAAGCGCCAAATATTAGATGAAAAAGAAAAAAAGGAAATTAGAACTAAATTTATAAATAATGACTTTTAGCCTGATTAAGAATTTGCATAAAAAATTGTCTACAAACTGGATGATTTATATGATGTTATGTCTGAGGGAGTCATTGGTAGAAAATTATGACATAAACGGTGTGATACTGAACAATCTAAGTATGTCATTTACAATGACATACAATGTATAGTAGAAAAAATTAAAGAAAAAATTGTAAAACAGAATTTACAATATTTCTTACTGGAAAAAAGATAAAGCTGATTCTGAAGCCTCCTTGTCTGTAGCCTCCTTGTCTGTAGTGGCCTTCTCGGCCTTGAGGAGGTGAAGTAAAATAAAAAATTATTGCATGAAAAATTCCAGCTGGCTGCAGATATTGTATCATGAGAATTAAAATTTAATTAATGTTAATTTATATATATATATATATATATATATATATATATATATATATATATATATATATATATATATATATATATATATATATATATATTCAGTTAGTTCCCGATAACTGATAACTCGAACCTCCAAGGGGACAAATGAAAATGGTTCGACTTAACGAATGTTCAACTTAAGCGCAATCCTGTTAAGTCGAACTATGATAGAAATGAGATATTAGTTCGAGTTAAAGGGATTTTTATTTATTCAATACTAAAGTATAAACATTAAATATACACTATTATAGTAATAAAATGAGTGAGAAAAGTTCAGTGAAAGAAGCTACGTATATCCGCTTGTATTAGCTTCTCTGATAATTCTTTTTCCACAATTAAGTTTATTTAGTTTATACATTTATGAATACCCTCTGATTGTCACTGAATATCATGTAACTTCGTAGTACTTCCAGGGTTTGACACCACCCGATTAAGGGCAATTTAGTTTGATCAAAAAATCTACATCACTATCTTCATCTTTTTTAGCCTCAAAATTTTCTTCTCCTAAAACGTCAGATATAATATCATCATCATTCAATATCGGCTAGGCAGTGTTGACAAAATTATTCATGGACACGACATCTTTTATTGTTGTTCCTTCAGGGAAGAACTTGGATGTAAAAACAGCAAGTTTTTCTAACTGGTTTTTGAGATCCTCAAAGGGATCATCCAAATCTACCGAGGCGTCAAAACACATTTTCTGAATCTCTGAAATTCCAGCTTTAGCAAAACAATTGCAAATAGTTTCGGTCTTCACCTTCCCCCAAGCAACATCACGCATTTGCATGGCATTCATTATAATAAATTCCGGAAGAAGCCTTTTTTTTCTATTGCATCTATTAATTTTTGAACAGATAGTGTTCTTTAATGGGCTTTAAGTGACCTAATCACGCCCTGGTCCATCGGCAGGAGCTTCAAAGTAGTGTTTGGTGATAAAAAGATTAATTCTGTTGGTTCGAGATTACCAATGATTGGATGAGCTGGACAATTATCATCTAACAAAATTTTTAGTCCTTTCTTTGTAAATTGCCGATCAATTTCACAAAACCATTTCTTGAATAGTGTGCCATCTATCCAACTTTTTTTTTACATTTTTAACTCATCATCATTTTTAAAATGAATTAAGCTTTGCCAATAACAAGCGTTGTCAATTTTTTCCCTAATGCAATAGCGGATCCAAATCCTATAAGACGCAGTTTGCTGTGTTTCCCACCAACACATTTTTCATTTTTAAAATGTAAAGATTTATTTGAACAAATTTAGCCGCTAAAACAAGCTAAATTTGTCAGCATTATAAATTTGGTTCAACTTATTTTTCAACTTGTATATTTTTTTTAAATTGTAAAACAATCTTTTGAAAATGTAAGTAAATTTTACGAAACATGTCAAGAATGAAAAACATCGTGTTATTTTTAAAAATAATTATATATATAGTTATTATAATTAAGAAATAATTATTATATATTATATATATAGGGAAAAGGCGCCTATGATGATGATGATGATGATGATGATGATGATATATATATATATATATATATATATATATATATATATATATATATATATATATATATATATATATATATATATATATATATATATATATATATATATATATTAGGGTGGGTCATAAAACTTTTTTATAGAGTTGATAACCTGGCTATGGTCTAAAAAGTTGTTTTTTCATGTACTAATTTAGGAAAGTATTTACTTTTATGGATTGAACAATGTCTTTCACCCGCAACTATAATTACAAAAATTAGCAGGCCCTATTATTATTCAAAAAAAAAAAAATTTCAAAATTATGTGATGCAGGTACTCAAATAAAGCGAAATTTTATAAAAATTTCAAAAATAATAACTTTTTTATATAAAAATTATTATTTTAGATTTTACTGCATAATAACTATAGTTTTTTAAGTAAAAGTGAAAAAGGTGCATTTTTAAATTTTGCATATATATATATATATATATATATATATATATATATATATATATATATATATATATACATACATATATATGTTTTTTAATGACAATTTTTTTTTAACAAGATGATTTTTATAAAACAATTATTATTTTCGTATTTTTTATAAAATTTCGCTTCTTTTGAGTACCAGGTTGATCTACTTTTAAAAAATTTTTTTCTCCAAAATATTAGCGTACCGGTAATTTTCCTAATAAAGTTGCGCCCTTTAAATCTATCACAACCATTCTCATATTTGATAGTATCAATATTAATAACTATTAGCAATGTTTAGACCCTGTAACAAGAAAAAAAAATTTTATGACCCATCCTAATATATATATATATATATATATATATATATATATATATATATATATATATATATATATATATATATACATACATACATATATATATATATATATATATATATATATATATATATATATATATATATATATATATATATATATATATATATATATATATATATACATACATATATATATATATATATATATATATATATATATATATATATATATATATATATATATATATATATATTTATATATATATACATACATATATATATATATATATATATATATATATGTATATATATATATATATATATATATATATATATATATATATATATATATATATATATATCTATATATATATATATATATATATATATATATATATATATATATATATATATATTTATATATATATACATACATATATATATATATATATATATATATATATATATATATGTATATATATATATATATATATATATATATATATATATATATATATATATATATCTATATATATATATATATATATATATATATATATATATATATATATATATATATATACATTAGTTTGACAATCTATACCACTGCGGTTTCGCTTGTCTCAACTATACAACGGAATCAAGCAAAAATAACCATTCCAGTTTGTGGCAATATAATATTCACAGCTTAAACGTAAATTATATGTGATTTAAAACGTAATTCAAAAAGTGATTGAAATTAATAAATTCAAATTTTAAAAACATGTTCAAAGCTACTTTAAATCATTTTACTATGCTTTTTATTTACTTTTTTTTTTGGTTGCTTTTTTTTTAAAGGTTATATCATTTCATATTAGCCAAGAACTTCTTATCATAATTTGAGCAGCCGAAGCAGTGGTTTGCGCACTTGCATCAGAAACTTAAGATCTGTGGTTCAACGCTACCTCCGGGCAAGTTTAATAAAATCGGTGAGAAAGGAGGCATGAAGTTTCTTTCAAATATTCTTCCGCGGTGCTTTGTGATAAGACCGAAAGGACTTGGGGCACCTAAAATAATTAATTGAAATATTTTGTCTTTTAATTTTCATCGGATTATGTTTTATTTAATTATTACATAAAATTTTAATTTCACACATTTGACATTAGTCTTTATAGTAAACAAACTTAATTATTTTATTTTAATTTAGAAAATTTAACTTTTCAACAAGCTCTAACCCTTACAGAGTTTTATGTACTTTAAGACGTTTGTTGTTTAAATAGGATTTGATGAGTTTTTAAATGTTTTGGACATATCAATAATCTAACCTAGAGTAACAATCGATCAAATCAATAAACCCTCCTAACGTAAAACAAGAATCTTTAAAAGAGTCAGTTAACTGCGCATAAATTGAAGAATGACATGCTTAATTGAACAATTTTTTTCAACCAAATTGGTTTTTGTACAGTAATTTATTTTCAATAAAAGTAGAGTCAGTTAAACATTATTCTCTCTAACATTATGAGATTACTGGAAGAACTGAAATAGGACAAAAATTTGTTATATTTGCAAAATCTTGAAGATTGAAGTTATTTTCGTTATTTCCTTGTGTAATAGTGCTATGAAAGTTTTATTAAAAAAATCTTTTATCGTATTGTAAACATCACAATATTTGTCTCAGTTCTATCGTAACAAGTTTTTTTTTTTTGACAAATAAAAAAATAAAAAAGTTTTTAAAACTCTTTTTCAAGCAACGGGTTTTTACGTGGACTACATTAATACAAATGCTTGCCGTTCTTTCACTGTAGTCTTAGTTAATAAATTTATTTTCTTTCTGCAGTTTTATCTTTTTATAAAAATTAACAAAATGCTTTTGAAATCTTTGAAGTTAAAAAAAATTTCTCAAAGATTTTTTTTTGTGCCGTTTTCTCTTTTCCTTGTACAATAAATTTTCTTTATTTATATATACCCTTTTTTGATTTTTTTTTTAATTAGATTTTTTTTTCGCTATTTTCCAAAGCTTCCTCCTTCGTTTCCCTGCTCCTTCAAAGGTCAGACAGTGGCGTAGACAGGATTTTTTGAAGTTTCAGATATGACGCAAGTATAGTGCAAACTCCAAGCTTAAATATGTTCAAACTTGTGTCGAAAGAGAATGTTTCTACAACTTCTGTTTTTAGATTAAGCCATTTTGTCTTAACTTACTTTCTTTTTTTTGTCGAATTTATTTTAGTTTGCGTTTAAAATTTTATTTTATGCTAACGTTTTTTTCGTTTCTTTATATTTTTCATTCTGGAAATCTAATTAAATGCGCTATGCTATGTACTTTTATGTACTATTATTCGTATTAACTATGCACATTTTATCTGAGCAGAATGGTTAACTCTACTAGTGAGATGAAAAATATAATAACTTTAAACCTGAAAAACTAAATCCGTATCAAATTCTTATTTTTATGTTTAAATATAAAAATTAAATGTCTAAAATTCTTTACTAGATTTATTTCTGTCAACTTTTTTGCGTTCAAACAACTTTTAATAAAACAAAAACATAATATTCTGAGTTTTTAATGGTCACCAAGGTAACCTAAAAAAGTTATAAAGACTTAACAGACTATTGTCGTTTAAATAACTTGCAAAATTGCATACTCTTGATTCTTAAAAAGTTTCTTTGTAAATAAAGAAAATTTAAGAAAAAAACATGAAGCACTTAAACCAAAAAATTTATTTCTGATAGTTTTTAGTGTCTTCGCCCTTCCGATATAGGGCTAAATCTGTTAGGTTTTTCAAAGCCTGGCGGACTTAAAAAAATTTTTGCTCACAAAATTATTTTTCATTGACGTATAAAAAACTTTTCTGAAAATTTTAATAAATGGTTTCGAGACACCGAAATAACTGTAACTTGTAAACTTTTTATAATACGGTCAAATGAAGTCTTGAAAAAAATATATTTTTGATCATTTGTGTAACCTTGTCCCCGACAATAACCATAATCTCTTACTTTGTTACCGTGGTACCTTGTTGTATGGTGTATTGTTGTGAATGTGTGATCAAGGAAAAACTAAGTAGAAAAATTAGGTTTTTGAATTAGTAAAGGTAACATTAGAGAAACCTTAAGGTGGTTATCAGGTAAAAAAATTATTTTTTGATTGCCAACTTAATCATATACCAAAGTTAGTTTAAAAGAAACATACTTATTAATATAATTAAAAATGATAAAAAAAAAATAATTTCCTTTTTTTTTTTGCTGAATCAGCATAAAATGCAAAAAAATCAATGAAAAAAGAAAACAACATTTTCTCAGCCTCTTTATGACATTATAAGCCAAAACTTACAACACTGATAGATTATAGTGTATTAAACAAAAGCTTACTAGAAAAACTAAAAATAATTATTATTTTTAAAATGGCAGCTTTTTCAATTTTAACGGAAATTATTGATACAAAAAAAAAAGGTAAAATATGAATATATTCAAATGGAAACAAGCTTAAGATTAGTTCTAGTAAGCTATTGCAGTTCTATCTATAAAGAAACAACCCTGAAAATTTGAACTCAATTGCATATCTGGTTAAAAAGATATGAATGATTCGCTTATTGCAGTCAGGCAAAAACAAACAATTGAGAAATCAAGCTTCAAAGTTTAAAAACAATTTATTAATTAAAAATTTCCTGTAATATAAGAGTCTACTCCCTCTTTTTCTTTCTCCTTATCAATATAACCCTTCCTGATACATCTCCTTTTCCTTCTAGCCCTTTTTTGCTTTGGAGTTGAATTTTTAATCGTGTTCTTTACTCTTGATACGTCCTTCTTCCACGATCCTTGGATCATAAAACTTCCAGGCAAGAGCTGCAAATAATCAAAAATTCTTGTGAAACCTCTCAAACCATCATTGTAATTTATTACAGCTGAAGCAACACCAAGATCTAGTACCTTTTTAGTAACAAAAATATTTTTTGGACACTTTTTCCAGATTATCTGGTTGAAAGCCTCATTTGGATTTTGTGTTGCGCCATCCAGGCAACTTTAAACTTTTTTCTTTCTGCTTAACAAATAACATCAAAACATACGGCTTTGCTAAAAATAACTCTGGTTCAAAAGTTTAGTTAATTATACAGACCCATGAAAAAAATAATTGTTTAAATCTAGGTCTTTGGGTAATATATCTATAAAAAATTATTGGTTGCTATGCGGTTGTTAAGTAAATTTTTTTTACTCTTACCAACTAAAACAATTTTTTTACATTTTTTTATTAATTAACCCATATCATGTTATATATGGTTAAAAAGCCAATTAAATTTTAAACAAAGTTGGCTGATAAACTAAAAAACACATTTTTTCACAAAAATCGCTATTTTTTTACCTGATAACCACCTTAAAGAAAGTTTCGTATTTAGCTGATATTAATTTTTTGAAGGACCAAAAGACTAGTTGTTTTATAACATCCGGAAACAAAAACATATAAAGTATAAATCAGAAAATAGAGAAAAAACAGTTGTAAAAATGATATACCGAATTAAAAACTTAAATAGGCAAACTTGCTCTAGAACTTAAGTTTCACTCAGAAATAATTAATACCAGAAAGAATGAGATATTCCATTTGATATTTAATTTTTGGATGTATATTCGAAATTTTTGTAACATCATTTTTGAGGTTATAGTAACAGTTAAAACGTTTGTTAAAGTTTTTTAAATGTGTTAAAAGTGACACTACTTACACAGCGATTAAGACGGAAATATTGTAAATAGTTCTGCCTAAATAGCTTTTTAGTAAACTTTTTTTTTTGTGTGTGGCTAATATACAAAAAATAGTGAATCCTTAAAAAACCTAAAAGTAGTTGACTATATTTAAAAAAGGTTTTTGCTGTAATGTTGTTTCAGCTTGTTTTAAATTAATGCAACAGGACTATATCAAATTTAACTTCAAGACACTTTTCAGCATTTCTATTTGTTTATCGAGTGTTTAAGTTCAGTTATCAAAACTTTTTTATTTAATGGAAGTAGCTTTTAGTTAAACAACATTTTTTTGTAGTTATTAAGTGCTTGACGAAGTTTTTACGGTCTTATCACAGAGTACAGCGGACGAGCATTTAACTAGAAAATTCACGCTTCCTTCCTTACCAATGTCGCTTATATTTTGAGTTGAGCCGGCGTCGAACCTCTAGGATCTGAGCCAAAATGCTAACCACTGCGCTACTAGGGATGCGATGGTGTTCAATCTCTATCTGCCGCTAACTAAAACCCCTAGATGTCGCTTCCAAAACAAACGCTTAAATGTAATTGCGCATCTATACAATGCAGTTGTGGTACGGAAATTAAAATTACGTGTCTCTTAAGGAAAGCGTTTTGAGTCCCAGCACTAATTATCGAAAATCAGCATCGAAAATATTAAGCTTGAAAAAAGATTTTTAATGTTTTTTCAGTGGCTTAATAAATTATTAATTCCAGCGACTTAAGTTACTCAGACACGTAATATTTATCAAGAAGTATAATTTTGCAGCCAAAAATTTAATTTGTAATATAAATATTCATAATTTATTATGATTAATTTAATGTCATGACTATTTTATGCTGCTTCAAGCAAAACGTTATGGGTTGGTTTTATAAGATACTGTCGTGCAACTCCTGGCAACATCCGTTAATAGAAAATACTTAAATTTTTTTTTCTAACCAATTCTAACTTACTTTTCACAAAAAACTTCTTCTAACTTCTCACAAAAAAGCGCAAACAAACAAGCATAAAAAGAATACAACTTTAATACAGTAAAACAATCTTTTAAAGCCATTCATATATATATATATATATATATATATATATGTATATATATATATATATATATATATATATATATATATATATTTTAATATATATATTTTAATATATATATTTATATATATATATATATATATATATATATATATATATATATATATATATATATATATATATATATATATTATATATATATATATATATATATATAACTATTAGAAAAAAAATATGTCAACAAGCATAAACCATTATTGTGTCGTAATTAAATGTTTAAACATCAAGTTGCAAAAAGCAATAGTTTATTAAACTTGCAGTAAACAGCAAATATATAAAGGACAAGTTGTAAGTAAAAATAAAATGTTCAACCCACAACAAATAACCCATAATAAACTGATTCAAAAAAATATATCTTTAAAAAAATTTCTGATTTATTTAGTCTCAAAATAATAAATAAAAAAATGCAGACATTATCAAAATTATAACCTCTTGTAAAATAATCGATGAACTAAACAAAAATTCAATGATTATCATAACAAACTATCGTCATATAATAGATCAACTTTATGAAGTATTCACACGCCAATTCTTTTTATATCATTCTATTAATGGGATGAATTGGTTGGTGAATTTAACAACGAAACGCTTAGTCCAAGAATAGTTTATTCTGACTAAGAAATGAAATTTTAACTTGGTGATAACGTTAGCTGATCCGATTATCCTCTGTAAATTTATTATTCTCAATTAGTGTTTGTTGAGAAGTAACAACTAACTTTTTTATACCAACAATCCATGAAGTGACCTGCAACAAATTGAAAAAGATATCAAAAACAGAACAAAAATTCAGTAAAAATTCATAAGTTACAATGTAGTTTATATGTAGTTTAAAATTCTTTCTTTAAATTCTTTCGAATTTAAAGAAAGGAAACATAAAATTGATAACTGAAAATTATTAACTATTTTGTTTAAATTTAACGGAAAAAATATAATGGGATTATATAGGGCTTTTTAGAACTGGAATAAGTCTATGTTAATGGACTTAATTTTTTTCGCTAAACTTTTCTTTTATTTAAACTTTAATATAATTTTTTTTTTCAGCATTTTAAAAAGAAGTAATGAAAACATAGAGGTCAATGATTTGGTGATAAAACAACATGTTAATGATTTTAAAATGTCTTTCAGACATTTCAAACATTTAATTGTTGATTTGTGTTCATGTTGGCAAAAATGTTTTTAAGTTGATTAAGGTTTATACTTTAAAAATAAAAAAGTCAATATGTATACACTATGTTAGTTTAAATATAAAAAAAGTCAATATGTATGTTAGTTAGCATTTACAAAAAAAGGATTTATACAAAAGGTTATAATAAAAAGCCTAACGTAAAAAAAATCATTAGAGTTTGGTAAATTTGAATTGTAATGAAAAATTTAATGTTTATAATAAAGTAATAAATGATTTACAGTGTTACTAAAATTTTTTTCAAAATAAATATCTTTATATTGCTGTCTATTTTACACACATAGTGTGTAAAATAAATATTAGAATATACATATTGACCTAATACAACTTGAGGTCACTATGCGTATAGCAGTTTTCAAAATTCAATTCAATTGATAAAGCAACAAGAAAAACTATAAAAATAAAATAATTTGATACGTTTTAATGTATTGAACTTAAAGCTTATGCAATAGAAATAAAATTATAAAAAACATTCTAGCTACTTAAATTACTTTTAGGATTGACAGAAAGAATTCATTTTAAGAAGTCCAAATATAATTTCATAAATTTAATGTCTTAAGCCAATTAAGTTCCACACTGGCTGTGTATATTATTTTAAGTTTTAAGTATTTTGAAAAAAAAAAGAACAAAAGAATGAAATTATTTTTTAATATTAATAATTAAATTACTTTTATTAATTTTTCTAATAAACATTTGGATATAATAATTTTTAGGAATTTTAATGCATTATTTTATATTCATACAGTAGCTATTAGTTACAATATTTACCTCATTTGAATGATCCAAAATTAAACTTTTGTGAATTTGATCAGCTTTAGTGAAATCCATCATCATAAGTGCTATTTATAAACAAACAAAAAATCATCAAAAGAATTAACTCATTACCAAGAAAAAAAATACAATAACTGAAGCTAATTCATAATAACATAAAACAAAAATAAAATACAAATAATAAGTAATAAATAATAAATAAAACACAAATAAAAAATAGTAATAATTACCAATAGCTAATTCTGACATTTGTAGTTTTACAATTGCAGATAACTTTCCTAATAACCAAGATTGTTGAAAAGAAATAATTTTTTTGTTTATTTCATCACTATTTCTACTATTTAAACGACAAAGACACTTTTCTTTGCATTCTTGAAGATTTTTAATGGTTGATTCAAGCAGTTCATTGTCATTTTCAATATTGACATTTGTAATCAGTAACGGAGAACGAGCTCTTAGATTAACTGGAGATGAACGGTTTGGTGAACTTTTGCCATTTTGAATGTAATACCCCACAGTTGGAGGTGGGCCAACTAAATTTGACTTTTGAAATTCAGTTGAAGAATTACTCACTAAATACCCATTGTTATGAGTTGACTGTCCTAAAGGAATAGATGAAACTAGAGAATCTTCATTTTGATGCTCTGGAATAGGAGGAGTTTGATAGCCATTAATTGGGGATATTCTAGATTTATCATAATTAAGAAAAGAAGCATCTGAACTTTGAACAGAATCTTTGGTTTCAGTTTGTAAATGTGATGACTTTAACATAGTTGGAGTGCCAAGTTGAGAAAGTATTGACAATGGATCACTAACTTTTCCAGGAACAGATACATCACTAAATCTTCTATAATTGTTCTGATTTTCTGATGTTTTTAAGTGATCATTGTTTGAGGAGCAACTGGATTCTGAACTGATTAAGCAATTTGGATTATACAATGAAGATAAACCAACTTTATTTATATCATATGGATAGCTTACAGCATGATGCATTTGTGAGGAAGATGAACAAACTTTTTGTAAGTCAGGATTGCTATTTGAATGATTAAAACTAACATGCTCTAAATTGTTTGATAACTCAAGAACTCCTGCCGCACAGTTATTCTGTGGTAGAGCATCAGTTTTCAATACAGGATGTAGATTGTTGTAAATTCTGTTTTGATGAAAAGATGACTGAGGAAGAGAGTCAGATTTTATTGCAGAATGTAGATTGCTATGAATTCCATTTTGATGAAAGGGTGTTTGATTCAAAAATGAATTACCTAAAAAAAAATGAGTTTAAATCATAACTTTTAACAAAAAAAAAAAAAATAATAATAAAAGTAATATTAAAATAATGAGATTTTATACCAAAATTTTAAGATCAACATATTTTTTTTTATTTATTGAAATACAACTATTAAGTTTAGTTAAAAACAGAGTTGACAGTTTTTAAATAACCAAAAGCATAAAGACCAGAAGGATTTCCAGATATCAGGCAGCAGGCTGATATCTAGAAATGCTTTTCCCCTTAGTACTTTGTGTTGTGAAACCTTAATAAAAATTAATATTATAAATAGGTTGGCTTTTAACAAATATAAAGTTAAACACAATTTAAGAACTATAAAATGGATTATATAGCATGTTAATTATCTATAAATTAAATAACTCCAGTTCATTTAACCGTATTATTTCAAATGACAGAAAATCTTTTGAAATAACACGGTTTAATTTGATTATTTTGACTAATATCGTGAAATAATTTGATTTCATGATACTATTTTTAATTATATTATTTACTATTTTTATGATACTATTTTTCATGATACTATTTTTAATTATATTATTTACTATTATTATAACACTATTTTTAATTATATAATTTGATTTCATGATACTAGTTAAAATATAACACTCTGAATATATAGATGTGCCTAGTGCCCAGCCTGGACCAGAAAAACTGGGACCAAGCTAGGTACCCAACATATTGTAATACTCAATATCTCAAAATTTTATCATTTTTTAAAAAACTGCAATAACAATATTCAAAAAGTTTTTTTAATTATCAGTGTTTTTTTTTTTTAATTGTTTTTATAATATGTTTAAAACATGCAAAGAGTGTTGCTATATCTTATGACCTGCTGCTACAAGGAAGTGTTGCTACATCAACTATCTTATAGGCTGCTGCTACAAGAAAGTGCTGCTACATCTGCTATCTTATAGCTTAATGCTAAAAGGAAGTGTTGCTACGTCAACTGAGGGTTTGGTTAGGGCAAGCAATCTTAAAACTGAGGCTAAAAGTAAGGATTATTAGGAGATTTAAGGAGATATTTTTCTAATATTTACGGAGATTTGGTCGCAAACGACAATTTTTTGAAAAAAAAAAGTAAGGAGAAAACGAATACATTAAAAACAGAATCTTATTTTTTTCAATAAATTTTAAATATAAGCAGAGAAATTATTATAAATTAATATATTACTTTATATATATATATAAATATAATAAAGATATAGGTTTGCAAACTATTAAAGAACTATATACTTTCTTCTTTATTAATATGTATAATCCATTCATTTTAATAAAATTTCCTAGATAATTAAAAAAAAAAAAGAAAAAAAAGGAGAAATTAAGGAGAGCTGTCAAATTTTAACTTTTTTAAAGGTTATTTAAGGACATTTAATGAGTTTTTAATTTCTTAAGGATATTCAAGGTTTTTAAAGAGTGGGAACCCTGTGTATATATATATATATATATATATATATATATATATATATATATATATATATATATATATATATATATATATATATATATATATATATATATATATATATATATATATATATATATATATATATATATATATATATATATATATATATATATATATATATATATATATATATATATATATATATGTGTATATATATATATATATATATATATATATATATATATATATATATATATATATATATATATATATATATATATATATATATATATATATATATATATATATATATATCAGGGCTCGAATTAAGCGTATCGCGATTCGCGATTACTTTTCGCACCTTCGCAATTAGTTTTTTCTTAAAATTTGTTTTTTCGCAACCTTTCTTTTTTTTGCGATTATTCTTTTATCATTTTAGAAAAATCTAAATTTATATATATATATATATATATATATATATATATATATATATATATATATATATATATATATATATATATATATGTGTATATATATATATATATATATATATATATATGTGTGTGTATATATATATATATACATATATACATATATATATATATATATATATATATATATATATATATATATATATATATATATATATCAGGGCTCGAATTAAGCGTATCGCGATTCGCGATTACTTTTCGCACCTTTGCAATTAGTTTTTTCTTAAAATTTGTTTTTTCGCAACCTTTCTTTTTTTTGCGATTATTCTTTTATCATTTTAGAAAAATCTAAATTTAGATAATATTAATCGCGAATATTTAACGTTCTTTTACAGTATAAAATTGCAGTGACTTCTGTAACAATAAATTTTTTAAAAAGCTGTGCATAGAGTAAAAGAAAGAAAAATAACATATTTAGAAAATCAATTAGCAAAAATGTATTAGTAAAAATGTAAAAAAATACCTTTTCGAATCAAGTAATAAAAGATTTTGATTAAAAAAAGAAATAAAAGTTAATTGATTGAAAAGTCATTTTCTTAACTTGAATTCTCAAGGGCTTTATTCTGATTTTGCTCATTCATTATGAACAAATTTAATGATATTTTTATAAGTTTAATTTGCGAAGAATTGTGGAAGGCAATACAGACTCTAAACTAGTTATTAAAAAAAAACTCACTAAAGTTTGTTAGTATACTTGCTAACTTTAAATTAATAGCAATAAATGGATGCAAATAAGGACCACAGACGCAGATTATCTACAGTTAAAAAGTGGGAAAAACTTTTGAATTGCGAGTTAGAATATGATTTAAATGGAGATGAAGTTATAAGATTAAGATGCAGTTTATGTAAAAAAATTGAAAAACGGATAAGTCAAACAAAATTGTTTTCTATGACCTGGATCAAACCAGGAACAATATCAATAAAAAAAGACTCACTGGCAGCGCACCTAAGTAGTGCGCAACATAAAGAGGCCACGCGAATTCATCAACAAACAACATTAGGTTCAGTTTCATTATTTAACCATGTTATTCATCAAATAACAACTTTAAATAGCGTATGATTTTTAGCTTCGTAAAAATACTTTTACGTTAGTAAAAATCCTGAAAAATTTTAAGCATTAAACTAGTGAAATTATTACAAAACGATAAAAATATTTACGATTACGTTCTAATACTTTTTCTATTAACAATCAAAAAAAGTATTAGATCGTAAAAGATTCTATTATTTAGACACATTTTTTTCTTTCGTTTTATTTTATTGAATGAAAAAAGTAAAAGCTAACTTTCATTAAAAAATGCATTGAATGAAAAAGCAATAGATAAAAATATCATTGGAATTTGATAAGGTTACTTAGATAAGAAAACTGACTTAATAAGAATTTAATTATCTTGTTTGTTGTGCAGGTTTTTGTCAAAATGTTAAGTTTTAACATTTTATCACAATAATGTTTTCGTCATTTTTAATATTTTTTTATAACTGTTTCAAAATCAGAGTTTTAAATAATTTTTTTTTACTGTTAAAAATTTATAGAAAATTAAATATTCAAGTTGTTTTAAACAGTTTAAAATATGTAAATAAAATAGAAGATGAAATAATTAATTAAAAGAAGGTTAAGAATATCAAGTTCATTGATTTTACAAAAATACAGCCGTTAGATGTAATGCAATATGATAATAGTAATAATGTAAACTATAACTAAAGCTATTTTACAACCGCTAACCGTAAATGTTATAACATCTTATGCAAAAATAAGACTTATTATGTATGTTAATATAAATAAGTTAAAATAAATAATCCCCCCCCCCCGGGGAGGAGGGAGAAGGAGTTATGAGCAACAAAAAAATCGCAATTAGATTTTTTTTACGTTAATTCGAGTCCTGTATATATATATAAGTAAGGTTAGTATTGCGGTGTAAAATACAAAAACTCTTGATCATATGACAGTGCTCAATATTATCAAATATTAGAGCAATTTATACTTTATGTAATTAAATGCATAAAAACAACTAAATAGCGGGACTTAAAGTTTCATGCCTAAAGGCAATCATCAGCCATGAATACCTTCTTTTGAATTTTGAAGTGGTATTCACGGCTGATGATTGCCTTTGGGCATGAAACTTTAAGTCCTGCTATTTAGTTGTTTTTATTCATTTAATGACATAAAGTATATATATATATATATATATATATATATATATATATATATATATATATATATATATATATATATATATATATATATATATATATATATATATAATAGATATATATAGATATATATATATATATATATATATATATATATATATATATATATATATATATATATATATATATATATATATATATATATATATATACACACACAATTATAAATGCATTTTTAGATAACATCTCTGATGTCACACTATTATAGCATGCTGTCACAAAGGAGTGCTGCTACATTGACTGAGAGTTAGGCAAGGGGCAGCAATCTTTTATTTCATTATTCTTTGCTTTTATTTCTCTTCTTTTTCTGAAAAGCTGTATGCTATAAAGATAAGCAAAACTAGTAAGCAATTGCTGATCTATATACGCTATAGTGTGTGTATGTATATATATATATATATATATATATATATATATATATATATATATATATATATATATATATTTATATACAATAGTTATTTTAGACCGTTTTCAACAGCATTGACTGTATTTGAACGCAGCCCAAGTTAAAATTTGAGGACCTTTTTTTTTCTATGATTACCACAAATTTTTTTTTTTCTCGCAAAAAAACCCGCCAATTTTATGCTAAAGTTTGCCAGAACAAGGGGGTATCGCCACCCAAATTTTTTTAGAATAAGCCTTGATACACACACACACATATATATATATATATATATTATATATATATATATATATATATATATATATATATATATATATATATATATATATATATATATATATATATATATATTTAAAATGTTTTCTTTTTTATACTATTATAGCAAAATATCAGAAAAAAAAACTTAATGAACAAAAATACAACAACTTATATAAATAAATATTTATTCTTGTCAATAAAAAATAACTTTCTTGGAATATATAAAAAAAATATTATAATTTTCTTTTTTGCAATTACAACAACTACTTACTGTAATTAACTGTATTGATTATGTACAGCGAGTTTATAGTGAATATTTTGTTTGCTACAAAATGGTGCTATATTAACTATAAATATATCAACTTCATATATCATATTTATTTAACTATCAAAAATCAACTTACCATTGGAATTTAAGGAATGACCAACTCTCTTGTTCAAATTATTTTTTTTTCGATTTCCTCCTCCAGGGCTGAAGATATGTATTGGTGGGTCATTCCAACCACGATCATTTGTGACTGTGTAAGTCAGAAGTGTACCACCTAAAAATGATTTAAAAAAATGAAAAAAAAATCTAAATACACAATACTAAAATAATTTAAAATAAAAAATAAAAACAAACATTTTTTTTCATTACCAGCGTCATACTTCATCCTGGGATAAACAATAATGATTTATTTTAAAACTTTTCTTTTTTTTTTAAAGTCCAAATACTTATAATTTATTTATTATCTTCCTACATTAATATTAATTACAAGTTTAGAGGCATTCTAAATAAATATTTAAAAAATTGAAAAGATGAGATTAATATTTAAAAAGCTTAATGAATGAGATAATGATAAGATAAAAAGAATGAAAGTTTTTAATCACCTTAGCAAAATGTCAAAATAAATATAGTTCATTTAGAAAAACTATTAATACTTAAACACTAAATTTAAAAATACTTTTAAAGGGATTTAAATTTAAAAAAAAAAAAAAAAAGTTTGGAATAATGAAAAACATCTGCCTATTACCTTTTTTATTGTATTATTATTGAACTCTGATTATAAACAAACAAAATGTTTGTGTACAATAAAATATTAACTTAATTGGTTTGCTGTAATTCATAAAATTTATAAAATAAAAAAGTTAATAGGCTTTAGGAGAAAAAAAAAACTTTCTCCAAGTTTCATACTATGTGTATTTTTAAATCTGATCTTTTACAGAATGTAAAAATGTATGCACCTCATGATATTTAGAAGACATTTTAGACATTTTAAAAGCATATAAAATATATAAAATAATATAAACATATAAAATAATAAAAATCATAGTCTTAAATTTTTATTATTTTAAATAATTTAAATATCATAAATTGAAGTCTGAAACTAAATTTGAATTGAAAAGTAAATACTTAACTCAATAAAAGGCAATAAAATCAAAGTTTACTTAAAGTAACAAGCTTACATTTAACATATGTTTTTTCAATTAATACAGATTGCCTGTAACATATATAAACAATCTGCATATATATATATATATATATATATATATATATATATATATATATATATATATATATATATATATATATATATATATATATATATATATATTAAATTTTTGTTTAAATCATTTAATTTATAAAATACATGTTGCAACTATATCCTAGCCAGCATCAGTTAAAATATATCAAAATGCTTAAATCAAATTAGTAAAATTAATAGAGACCTTAAAATAAAATATGCAATAAAAACGCAAATAAAAAATGTAACAAATGTTTTAAAAACTATAAAATAACCGGTAATGTTAAAAGGAACAAGATTTGTGTGTGTGTGTGAGCCATATAAAAATTGTCATTTTTATATGGCTCACACACACACACACACACACACACACACACACACACACACACAGATATATATATATATATATATATATATATATATATATATATATATATATATATATATATATATATATATATATATATATATATATATATATATATATATATATATATATATATATATATATATATATATATATAATATCACAACTCAGTGTTTTTATCTGCTATGGTTATCTTTTGTATTTCAGCCTAATTTAAGCTCAATTGTCCAGAAATTACGTTTTTAGATTTTATTGCAGAAAAACAACCAGTTGATCTATTTTTAAAGATATATATATAAAAAAAAAAAAATTAGGGACCCATTGAATAAATAATGCAGTTTAAGCATGTACTAAATATTAGACAACCAAACATAAATTATGCTAAAATTAATCACAAAAGATAACCACAGCACATAATAGTAATAATAATAATACAATATTGTTGACATTTGATGTCATGTCAAATCTATAACAGAAAAAATGAGAAAGTCAAATATACTCAATTAAGTCTAGCTTAGCTTTAAATAAGTTAATATTTTTAAGTTCAATCATTGTTTCAAATGGCAGTCTATTCCAGAATTTGATTGTATGGTTTGTAAAAATCTCTCAGTTAGAATTTAAATATTTTTTGTCAGACTATAAATGATGTTTGTTACCTCAAATATTTAAAAATGGACTTTTAAGTCATTTAAAAAGCATTAGTGATTTGATTAATTTTTCACAAAATTATACATTTGTATATAATCACCAAATATTTTTTTGTGTTTCAAGGATGTTAATTTCATTATTTTCAGTCTTTCATTATATGAGGAATGACATAACTCCGTTACAGATTTTGTTACTTGTTTTTGAATTTTTTCTAATATATATGTTTTTCTATTAATTATTGGACAATTGAGCTTAAATTAGACTTAAATACAAAAGATAACCACAACAGCATATTTATATGTGCACTTGCTCAATTTTTTTGCTCATCTAAATCGATATTGGTTTTTAAAAAAATGAAGAGAGAAAATGAAGAACAATGAATGAAAAGGTTGCTGACCCATCCCAAAACCCTTAGGCTATGTAGCAACACTCCACTGCGAGTCAGGCTATTTGTTAGTCGATGGATGTACTGAAGCCCCCGGCAGCAGGCTATATATATATATATATATATATATATATATAGAGAGAGAGAGAGAGAGAGAGAGAGAGAGGGAGGGAGGGAGGGAGGGAGGGAGGGAGGGAGGGAGGGAGGGAGGGAGGGAGGGAGGGAGAGAGGATATCTTTATATTATTGAGTGATTTATTCTTGTTCTTCTTATTGGTAATCAATTATGATTAAACTCTCCATACAATGAGCAGAAATAAAACCTTAATTGCCCATATATTTAAACCTTTAAATCAAATTAGCAAAATTGAAAAAGTTATATTTTACTTTTGCCACAACATTATGTCTAAAATTTGACCTTGAATGACAAAGAATGTTGTAAAATCTTTAGTGAAAGATGTAAACATCTAGATGTAAAAAAAATGCAGATAAAAAAATAAATTATGAATAAATTAAGAATCATCTGATGAAGGTGGTCTGGGAAACTCAGAATCAGAATGCTCCAAATTATACAGTGACACTAAAACAATATTACTACAAAATTGTACTTTAAAACTTTTTAAATACAAATTTTCATATATTATATACAGAAATGTTTTATTTTTCAGCTGCCCATATATAATTTAAATACATGTTGAAATTACTAAATTAATGCTTTTGTTAACATTTTTTTAAAACTATGTGCAACACTACTTAGCACTTTTGACAACTAAATTGATTACTATTTAAAACTAATAAAATATAATAATGCCTACTCACAATAAATACTTTTGAAAAACATAACAAACGAACAATGAAAGACTAAATTACTATAAGATATACAAATGCTCAAAGAAATAAACAATCTTAACAGATCGCTTATTTCTTTGAGCATTTGAAGTCTGATATTATATAGGCATGGTATTATATACGAATATATTTACATAATCAAATTAAAAAGGTAACTTTCTTATACAAACCTTCCCGGGAAACGTGTGTGGTTGCACACCTTGTTTATCCACATTTAAAGTAACTTTTTAGACTACTTGACCACGTTTTTATACAGTAAACGTTTTAAGAATTTGCAACAAAAGAAAAGCTTTAATAAACAAAAGAGAATAAAACAGTAATACTCAAAGAAAAGAAACAAATACTATACAAGATAGAAAATCTCAATAAAATAAACTAAAAATGTGAAATTTAAAAAAAAAAAAATTTGTCAAAAAAATAATATACCTAAACATTTAACTGTTTTTTATTTTTTTTTTAGGACATCTGTTATTTTTCACTACCAAAATGCATACAAGTCGAGGAAAAAAGCAGATAAGAATATAACAAAAATAAAAATATTTTTTTTGATATACAATTTATTTGCGATTTTAGTCAGTATATTAAGGAAATACTTCACTAGTTGTGCCAGAAATATGGATGATTTTGAAATTCGTTTTTCAAATGTTTTTTGAAACTGTTTTTTTTAATGCACAGGAAAGCGAGAAAACTAATTGGTATTTATTTGTATAAATTTTGATTTAATTTTTTTACAAGTTTTTCATGTAAAAAAAAAAAAAAAAGAAAGTCATTAATACTAATATTCAAATATAATTTTTTTTTTTCACTACCCCTATATAGCCTGCACTTTTGTTGGATTTTCCAAATTATGCATTTAAACCTGATAGTTTATTTCCAGATGAATTATCGTTATTGACGATGCTCCAAATGCTAGTGCATTGTTGATTTACTAAACTTTTTTACAGAATTTTAAGGAGCCTATTTAAAACTTTTTTAAAAAGTTTTTAATGAGCAATTTCAGACAGGAATCAAATGTAGTAAATACATTCATAAAAGAAATCATGCTATTCTTTTATTTAATTTATTCTGTCATTACAAAATTTATTATTTAAATAATATATAGGTTATAATACATTTTACTAATAAATAGCAATTTATTTTTTTTATTTTCCTATTATATAAATATTGAAAAAAATGTCAAATATTTTGTAAATGCAAAAACACTTTTAAAAGCAAAAAGGCATAAAAATAAATAAACAAAAGAAAAAAAATTAACATAATTTCTCATAGTTCTAGCGTACATAGCAAATTAATTTCTTAATTATATGGGCTGATAAAAATTAGTGTACAAATTGAATATCAAAACTTCCAACTGTTGTTAAATTGCTATAAAATAAAATGTTTTTTCCCTCAACTTGTATCGAATTCTAACTTGTCAAATCAAACTCTATAGCTAAAATAAAAATTATAAAAATTTAAACATAAAAATTTTAACAGAAAACTTTTTTTAATTTTTTCTATTTAAATTATTAAATTTTTCTAGTTTATTTATTTAAAATTTGATATTTTGTTACAACTTTGTTTCTTTGATAAGTTTAGCTTTTTGTTGTGAATTATTGAAATACATTAAAAGTTAAAAGATGCAAACTGCTGTGGTCAGCGTGTCTGAAAGAACTACTTTAAATACGGAAAAAACAAGGCGTGTGCCCACACATGCTTCCAGGGAAGACTTGTTATAGGACAAGTATAATTGCCATATATCAGTGTATCACAGTAGTTAGGAAGTACAACATGACAAATAAACATTCCCATACAGTATACCTAGATTTATAACCAACTTACAGCTAATTAAATTTTTTGTTAAAAGTGCAATATAAATTGGTATTTATACATGTATTTTTGCTTAAAATGATCATATACTAAAAATATACTTGAATAAAAGAAAACCATTTCAAAAAAAATTTGTTAAAAAAGAAAAAATAGAAAAATACCAAAATGAAAAAATAAAACACACCCTTTTTGACCCAAAAAAAACTAAAGGAAAAATTTTTTTTTTGCAATTCTATCTCTGTATATGTGTGTGTGTTTAGTATATATATATATAAATACTTTTTATATAGTGTATACATATATATATATATATATATATATATATATATATATATATATATACTATATAAAAAGTATTTATATATATATATACTATACATATATATATATATATATATACTATACATATATATATATATATATATATATATACTATATAAAAAGTATTTATATATATATATATATATATATATATATATATATATATATATATATATATATATATACTATATATATACTATATATATATATATATATATATATATATATATATATATATATATATATATATATATATATATATATATATATATATGTATAGTATATATATATATATATATATATATAAATAAATAAAAAAGATAATATACAACTGACAATGATACTTTAAAGTGATATCCAAGTGCCAAGACAAGTTGTGTTCATATCATAAATAATCCTTAAAAATAAGCTTAATGTTAATTTCACTTCCCAGAACAAATTAATTATTGAGATATTAGCAAAAAACTTTTTAATTTTTAAAAGTCTTTTTTTTCTTTCTTGAAGGTAAGTTCAGGTTCTTTGATTTTTTTTTTTTTTTAAATACAGGTCTGATTAATGCGCTTTTGCAATTAATAAATGATATCAATACAAAAAAGCTCTTTCAAGTAACTTAAAGTAGAGTTATAAATGTTATGTTTGGGTTTTTCCTTTTGCAATCAATTTTTATGTAGAAGAATGCCTTTATATAGAACCTCTTATCAAACAAACCATACTTTTAACCAAATAAAAGTAATACGATCAATGAGTAAATGCTTTAAAAGTCTAACTTATATTTAATTTATTTTAAAAACAAAACTAATATTAGTGCTATAAATATAAGATATGTAAACTTAAAAATTATACTGATTTCTATTAAAAACAAGTTCTGCTAATAAAATCATAAAACTGAAAATACTTCCTTTTTTTTAGTTTAGTAAGAAATAGTAAAAATATATTTGATTTTACTGTAAATGAAAACGAAATATTAAAATGGAAATAAAAATAAAACAAAATGGAAAAGCAGTTATCTTTGTTTAATTACTATTTTTATTTTGTCAAGTCTCCAGTTGAACTAAAAGGTTTAATGAAGCGCAAACGCTTTACAAAAGGGGAAAACCTAATCTAATTGTGTATTTTGTAAATTGTTTAACAAAATATGTGATAAGTACATTTATTATTCAAGCCAGATGTTTTTACAACATAAAAAACTATGCAGATCCATGGAGTTAATATCAACCTCACAACCAAAAGTATAATGGCAAAGCAACAAATGTTATTTGTTAATAGCTCAATAAATAAATTGTGTTGGTAACTTTAACAAACTTTTTTCCTAATGTTTATTTACAAAATAAACATAACTTGAATTTCTTTAATCAAAAATCATTACCATTAATTGTTACATTATTTAAAAGCGTTTTGCTAGTATGAAAACAATAGTTAAGAAGTTTCGACGTAATTTATTTCGCTTAGGTATTATTCAGAATTATTTTTATTCAACGTAATTTTAAAATGTTTTTTGAAACAGTTGGGGTCAAATGATCAACGCAAAATCTATTTGCCTGATCATATAATGGCATGCAATCTCATGCCTTACTGCCAAATACTGAAAAGAAATACAAAAGATTTTAAAATCATTTTAGACATCAACAAACTACTATGATATATCAATCCAAGGTATTGTAGAAACCCTCTTCATATTTTTTTAATTTTATTTCATTTATTTACTTTACTTGTTTTTAAAAAGTTTAATAAACATGTTATTATGATATTTTCACTATTTAACAAAGCTACTAAAAACTTCAGATTTACTATCTTAATTAATGCTACCCATTTTAACATGGCCATCCGGCTCCAACAATGTAAATCAAGAACTGTATATAAGATGTGTGTCTTAATTTTTTGTTTATTTTCATTTTTTGATTATTTTCAAAAACAAATTAATTTTTTGATTTTTACAAAATATATACTTGATGTAGAGTGGTTTTATGGTACATCAATAATAGAAAATATTAGTATTTATATTTTTACCACTTTCTGTCTCGCTAGCATAAGGTAGGTAGAGGAAGGTTTTTAAAATCTTTTCTTGCAACCTTTTTATGACCTTAAAATTTATTACCCCTATGATATTTGCTTCTTTTGACACTTAACTACATGCATTAAAATATGAAAACACAAATTTATGAACAAAATATCAGATAGGAGGGTGCAACTCTCACAATATATTTTTTATAAAAAATTATGAAAATTCTGTTTCAATTCTACAAAAGGTTTTATATATATATATATATATATATATATATATATATATATATATATATATATATATATATATATATATATATATATATATATATACAAGCCTTGAAATTAGGAATAATGAAGTCGGCAATAATTTGCCAACCTCAATCTTTTTGAGATCGGCATCAGGTCGGCAAAAACTACAAACGTCTAACCATAAAACATAGAAACAAGATCGGCACTATTTGCCAACTTCAAACACTTTCAGGTCAGCATTGCCGAATGCCGACTCTAATTCTGAGATATATATATATATATATATATATATATATATATATATATATATATATATATATATATATATATATATATATATATAATTAGTATTTTTTAGTTTTATTATTTTTTCTTCCGTTGAAAGATATAAATTATAATAATATATTCGTTAATATCAGTTTAGAACCAGAAAAGCTTTTTTTGAAGGTTTTAATTTTTTTTTACTAGTTTTTTTTTTATTCTCTAATATTTATTTAAATCTATATATATATATATATATAGATTTAAATAAATATTAGAGTATATATATATATATATATATATATATATATATATATATATATATATATATATATATATATATATATATATATATATATATATCAGGCCTTGTTTTAAAGCGTTACGCCTAAAGCGCTTTTTACGTACGCGTAGAGCTGTTTTGGTTAAGCTACTTTTTATCATTTTTTAACTTTTAAATTAGCGGTAACATAAAAGAAGTAATTAATTTTCAAAAAAACCACATTAACTTTTAAATAACGATATGTAAAGGTATTTATTAAAAAAAAGTATTTACTTTAAAATTAATTGTTGTAACTTTTCATCGCGATATATCTTTCCTTTTTATAGCAATTAATTTGACGCTAAACTTTTTATCCAAATATTTAGCAACATGAAAAATTGTTTGTCAATCCTTAACTACAAATTTTTTGCAATGTTTTTAATAAAAAGTAGTAAAGTTTTTAGTAAAAAACTTTTAAAAAATCTATATTCCATATTTATTAATACAGAATATAAAAGTTTTTTGTAATATAGATTTTTTATGAATTTTTTACTGAATTTATAATAAAAAACATTTGCAAAAAAATTTGTAATTAAGAATTGACATTTTTTTTAATAAAATCTCAAAAAATGTCTTAATATTTTTGTTATCATGATAACAAAAATATCAAGACATTTTTTCGAGATGTTAAAAAAAATGTCTTTGCTTTTCTTATTAGTTTAATAGTTTATAGCTTATAGTTAGTTTAATAGTATATAGCTTTTCTTATTAGTTTATTAGTATATAGTTTAAGTTATGCGGGGGGAGGGGGTCGGCACAGAAAAAAAAATTACCTGTTACTCGCAATATTTGAATGAAGACAATTTGTTAAAATTCTTCTGCATGCGATTCAATAAGTTTTTTTTGTCATAAATCAAGTTATAATATAAGGTAAAGAAATCATGAGTAGACTACAACATCCGCTGATGACACTAATATTACGTTGAATATATTTATATAACGGAGGTTTTATTATGCACGCGCACATTACAGGTTCCGTTAAATAAATACTAAGGCACGTTTTAGTTTAATGACAGTCTCCATTTTTTACTAATGAATATGTATTTTTCTTTATAAAACAAAACAAACTAGTATATAAAAACCTTGTATATTTCTATTATCTCTAAATTATTTAAAGTTCGAATATGGATTGTATTTTGAAGGACAAAAGATTTACTTTAAAAACTTTTAAATCTTGGGACTTTGCCGATGCGATGATCACAGAAAAAGAGAAGACTTACGTTATTAAAATCAAATGTAAGTTATGTGATCTTCATCAAAATAAAATATTATCCAAAAACAATAGTGCCGTAAGGGCAACTGCCCAACGGTTTATAAATAATACAAGTCATGTTAAAATATTTTAACATGTTACTATATTTTAATTAAGTTGATATATAATTAAAAATAAAAATATAGTTCAATAAATAAATTAAATTTATTCTTAACAAAGATTACCTCATATTTATTCTTTTTTTTATTTTATTAAGTTAAATTGCTTACAAACGAAAAAAAAAAAAAGAGTTTTGTAATTATACGTAGAATGAAAATACTTTTGAGTTTGTTTATAAGTTAAGGAACTTAATTTTTAATAAACAAATTTTTACGAACGTTTATTATAAACAGATACGATTCAAATTATTAAATATACTTAAATTATTTCAGTTAAGTATTTTTATAAGTTTGCACGATTAAAGTTTGGCGTACAAGTATTTGTTTTTTTGTTTTAAGAATAATTAATAAAAGAGTTTGCATAATTAAGACTTTTATATTTAATTTCATTTTTTTTTTTAATTTCCTAAAATTTAAAAAAAAAAAGATTTAATCGTTGAAAACGATTTTTCTCTATAGCTCTGTTTCTTTGTGATAGTTTAAAAAGTTAAATATTTTTACAATAACATAAAAAGTTTATGAATTAAATTCCTAGCGAACGCGTTCTAAACTATGTATCAAAAATACGCTTCAAAGCATACAAAACTTTTTTATATTTTTATAAAACGCAAGTTGAAACGCTTTTAAAAATTTTAAAAATATTTAAAAACTTAAATTTTTCTTTGCTAGTCAAAACAAAATCGTTGTTTAAATAATTAACATGGGTTTGTGTTTATCAATGTTAATATTTTTTGTTTACTCTAGAAATTTTTAAAAATAAAAAAAATCATTATTATTTTTTATTCAATAACGATTAAAAACAATTATTCAAAAACAAATTTCAGAAATAATTAATATATATATATAAATTTTTTTTACTAAATAATATTGAGCTAAAATTAATAATAAAATAACAATTGAAAACATTACAAAATTTTCATAATAAATTTATATTTAAAACGTTTATAGTTTATATTTGAGTTAATTGTTAAATTGAATTAGTTTGCGGTTATTTATTTATTGCGGTAGTTAAAACACTTAACGCCTATAAAAAAAAATAAAGATAATTTTATGACGTCAAAATCGCGTTAAGCTAATGCATTAAGCACTTTTTTATTTAAAACAAGGCCTGATATATATATATATATATATATATATATATATATATATATATATATATATATATATATATATATATTAGGGTGGTGCTTAAAACAACTTTTTTGAGAAAAACCTGCTGGTACCCCCTAAATGTGTTTTATCTAATACAAAAACTCTAGGTTTAAAATTTTTTTGAACAAAAAATATTTTTAGGGGTAGCTCAAGGCCCTCAAAAATTTGACAGGTCCCTAATATTTTGAAAAAAAAACTTTTTCTAAAGTATGTCAACCTGGTACTCAAAATAAGCAAAATTATATAAAAAATTTAAAAATGAAAATCATTTTTTATAAAAATAATTTTTTCAGGTATAAATGCATAAAAACTATTGTTTTTAAGCTGAAAATAAAAAAAGTCAATATTTTCAGGTTTTTTGAGAATAATTTTTTTTAGGCATGTTTTTTATGTAAAATGATTATTATTTTTGAAGTTTCTATATAATATCGCTTCTTTTGAGTACCAGGTTGACATACTTTAGAAAAAGTTTTTTTTTCAAAATATTAGGGACCCGTCAAATTTTTGAGGGCCTTGAGCTACCCCTAAAAATAATTTTTGTTCAAAAAAATTTTAAACCTAGTGTTTTTGTATTAGATAAAACACATTTAGGGGGTACCAGCAGGTTTTTCTCAAAAAAGTTGTTTTAAGCACCACCCTAATATATATATAATAAGATTTAAATAAATATTAGATAAAAAAAAAAAAAAAAAAAACTAGTAAAAAAATTTAAAACCTTTAAAAAAAAGCTATTATGGTTCTAAACTGATATTAACGAATATATTGTTATAACTTATATCTTTTAGGGATGTGAGAATATACATATTTCTTTTAGGGATGCGAGAATATGCGTAAACTGTTCTAAAAATTGGACCACATTTTTTTGGATTTGGTTTAAAGTAGAATTATGCCAAAATAGGCTGCATTGTTTTTTGTGAACCAAATGAAATGAAATTTTGTATTTTTTTAGCAAAAGAGCCAATGTATATTTTAATATATTTCATGTTTATTTTTAGAAAAAAATAATAGTGTAATTTTACGTTGTAAATTCTTGGTATTTTTCTATGAACCACTGCTCCTAAAGTTGACATGGGTCCTTTATAAAACTAAAGGTTCCTTTATATTATTTATTAAACTACTCATACAGAAAATTTGAAGTAAATCTGATGTGCCCATTCTGAATAAAGGTTGCTTCAAGCACAAAAGGTATTGTTGTGAATATACAAATTTTTGAAGCGTTGTTACCCTGAGTTCGCATAGTAAAGTTTTGTGGGTCACAAGGTAGCTTTATTAAAATCTGATTGGTGCAAAACACTTATTTTATATTTCACTTAAAAACTTAGTAACTTTGTCACAGTTTAAAATTTAAAACAAACAATTTACTAATTAAACTAATTTGTTGACTTTACAGAACAACTTATAGATTTTAATTTCAGTTTATTGCTTATAATACTTTTTCATAAAATTTTTTTTTTTTTAAGTTGTTATAGAAAAAATATAGGTAAAATATATCATTATATATTTTACATATTAAATTATATTTATTTTAAGATTTCTAACTCTATATTTAGTTTTACATTTATAACTCTATTTTTGTTTAATATACTCGAATTTTTTTGTGGAAAAAAAAAAAATTTGACACCAACTTTTAATGGCGTTTTCATATATCAAAAATCACACCTTTAAAGGTTCATAACTTTTGAAATACTTGACCAACAGAAATGATTTTTATATATTTAGAAGATTCAAGGTTAGAAGTATGTTTATTTAAAAAATATTGTATTATTTTGAAAATTCAAAATTTTCTCATATCCCTATATCTTTCAACGGAAGAAAAAATAATAAAACTAGAAAATACTAATTATTACAATTATGAACACACTAAGACATCGTGTGTTCATATTTGTAAGTTTGTAAACAGTTTTTACTAGCAGCAATTTTAATAGATACTACCACTAAAAATGCAGTAATTATAATACATAATACAAAGAAAAAAAAAAAAAACTTTTTTTTTCTATTCCGTATACTTTTAGCCGAAAATATTATTTATTGTTGCATATACAAACATTAATTTTAAGGTTTAGAAAACAGTTTTTTTACCATTAGTAGCTTCAGCCTCCATAACATAACAAATATCAATACATAAAATGCAATCCAAATTGTAATATAAATACAAAGTACTGTTAAAAGTTACAATACAACTCTAGTTTTCTGGCATTATTTTTCTTTTACCGATTGCTTCAACAAATTTTCTCATAACATAATAATTTTAAAAAAAGGGTTATATGTACAAGTTATTATTTCAATTCGATAAATTCATAAATTTTTGTTTAAACTTTATATTATAATTTTAATATAAATAATGTTAACCTTCAATTTAAATATTACAAAAATGTTATTGCATATTAAATTTTAAAAGAGATTAGTCATAAATTTTAAATCAATAATAACCCCCGTTAAACATTTTTAATTTTACGGAATTGTGTACAAATAGTGTTGATAAACGTGTTCATTGCGGTTCATCTTAAACAGACTCTTGTTGATTTTTTAAATAGTTATTTATGTGATATTTATGTTTCATAATACTGAAATACTGAGCAAACAACACGGGTAGGGGGGTAGGGAGCACATGTCTCTGCCCAACCTTAAACAGGAAAGCACGTGGACGTTCCCCACTTTTTCTTTAGAAGGTGTGTAAAGGAAGGAGGGGGTAGGGTTAGGGAATGAATACTAGAGTGGTTTTTATAATTTTTTTACTTACCTTATTTTAATTAAAATTTAAAAAATTGCAGCTATTTTAACAGAAAAAAGGTAGTGACCTATTGGCCTTAAAATTCATTTTGAGGTTTGTTTTTTTATTTTTGTGGCTACGAAACGCTGATCTTTGCCTTCCTTAAGTGCAAACAGTTTGTAAAGTTTAATGGACTTTTACAATTAGTACAAGTAGAAACCGAAAGTAAAAAAACCAATATTACAAAGTTAAAAAAAAGTTATAAATCAGAAGCTTTAGAAACATGCCCGCATCGTGGCGGGAGGGGGTTGTTAGGAGCGATTGGGTGTGAAGTCAATTATTTAATAAAAAAGGAAGATCATTTTGTTTATTCATTGCTTAGCTAATATAACATTTTCTGGGCGACTACTTATCCATCAAAATTAAACACAAATCTATAATAAAAAAAATAAATCCTGCGCCTAATCTTTATAAATAAAATGTTCATCATTTTGTTTAAGCTTAGACTAAAAAGTATTTATATTGTTATTTTGTTTATGCTTATGAAAAAATAAATTTATAACATTTTGTTCATGTTTAAACTAAAAAAGATTTATAGCATCATTTTTAGAAATATACCTGGCTGTAAAGTCTATACCCTGGCTTAGACATTTTAACTGGTATCAGAGATGCAACTGGATAAATGTGTTCCACCCAGAAGTGGAAGAAATAGTACGGTTTATGATTTTTTGTTGCTTTTTTCAGTGCTTTGTTTTTACTAGTTTGGAAGGATCGAGTAGTATTTCATCACTTGATGAAAGTAATAAGGTCATTTTTGGAAATGGAATCTGTTTTAGAATTAGAAAGTTGAACTTCATCTTTAATTTATTAGTCACACTATCGCGGAGGAGCCATACTTTTAACAGACATTGCAACTTTAGATAAATATAGCATTCACGAAGCCGTGGCGCAATGGTCTTACACACACACACACACACACACACACACACACACACACACACACACACACACACACACACAAATGTATGGACATTTCATAACTCAAAATTAAATATGGACATTTCATAACTCAAAATAATTTGTTTACTCTTATAAACACCGAATGTCTATAAGTAAGTCAACATAAGTCCCCCTGCACCTACCCTTACTATAAAAGAAAAATATTTATAATAGTTTTTGATAAACTTTCACATTACAGAAAAACGTAATTATAAAAAAATATTGATTTCTCAGTCAAACACGAGGCTTCCACTGTAAAGCAAATAAATTTGGAGTCTTAATTTAACCTTAATTAAAGCGAGTTGAATTTCAAATTGTTAACCCTGTCAACACCCTTAAACTCTAAAAAGATAATCGGAGCAATTGCCATTAACGTCATCCTTGAAAAACTTAAGGTCGTAAAAAAGCCGAATTACTCTTCGGTGTAAAAGATTTAAAAAAGACTCCTTATTCTTGTCTGAAAACGAAGTTATCTGACAGCGCTTAGTTGATATAAAGTGGATACCCTCTTCATTCTCACAAAACCGAAATAAGTCCTGAAATTTACTAAGTGAATTGACTAAATATCAAAAATGGCTTAAACATTTGCTACTACATTAGGGAGAACTATTGCAAATGCAATGGCATTTGTTATAGAGCTGAAGGCAGACTTAGGGCTGAAAGCTTCACTGTTCAGTGCAAGTACTGGCCATAAAAGCAACACCTGTGGGAAAAGTGGTGGGGACTTTTCTATTAAATACTTTTCAGCGATGCTTTGCAAAAGACCGTTATAAAGTAAAAATATTTATTTAAAGATCTGCTAGAAGTGTCGTAAAACCACGCACACACACATTGATTACGAATTAATTGAACACATTGATTGCGTAAAACCACGCACACACACATGATTACGAATCGACATTTGAAAAGCTTTTAGAAAAAGATAACTCTGTCTCAGTACATCGAAGAAATTTGCAGTGTTTAGCTATAGAAAATTAAAAATGATCCTCTAAGTGATAATTAATAAGAAAACATTCAACACACAAAGTAATGCTTACTTTATTACCCGTCGAATTAAATCGGAATTGTACGGAAAACACTTACTTCGCTATCCAGGACCATTAATTTGGACCTTGATCCCAAGAGATATTTCTTCCTCAACCAACATTATAAGTTTTAAGAAAAAAATTAGAATGTGCAAAGCAATAAAACGCCCATGCAAAATATGTCATGAATAAAATTAAAATGGCTATTATAGTTAAAACAAATTTACATGTGGTACAAGTTCACCATCATCGGTTTATATAGCTCAGTATTTTACTGTGACTTAGTTTATACGATATATTTGTAAAATCTACCGATGTTAAATAAAGCTAAATAAATAAATAAATACACACACACTTGTGACGGATCCAGGAAATTTTGGTGGGGAAGGGGGATATTGAAATATTTTTGTATTTTGTATTACGTTTACGTCTCTTAAAAAAGAAACTAGTGGGGAGGGTGGGGTGGGGGTGGGGGAGAAATAGTGGAATCATTCCACTATCCCCCCCCCCTCAATAAATTTTTTTTGAATGCAATGCATTCCACTGGAATGCATTGCATATGCTGTAATACGAAATGCATATGTGTAATCCATGCTGGATCCGTCACTGACACACACACACACACACACACACACACACACACACACGCACACACACACACACACACACACACGTACTCACACACATATACACAAAAAGAAAAAGCTAAGCCAAAAAAGCAATCTAAAAATGAGCTTATTAACCATTAAAAAAACATAATTTAATCGATTTACGAATTCTTAACTACGAATTACGAATTCTTAACTACTAAAAACATAGCACCAAACAATACCTCTCCCAAACCTCCTTATACAAACGAGAGATCAATGAAAACTCCTTACAAAAATTTAAAAGTTTACTAAAAAACAATGTTGATTGGGATCTTATATTGCAATCAAGCAATGCGAACAACGCCTACGAACTTTTTCTAGGTCAATTTTGTAAATATTATGAAAAAGCGTTTCCAGTTAAAACTGTTGTTTTAAACAAAAAGTCACTTCTAACTCCGTGGATGTCTAAAGGTTTAATCAAATCCTCAAGAAAAAACAAAAACTCTACGACAAATTCCTAAAAAATAAAACTTATAAAAATGAAATAACGTATAAAAATTATAAAAACTTGTTTGAAAAAACAAAACAATACTCAAAAAAGCTTTATTATTCAAATTTGTTTAAAAAAAACCATGGCAATGCTAAGAAAACATGGAATTCGATTAAAGAGATAATCGGTAATAATAACTGTACAAAAAGCAATCTCCCGAAAAAGCTTTTAATTGATGGTAAATTAGTCAGTGATAAGATAATAATAGCTGAATATCTAAATAGCTTTTTTCTTAATGTGGGTCACAATTTAGCAGCAGAAATTCCGTCGAGTTCTGCAACATTTCATTCCTACTTGATTAAGAACCTTAAAGCAGAAAAGATTATAAAAGAAACACATCTAGATTCTAATGAATTGCAATCCGCTTTAAATCTAAAAAACAACAAAAGTGCGGGCTTTGATAATATCAGTAGCTTTGTCGTAAAATCAGCATTTGATATCATTGAACCATCATTGCACCACATCTTCGATCTTTCGCTAAAATCAGGCATTGTCTCGGATAAACTAAAAATTGCTTGAGTCACCCCTATTTTTTAATCTGGAGATGATTTTGATACTAATAATTATAGACCTATATCAGTTTTAACATGTTTTTCCAAATTACTAGAACGCGTCATGTATAATAGACTTTACAATTATTTGACGGAAAACAATTTTTTATACGGTAAACAATTTGGATTTAAAAAAAACCACTCAACCGACCATGCTATAATTGAGCTAGTTAATCAAATATCTAATGCTTTTAGTAATGATTGCTTTACGCTAGGAGTTTTTATTGATCTTTCTAAAGCTTTTGATACCGTAAATCACGACATTCTTCTAAAAAAACTCGAAGTGTATGGAGTAAAAAATAATAACTTACTTTGGTTTAAAGATTATTTATCAAACCGAAAGCAATATATTCAGCTTGAAACAACAAAAACAACAAATAGCGCCATAACTTGCGGGGTTCCCCAAGGCTCGATCTTGGGACCATTATTAATTTTACTCTATATAAATGATTTATATTCAACATCAAACTTATTAAATTTATTTTATAGGCATAGAGACACTAGGACACTTTTTAACATAGTTAACAAAGAATTACATAAAATAAACGAGTGGTTTAGGTGTAACAAACTCTCTTTGAATGTCAAAAAAACCAAGTTCATCCTATTTCATAAACCAAATAAAAACGAAAATATTCCTCTCAAACTACCTGATCTTAAAATAAATAATACTAATATAAAAAGAGAAAATTTGATAGACTTTCTAGGTGTGTACTAGGATGAAAATTTGTCGTGGAAGCTCCATATAAACACTTTAGAGAGAAAGCTCTTAAGAAATATTTCATTAATGTATAAAGCAAAACCTTTCCTAAATATCATTTCCTTAAGAAGTTTATACTTTTCATTAAAACATAGTCATAGTCATACTTTTTTAGTAAAAAATAAACTAGCACAATTTATTTCTTTTATTTGTTTTAACTTTTACTTGTTCTAAATTTATTTTACTAAACGAATTTATATATAAACAGTTATATCAATTGTAAAACGTAGTTTTTCACGTTTTTACATATTTTATCACAAACAATATCACGATTTTATATATTTTGTTGTAAAAAACGACCTGTAATGAAGTCACTATGGGGCTCGGTGATAAGACAAACTGATGTCTTCTTCTTGCTCCAGCCATTTGTTTTATTATTTATGTTATTTTATTAATTGTAACTTTCTACGGCAAAAAATTAAAAAAAAAAAAAAAAAAAAAAAAATTAATACAAGTTTAAAGTTTTTTTTTACATCAGTCGGATTATCGCTGTACCATCGAGGCAATAACAATAATAACAGGAAAATTTAAATTTGAATTGATAATAAAATGTAATTTTGCAAAAATTATCTGGTTGTTTAAGAAGGTTATTATATATTATATATATATATATATATATATATATATATATATATATATATATATATATATATATATATATATATATATATATATATATATATATATGTATATATATATATATATATATACATATTATTTACAGCTATTCTATTAAAAAAAAATATAAAATACTTATGTGTTCAAACATGGGTATAATTTTTTCACATACTGTATGAATATTTATTATTATTACTATATATATATATATATATATATATATATATATATATATATATATATATATATATATATATATATATATATATATATATATATATATATATACATGTATATATATATATATATATATATATATATATATATATATATATATATATATATATATATATATATATATATATATATATATATATATATATATATAAATATATATATATATATATATATATATATATATATATATATATATATATATATATATATATATATATATATATATATATATATATATATATAGTAATAATAATAAATATTCATACAGTATGTGAAAAAATTATACCCATGTTTGAACACATAAGTATTTTATACTTTTTTTAATAGAAAAGCTGTAAATAAAAAAAAAAAAGGTTTTAGTTTTATTAATTAGATTTAAGACTTGTTCAAAGGAAAATATTGTTTTTTTATTAAATTTAGATTATATTGATATTGAAGTTTTGATTTAATTTGTTTGTGAAGAACAAATGTCATTAGTTTATTTTATTTGCTATAACATTCTAACCAATAGTAATGGTGACAATTTTATCTTGAAATAATTCAGGCTGTAATTAAATTGAAAAGAAGACACACTCTATATTGGTTTACTACAATATGCTATTTGCTTTCATTCATAACAATATTGTCACCATTAGCTCTTCACATAAAAATTAAAAAAAAAAAATCAACATTCTTCTAATTAATAAAAATCAATAAACAATTAAAAAGTAAAACTAAAATTTTCTTTTTCTTTACAGCTTTTTTATTGAAAAAAATATAAATTTTTTTTGTTCAAACATAATGACCATTTTGTTACATACATGTGTCTGTATATGTGTGTCTGTATATATATATATATATATATATATATATATATATATATATATATATATACAGTGCTTTTTTTCTCCTTGAACGCATCGGAATGGTGTTCTGGGCACCTTTTTTTTTTTACATATATGTTAACATTTTTTTCCCCTGCATTTTTATAATGAACTTAGTTTTTTTTTAAAAATTAACACTTAGGGGAAGTTTGGAGAAACTGAGATAAGAAATCTGTCAATAAGACTACAGTTAAATAAAAGAAAAATGATTAATGGATTCTGTGAATAACTTGTAGAAAAAACATATCCTAAAAATTTAGTTGAATGCAAGTGAATGCGAACAAGGATTTTCATAGATGAATCTGATTATCACACCAACCAGGGCTTTATTAATAACCAAAACATTTCAACATTATTATTCATCAAATTAGTAGGACCACAAAGAAGCTTTCATCTTTTAAAGTATGTTAACATACATACAACAATCAATTGATTCGTTGTTGTTTAGTAGAAGAGATTCAGCTGTAGACATAATGAGCCAGGAATAAATACAAGATGATTAGTCCAGCGAAAATTGAAAAAACTCTGGGATTTGTAATAAATGTTTATAGTTTTGTATAGTTTGTATTTTATATATAGTGTTGTGACCCCTCATCTTACTCATCCCCTCCCATCACCCGAAAAATAACATCTGTCGTTATTTTAAGAAGAAAAAAAACAGTTTTTTACATTAGAAAATAACTTTATTTGTTCCTGCCTTATTAGGTATGATGTGTGGGGGAGCCCACCAACGGCTATACATATGTATAAATTTTATTTACAAATTTAATAGTCTATTTCTGCTTCATTTTTGACATGTTAAAAATAATACAGATGAGTTCTGGCACCTTTTTTTCTAGAATTTTTTTTTTTCTCACACTGTACTGCTGCAATTGCCAATCAAAACCATTATTTCTATATCTATCAGCAAAACAGTTATCCAGAAAACAGACATCTGTTTATTACTGCTAGGAACCATTGTAAAAAGTTTTTTGACTTCTAGAAAATCTTTAATAGTATCAATGATAAGGGCAAGTCTGCAATTCCACCTCTTTTGTATGGTTCAGACTTTGTCACCTCACCTAAAGACAAAGCTGAATTATTTCCTAAGAACATCTCTTGATTCCACTAGTTGCGTTCTACCTGATATAGCCGTCAAACAGGTCGATCCATTGCTTGACATACAGCTTCTGTATCTAAAGTGATTTCCTGCTTGTACTCTTCTACAGCTTGTGGTCCAGACAACATACCTGTTATAGTCTTGCAGAAGTGTTCTCAGGAGCTGTTGTCTATCCTTTTAAAACTATTCAACAAGTGCTTATCAGAGTCTTGTTTTCCAGCCTTCTAGAAAGCAGCATCTGTTATCCCTATCATAAGCAAGGTTTTTGAATCTTTAATTAACAAATACTTAATCTCTCATCTTGAATCTAATAACTTACTTTCTGATCATCAATACGGATTTCGATCTTCTCGTTCTTTGGCTGATTTGCTAAAAGTAATAACCAATAGGTTTTATTGTGCATTAGATACAGGTGGAGAGGTTAAGGTCATCGCTCTTGAGATTTCTAAAGCGTTTGGTAAAGTTTGGCATGCTGGTCTTCTCTATAAGCTTTCTTCTTATGGTTCATCTGGTAACATGTAACCCAGTACACTGGTAACATGTAACCTAGTACAATCTGCTTCATGTCCTGCTGCCTTGTAAGATACGCCTTTTTAGGCAAAGACTCGGAGATACTAACTCCGACATAACAGGCTTGGTCGGAAAGCGGGAGCAATCGCTCTCGATTGCTGACCACAGAAATAATATTTAGTTGCGAAAAGCTGGCCAGATTTTTTAGTTATTTTGAGAACATTTCAAAAAGTAAAAAAAAAAGCGTTAAAGATTAATTGGATAGATGAGAAACAATTACAAAAAAAAAAAAAATTAGGAAAATATCTTTTAACGCGCAAAACTTAAAGCAAAATAAATTACGTTTAGAACAAATATTTTTGAAACATTGCTCTTTTATAATTTTTTTATAAAATTAAGCGGCGTTTTTTATATAAAGTAAAATCTTGCAATTGTTTAAAAAGGAAACAAATGTTCTTTATTTAACAAAGTTTGCAAGTTTTAGTTTTGTCTAAGCTAAATTATTTTATAAATAAAAAAAATAATTTTTTTAGTACCTATTTTATGTTTTGCGTAGTTTAAAAAGTTTAACATATTTGAAACAATTCTTTTTAGTAAGATAAACAAATGAAATAGTTAAATCATTGAATTACTCTAGAAATTGAATTAACTAGATAAAAATCAACTAAAAAGGTTAATAAGCCTCAGAACAATAAAACTCAGTTTTATTGTTCTGAGGCTGGCTGGTAGTCAGGTTTCCCGAACTCTGTGGTAGTTCACAGAGAGGCTGATTCCATCAACAGCTGAAAAATATCAAAGTATTAACAGTGCCATGTTGCACATGGATGGTGTCCCTGTTTGTACTTTTGGTGTGCATTGCTAAGGCCACATTGGAGCCCTTTGTTATGGCTTAGGGTTTATTAATAGTAATGAGGCAATTGCTTGGGTTATTAAACAGTGTACTGAGTACTATCTATGTTTCAAGTCAAATTCTTTAACAAATTTGAAAATGAATAAAGTAAAAAAAACTGTAAAACACAAAAAACCACTGTCATCACCAAGTTCGCTAAACCTATCATTCACTAATATTCATGGTCTACAAAGTAACTTTTCTTCTGTTGAGTCTTAGCTCTTGCAAAGTTCACCAGACCTACTTGCTCTTTGTGAGACTAATTTGAGTTCAGCTGTCTCATCTTGTGATCATAGTGTTGATGGTTATCTTCCTTTAATTCATGCTTGGCCTGGGCATTTACATTCGTAAGAATTTACCCATTTGTCGGGAAACTAGTTTGAATCCACAGACTACACTTTTATGTGCTTTCATTTAGCACCACTTCATTCTATCACCTTTCTCTTTGTTCTATATTGCTCTCCTTTATCTCAAGACTGCACTCTTCTTGTTATTTTTGATTATATTGACCAAGCCCTCTCTCTTTATCCATCAGCCAATATTGTTGTTGTCAGTGACTTCAATGTTCATTACACTGAATGGCTTGGCTCTAGTGTCAGTGACTCTGCAGGCATCAAGGCCCACAACTTTTGCCTCTCTCAATCCCTAACTCAAATAGTCAACTTTCCAACTCGCTTTCCAGATAACTTGAATCATTTACCTTCTCTACTTGACTTATGTCTTGTTTCTGATCCTAGTCAGTGCTCAGTTTCTCCACACTCACCCTTAGGTGCCTCTGATCACAGTTTGATCTCTCTAAAACTATTATCTAATTCTTCTTTATCATCAAAATCTCCTTATCATCGTACATCTTACAACTACCTTAAAGCTGACTGGGACTCTTTCTGTGATTTTCTTTGTGATGGCCCTTTGGGTAGAAATCTTTCGTCTTCCTATTGACAAATGTGCTTCTTACATAACTTCGTGGATTCAGGCTGGCATGGAATCCTTTATTCCCTCTTGACGATTCCAGGTCAAGCCTCACTCTTCTCCATAGTTTTCCTCGCATTGTGCTGCTGCAATTGCCAATCGAAACCATTACTTCCATATCTATCAGCAAAAAAATTCTCCAGAAAACAGACGTCTGTTTATTGTTGCTAGGAACCATTGTAAAAAGGTTTTGTCTAACGCCAAAGCCCGCTATTCTCAGATCATGAAATCTCCTATTTTATCACAAAAATTTGGCTCTTATGACTTCTGGAGAATCTTTAATAGTATCAATAATAAGGGCAAGTCTGTAATTCCACCTCTTTTGTATGGCTCAGACTTTGTCACCTCACCTAAAGACAAAGCTGAATTGTTTGGTACGAACTTTTCATCAATATCATCTCTTGATTCTACTAGTTGCGTTCTACCTGATATAGCTGTCAAACAGGTTGATCCATTGCTTGACATCCATATCACTCCAGCTTCTGTATCTAAAGTGATTTCCTGCTTAGACTCTTCTACAGCTTGCGGCCCGGACAACATACCTGTTATAGTCTTGCAGAAGTGTTCTCCGGAGCTGTTGTCTATCCTTTCAAAACTAATTAACAAGCGCTTATCAGAGTCTTGTTTTCCAGCCTGCTGGATAGCAGGCTGGAAAACAAGACTCTGATAAGCGCTCCAAAATTTTTAAAAATTCTGAAGAGCCATTCGATTCATCTAACTACCGCCCCATTAGTCTTCTTCCTATCATCAGCAAGGTTTTTGAAACTTTAATTAACAAACACTTAATCTCTCATCGTGAATCTAAAACTTACTTTCTGATCATTAATATGGATTTCGATCTTTTCTTTCTGCGGCTGATTTACAAACAGTAATATCCGATAGGTTTTATCGTGCATTAGATAAAGGTGGAGAAGTTAAGGTGATCGCTCTTGACATTTCTAAAGCGTTTGATATAGTTTGGCATGCTGGTCTTCTCCATAAGCTTTCTTCTTACGGTGTATCTGGAAACATCTTTAAGATTATTGTGTTCTTCCTTTCCAATCGTAGTATAAAAGTTGTCTTTGATGGACAGCACTCTGCTTCTTATTCTGTAGCCTCAGGGGTTCCTCAAGGTTCAATCCTTGGCCCTATACTCTTTTTAATATACATTAATGATCTTCCAGATATTTTCACATCTAAGGTGGCATTTTTCGTTGTTGATACTACCATTTATTCTTGAGATGATAAGAAGCCAACTGTCTCTGATTGCTTTGAGGGGTCATCTCACTTCTGGTACAGCACAGGGTTCACAGTGGCTGGTGAACTTTAATTCAGATAAAACTCAATTTTTTTCAGCCAATCATTATTGCAATAATTTAGACCTTCCTATATTTCTGAATGGTAATGTACTCAATGAGTCATCTACCCTTCATCTTTTAGGATTAACTCTTACTTCTGATCTTTCTTGGAAATCATATGTTAAATCTGTTGCAAAATTAGCATCTGCTAAAGTTGCATCTCTTTATCGAGCTCAACGCTTTCTTTCTCTAGATTCTATTCTCTATTTCTATAAATCTCAAATCTGGCCTTCTATGGAATATTGTTGCCATATCTGGGGCGGATGTTCAAATGATGCTCTTTCTCTTTTAGACAAGGTGCAAAAATGCATTGTAAGCATAGATGGATCTGCTCTTGCAGCCAATCTTCAACCATTATCACATTGCCGTAATGTTGCTTCTCTTTCTCTTCTCTACAAATACTATATTGGGCACTGCTCTAAAGAGCTAGCGTCTCTTGTGCCATCAACTAAAATTCATTCTAGTATTACTCGTCATTCAATTAAGTCTCATCCTTTTTCTGTGACTGTTCTTAAGTGCTCCAAAAACTCTTTTTTGTCTAGTTTTTTTCCTCGAACATCATTTCTTTTGAATTCGCTTCCTTCATCTTGCTTTCCTGAATCATATAATTTGCAATCTTTTGCCGTCTTTCAATCAATCAAGTCGTCTTTCAATCATTATCTTGCTCTACAATCTTCATCTTTTCTCTTCCAATAACTTCCAACTCTAATTAGTGCTTGCTTGCAGCCTTGTTGGAAGCAAAAAATGATTAAAAAAAAAAAGGACTGTATATATATATATATATATATATATATATATATATATATATATATATATATATATATATATATTTAAGGCTGTTTTGTATTATAATAATAAAACAAAACCGATAGTGGTAAAAAAGTGCTCAATATTAAAAAGATATTTCAAATAAAGTATTATATATATATATATATATATATATATATATATATATATATATATATATATATATATATATATATATATATTGCTCTATAATACTAAATTTTATATAAATATGTTAGAATATTGAGTCATTCCATGCCAACTGGACCAATGTCCAACATGGACCCCCTCAGTTTTTGATGGAACTCATTGAGTTTATTAATATTAATGAGAAAAGTAATTCCTGAAATTTTCTGCATAAAATTTTTTGTAGTTTATGAGATAGGGTCATTTGAAATTTCTGATTTTTCCAAAAATAAAAACTTTATTAGCAAAAGCATGTTTTGTTGAAACTTTGAAGCTCTATCTTTTTAAAACAAAATTTTAGAAAACCTTTTAGTTTTTTTATTGTATATAGGCCTAGATTTTCTTAAATAAAACCTTTAGATTGAATTCTTGAATGTCACATTTTTTCCATAATGGCTACCTAAAAAAACTTAAAAATCATTTGCAAATATAAAAAAGTTGATTTTCGATGAGTCAATATACAAAATCTGCAGTTTAAGAAGTGAAAAGACAGAAAAGAAATTTATTGATAAGATACAGTTCAGTAAAGAAATTATAGACTTCTAAAAATGGCTGTGGCTGAAACTTAGGAAAATGTGGCTCCCACTTCAAACCACTGGTAACCTAGGATAAACACTGGTTTTAATAAGATTTATTTTTTCTTCCAAATAACCTTATTATAATGATTTAAAAAATAGTGGGTACTCATGGGGAAGTTACAAAATCAGTACAATGAAAATTGCCCAAAATGCATTAAAAACAATAAAAATAAAGTTATTGTTGTACTTTAGTTTGTATTATATATTATAATAAAAAGTATGTATAAATTTAAAAGTATTTCATAATCAGTACTAGATATAAGTTCTTTATTAAACCTGAATTAAACTCAGTTTTTAAATAGTCCTAGCTCTTGCCTGCTGCCTCCCTCTTCCCTCATCCATTTACTTTTTAACATGCACATTTTTGCCCAAAACAGTTTTGGGCAAAAAAGAATGTTTAAATTTAATGTTAAATTTAATATAAGTTTTAAACTTAGAAAAAAAATGTAAAAAAATGGAACACTTCTCCTTACACAGTCTGGTTTTATGTCTGATGTTTGAAGTGCCTTTATGCCCAAACACACTTCATATAAAACTTATAAGTAGCCTATTAGGTAAAAATGAAAAGAAAGACTTAGTCTAATTTACCTAATATTTTGTATCTATAGTTTCAATAATTATCTTTAGTTGACTATAAATTTTATAATATTTTTCCTATTCATCATCACTATTCCACCCCTCCCCATTAATTTGACTTATTTGACTATCATATTTAAATTTAGATTTAAACTTATACCAAGTTATAAGTGTTATTTGACTTGTCAACACAGTGCACATGTTGATTATGTAATAAAGAATATTATTATGTAATAAACAATCAATATAAAAATTGAATCTTTTAAATAAATTTTTGCTAAAAGCTGTGTTCAAAACAAATAAATCAACTTTATAATAATTTTGCTACACTGTTATTTAATTATGTTACTTATGTTATTGTAGAAATGAAATGGTTGAGTTTCAATAATTCAGAAAGGCAATAGAATGAAGTGGTGCTAAACGAAAGTACATAAAAGAATAGTCTTTGGATTCAAAATTAATTTCCTGACAAATAGGTGAATTCTTGCAGCTGAACTCAAATTAGTCTCAGAAAGACAGCTGAACTCAAATTAGTCCCATAAAGACAGCTGAACTCAAATTAGTCTCACAAAAAGTAAGTAGGCCTGGTAAACTTTGCAAGAGACAAGACTCAACAGAAGAAAAGTTACTTTGAAGATTACGAATATTTGTGAATGATAGATTTAGAGAACTTGGTGATGATGATGGTTTTTTGTGTTATATAGTTTTTGGTTCTTTAGTCATTTTTAAATTTGTTAAAGAACTTGACTCAAAGCACAGATAGTACTCACTAATAAATCCTAAGCCCTAACAAAGAGTTGTGACCATGATAATGCATACCTAAACTATGAATAGGGACACCATGCGCAACATGCCACTGTTAGTACTCTGATACTTTACAGATGTTGATGGAATCAGCCTCTCTCAGAGCTACCATTGAGTTTAGAAAACCTGACTACCAGTCAGCCTCAGAATCATAAAACTGAGTTTTAGAACTGTACCCTTATTAGAGATAATAGATTGAGTTGCCTTTTCATAAAAACAGAGACTCAAGCAAAATCCAAATCCATTAAGTTAAGGAGATCCAGCATTCAACATTATAAACAATGTATTACAAATACATCTATGCCATCCTAATAGATAAAAAAGGGGTGTTAGTCTGGTCAACAGGTAGAATCTGTTTACTCCTTAAGTCTTTGCTTAGAAGGCCTTCTACAAGACAGTTGCCAGAAGCATTAAACGTCTGCCCAAGATGAGTATTTTTATTTAGATACGATTTTTAGCCTTTTCTTTACCAAAAACCATAAGGCAGGGGTGTTTCAAGTTGGAGTGGGCTTCTCCTAGCCTTCGCCTTAAAAAGCATATCCTACAAGGCAGCAGGACATGAAGCAGGTTGTACTAGGTTCGTTTTACCATTAGCAGGATAACCTGACCTGATAGCTTGATTCAATAGTGTTATCAACAGTGATTCAGTGATATCAATAATATCAACAGTGGAATGATATTGATATTCCATTTCTGAGTTAGAATCATCAAGCAATAATATTTCCCTTTAAACTTTTGAAACATCTAATTTCTCCTTGTTTTTATATTCTCTCTATTCATTATATATCTTATCTCAGATGTTAGTTTCTAGAGACATTTGGAAAGTCTTATATAGTGTCATTAACTAAAGCAAGTCAAGTTTGTGCTTCAGACAAGATTTTAGTCTTAAAAATGTGTTTTCTAAACTCTCTTCAATTTTTGCTAAACTCTCTTCAAGATTCATAGTCTTAAAAAAGTGTTTTCTAAACTCTCTTCAATTTTTGCTAAACAATAAATATGTGCTTAATAAGTGGTTTCAATTTTTAAAAACTCTAGAAAACACTTTGAGATCTCTATCCTATGATTAGTTTTCACTCTATTATTAGTTTCTTTATAAAATGGTTTTGAGATAATTAGATCATGTTTTTCTAATTGCAGTATTAAAGTTGTTCTTGAAGGCCCACACTTATCTTCATTTCGAATATTTTTAACGGTAATGCAAGGTTCTTTTTTTTCGCATCTTTGCTCCTGTATTGTTTCTGATCTAGAATAACAATCTTCATGAAAATTTTACATCTAAAGTGACTCTATTCGCTAAATACTCAACTTTATTGCTTAGAACAAGCAGTTTATTTTTAATCTCTATTCTGTAACAGCTTGGGGTTTGCAGCAACAGTTTTTAGATTTTTAGTGTAGACTTAAAATCATCAAAATTAAAAACAAAATAAAATCAAAAAAAATTAAAAGTCTCATTCTTTTACTGTATCTGTCTCCTCATGCTATAAAAACTTCTATTAATCCAGTTTTTTTCCTTGCACATCAACAAGACCTCATAACTCTTACCCATCTTTAAGTTTTCCTCTTACAACCTACAACTTTTTAAACCTTTAGTTAACCGTTTCCTTGATTTTTAACCCTGTCCTCTATTTTCTAGTAACTCATAGTGGTTGCTTGTAACCTTTTTGGAAGTGATTTATTTTTTAAAAATATATAAATGTATGCCAGTATTTAATAAATAGTAAATATAAGCATAAGTTAAAAAGATATATATATATATATATATATATATATATATATATATATAAATATATATATATATATATATATATATATATATATATATATATATATATATATATATATATATATATATATATATATATTAAGGTGTCCCTTGTTTTTTAAAGTTTTTGTTTTCTAATGCATAGGTCTTAGTTTTGTTCATTTGCTTCTAAAACACTTGAAAATAAATTTTTACCTTATTTGGAGTACAATAACCCGTACTGACTTGTATTGAATGATGTTCATACAAGTTGTGCAATAATTGTACTTACTCATGTTATTTGTTAAAAGGGTGGATGTGCTCAAAGCAGTTTTTACAATGACACAAAATTGATAATTGAAAATAGATTATTATTATCTTGATAATTTGATAATAATTGGAATAGTAAATAGATAATATTTATCTGTTTACAATAATTGTACATAGATAGTTATCAATTTTGCGACATTGTAAAAACCGCTTTAAGCAAATCCGCACTTTTAGAAAACCTTAATTCAGTTATTCTTTTGATTGGCGCATTGTTTTTTCTTAATACCGCTGTCATTTAAAAAATGACAGTGGTATTAAGAAGCAGTAAAAAAATTTCCTACTTAGTGATGTGAGTATCAAATAACAGGCGCAAAGTAACTTTCTAACTGTCAAGTTCTTGCTGTACTTTTTAACATTTGCGAAGTTAAATTGACTGTTAGTGAAAGCGTAAATCTTGTCATTCTAGAGTATTCAATTTTAGAAAAAGCTAGAATCCCAAATTTATACCTAACTGTGTGAAAAAACTTGTAGATAGAAAACCAAAGTTATACCTAACTGTGTAAAAAAACTTGTAGATCTTTATCATTCTTGGAGAGAGTTGTTAAAAAATTAAAAAAAAAAGATGTTTACAAGCACTGTGAGGAAGACTTTCAAAACAATTTAGATAAATTATTTGATATAACACATGCTGATGGTTGGAAATGGATAAAAATACAAAAATTAAAAAAGCCAGGGTGACCAGGATGTTTAGCTTCTTATTTAGCTAATATTTTGTAGACAAAAAGAAAAAAGGGCAAGACAGAGAAAAATAAAATAATAAAAAAAAAGACATTAGCAAATGAGTTTTGGGTGTTAATCCACTTGTGGACAGGAAAGGTGTTCGATCACACTCCTGATCCTGACCACGCATTTATCTTTTTTATGCGACAAATTAACCACAGCTAAAATTTTGAAAATGTTTGAAAAATGCACTAAATAAAGCATAAGGTAAATAAAGCGAGAAATTACTTTTAAAGATTTACTATAAAAAACATTTATTTAAATTATCGAATGATATTATATTGTTAAAAAATAATTTTTTACTATATAAACAACAACAAAAATGATTTTTTTAAATAAACTTTTTGATGAATCCATAAATTTAGTAGTCGAAAACATAACAAAGTTATTATTATTATTTTTTTTTAATTAGTTTTTTGTAAACTTTCTAATAAAACTTGTTTACACTGAGCTAAATGCTTTCAACTAAAGTTTTAAAACACCATTAAATAAATTATCATTAAATATTAAAAAAACTTTTATTTCAAAAGTATTTTTGATGTAATTTTTAAAAAACAGTTAGTATTTTTAATTAAACAACAACGAAAATGTGTTTCAATAAACTTAAACAAAAAAAAATACTTTTTGATAATTTAAATAAAGTTAGTTTTTAATTAATTGATAGTTAAATTTTTTTTCATTTAAAAGAGTTAGTCTAATATTTTAAAAAAGTTAGAAAAGATCAAAGTTTTGTAGTTTGTTGCGTTGGTTTTAAAAGGTTAACAACTGTATTAGGAGAATTTAAAAAAATCTTTTTATTTTTTTTTAATATTTAGTTAAAATTACTTATATTATTATTATTTTTATTTGTCTATGTATTGTTTTTTTGATTGGTATATAAAAATACGTAAATAAATAAAAAATAATCATATTATTTTTATTTAGACATTTAAAAAAAAAAAAAATGATTCTAAAAATAATTTTCTATTAGAGTTTTAGTTTTTCAGATATATATTAGTTGATTTTTTTTTAGAGCTATAGGTTTTTTTTTCTTTTGTTAAAATTTGTTTCTTTTTTATATAGTTTAGCCTGTTTAATTTTTTTTTCTTTGTCGTTTTTTTTTCAGCACTTTTTTAATTATCTAAAAAGCCGTGGTCAAGCTTTCAAAAAAAAATTGCACGCCTGGTCAAGATTGGAGTGCAATTACACATCTTTCCTGTCCACAATTGGAGTTAATCGTCATCTCTTACTACACAAGATGTTATACAAACGCAAGAACATCACAATCAATACACCAGCACAAATGGTTCTGAAACTACAAAAAAAAGAGCAAGGAAGAACTTTATCATATTTTAGGCATAAGGGATTCTGCCTATATATACTTCAGATATATACTTCAGACTGTAGTATATATACTTCAGATATATACTTCAGACTGTAGTATATATACTTCAGATATATACTTCAGATATATACTTCAGACTGTAGTATATATACTTCAGATATATACTTCAGACTGTAGTATATATACTTCAGATATATACTTCAGACTGTAGTATATATACTTCAGATATATACTTCAGACTGTAGTATATATACTTCAGATATATACTTCAGATATATACTTCAGACTGTAGTATATATACTTCAGATATATACTTCAGACTGTAGTATATATACTTCAGATATATACTTCAGATATATACTTCAGACTGTAGTATATATACTTCAGATATATACTTCAGACTGTAGTATATATACTTCAGATATATACTTCAGATATATACTTCAGACTGTAGTATATATACTTCAGATATATACTTCAGACTGTAGTATATATACTTCAGATATATACTTCAGACTGTAGTATATATACTTCAGATATATACTTCAGACTGTAGTAGAAAGACTAGATCTGAGCTGAGATGATTTCTTGATAAATAAATTGTATATTCAATGCATTTGCAAAAAGTATAAAAGATAGAGCAGAATCTATAAAATCAGATTTTAAGAATATTATGTCTGAAATGAAGTGACCATTCACTGGGACGGGAAGTTATTACCTGGAATGGATGTAAGAAGTTCTTAAGAATAAAGTCTGGCAATTTTAATTTCATTTGGAGAAAAGGAACAACTGCTAGCTGTACCCAAACTGGAGAGCTCTTCCGGCCAAGAGCAAACTAAAGCTATATTAAATGCACTCTATTTCTGGATCCTTGACAACAAAGTACAAATAATTTACTATGACAACAGCGTCTAATACAGGACTATTAAAATGAGCTTGTTTACTTTTGGAACAAAACTAGACTGAGAATAACTATTTTTTGCTTGCCGCCATCGCGTTTAACACAGCTTTAGCTTGTTAAATGTGATGGCAGCTTGGCATGTGTTAATATTTTCGTACAAAGATAAAATTTCATATTTAAGTAAGTCTAGATAGTTTAAAAAGAAATAGGGGGTTTGCATTTCGATACCCAAAAAAATATATATATACAGTCCGCGCCGAATGAATACCACATGCAATAATTTAGTAATAAAATAGGTGTATGAATGTTTTAAATTTAACACAAAAATTAATACATATTTAACACAATTTAACACAAGAAATAAAATGCTAAAAAAAGAAAATATTGACTTCTTTTTTTTAAAACATGTAAAAAAATAAAAAATGTATAAAATTAAAAATACATCATGTGCCAAACCTGTAGCACACACACCATTTCAGCAGGTTTTAGAGATTACTAAAATGTAGAAACGTACCTATTAGTCAATCTTTCTACCTTTCTTCATAATAACCTGAATGCAATGTTTAGGTATCGAGGAAATGAGCATTTCAAGCAAAGATTGGGGGATTTTGTTCCATTCCATCTAGATGCCCATTTTCAGTTCTATGAGTTACTGTATTGTTTTTCAATTGCATACACGTGATGAGACAATTAACCCCAAATATTTTCTATTGGATTCAAGTCGGGTAACAGTGCCGGAAGATAAAACAACTGGAGTCAATTCCATTACAAATTCCATCACAGTCTTTGCCATATGTATTGATGCGTTATCTTGCATAAAGACAAACGTATGTCCATAGTTGGCATGCCCATATGGCATTAAGTAATCAGAGAGTGTAATAATATAGTCTTCAAGTGGACAAGACAAATATTTGTTCGCATACACCAAACATTTTTCCATGTGATGTTTCTGCATCACCGGCTTTGATATACGCTTCGCTTACCTCAGATGTTTGGATTCATGTAACATTTTTTGTATCGTACGCAATGATACATCAATATCCAGCTGGGCGTGTATCAATCGGGCACTACAGCCGGTGTTTGAAGCCACTTGTAGTATGTGACATTTGTCACGCTTGGTTAATTTTGAAGCATTTTGGTTGGATTTTGTTTCCAAATATGTATCAGGATTCTTCAAAATCTTCTCAATCACCTTCCGACTTGTATATGTGTATATATGACTTGTATATCCGACTTGTATATTGTATATGACATCAATAAATTGGCAGCTGTATATGTCTCAGACATCGATAAATTGGCAGCCTTGAATGCCTTGATCATAGCGACTTCTTCAGCATTTAACTTAGTTCCACGTCCCATAGTAGTCCTCTGTAACACATAGGATTGGTTCACATATTATGGCATTTTGGTCTATGTTAATATATGTATCACTTATATAGCGTTAGCAATTTGTCTGTTGCAGTCAAATGTTAAATAACTGACGTGTGCTATTCGTTTGTCACCAGAAAAAGTCATGTGGTCTACCATATTTGACGCAGGAAAACATTTGGCGCCAAAAATGATATGTTTCTTATTACTTCTCTAATTATCACTATTTTTAGATATTTTAAGGTTTAAAACAGTATAAAATGAATAAAACATTTATTTATAGTGTGTGCTATTTGTTTGGCTCTGACTGTATATGTATATATATACATATATATATTTGGGTGGCTCTTAAAACAACTTTTTTTGAAAAAAACCTGCTCTTACCCCTTTAATTTGTTCTATATAATACAAGGTTTAAAATTTTTTTGAACAAAAAATATTTTTAGGGGTAGCTCAAGGTCCTTAAAAGTTTGATGGTTCCCTAATATTTTGTAAAAAAAAGTTCTTCTAAAGTATGTCAACCTGGTACTCAAAAGATTATATAAAAACTTTAAAAATAATAATCAATTTACGTAAAAAACATTTCAAAAAAATTATTTTAAAAAAAACTTAAAAATATTGACTTTTTTCATTTTCAGCATAAAAACAATAGTTTTTATGCATTTATATTTTTATATAATTTTGCTTATTTTGAGTACTAGGTTAATATACTTAAGAAAAACTTTTTTTTTCAATATATATATATATATATATATATATATATATATATATATATATATATATATATATATATATATATATATATATATATATATATATATATATATATATATATATATACACTATGATATTTGTCATTTGATATAATATAAGTATTGTATTTACATAATATAATGTTTTAGTAGTATTTAAAAGTATGATATGTATATATGATATAAGTCATATCATATAGTATAAATATTATATAAATATAGTATTCATATAATATTATATATTTAATAGTATAAGACAAAAATTTAGAATATATGATTTTTGAATTAATAAATTATGTATTATTTATCAGATGCAAATGGTTTTAGTTTATGGCCACTGCACATAACATATCAATAGATGTTTGTTTAAGCAGCACTATTGGGAGTCGTATAGTGCGTGGTCTTGATTGGAAATGGGGTAAACAAGATGGAGGTGAAGGCCATGTTGGTACAATAAGAAGTTTTGAGAGTAATGAAGAAGTGGTGGTTGTTTGGGATAATGGCACTGCAGCTAATTATAGATGTTCTGAAAATTATGATTTAAGAATACTAGATTCAGGGCCTAGTGGTAAATATAATATTTTTCAATTTTAAAAATTTTAAAAAAATAATAAGTTTTCTTTTTCTTTTTTTTTTTTACATACATGACATATATAAGTAGTATTTTTTATTTCAAAATTAAAAAATAAATGACTACAAATACACATTAATTTTTGTACATACTTTTTAAAGTGTGCTCTATAATTTTTAGAAATAAAAAAGAAAAAGAATAATAGTAAAAATAAAAAGATTTGAATAAATAATAAAAAGTTTAAGGAATAATATTAATAATAATATAAAAAGAGCTGAAGTTTGTTTATAAATAAATTTTAAGCTATAAACTTTTATAAACTATAATTGAACCCGTCATTTCAAAAAGGGCACAAGTCACACTTTTTTCAAATTTCACTTTTTAATGCAATTTTATTTATTCAAGTGTTTTACATATTCCCTTTGAAGGAGAAACATTTTCATATGCCACAAGTCAACTTTAAATGCAAATGAAAATTAAAGTCTGTTTGAAAATGGCACAAGTCCCAGACTTATGCCTTTTTCAAGTGAAACAAAGCGCAACTGTAGTGACATAATTTCACTTTTTTTGTAACAAAAATGGAAAATCGCGAACTTCCTGAAAATGCATATAGATCTAGAAAAAGAGTGTCTGGTATAAGAAACAGTGGAAATTATAAACACAAAAAAATAAAAAAAGCCAAAATTGCTGGAGAAATTTATAAAAACCACAAAGGAAATGATGTGGCACCAAGTCAAACGGGTGCCACATCATTTCCTTTGTATGTACCTTTGTACATACAAAGGAAATGATGTACCTTTGTGCTGAATTATATTTTTAAAAATATTGGCAACAAAGCCAAAGAACTGCACCTATTTTCTGATGGTTGTGCAGGCCAAAACAGAAATCATGCCACGGTCTGAATACTTTCATCACTGGTAGCTGAACTAGATAGCAATATAAATGAGATACAATATTACATACCAAAAAGAGGCCACTCATTCTTGCCAAATGATAGAATGTTTGGAAGAGCAAAACGACATTCAAAAAAATGATTGGATTTACACACCAACGATGTAAAAAAATGGTGGCTAAACCATTATAAGAAACTTGTGCTATCTGTGGATTCCTATAAAAAAGGAGTACCCAAGGACAAAAAACTTACTTTTGGTATTTCTAAAATTTCACATTTCACATTCTCTAATACCACAGCAGGTTTAGTGAAAACATGTGAATCCATAGATTACTTAGTCAGTTATAATTTCCAGCTATTACAAAGGATGGGTACCCGGTCAACCTTACCATTAAGTAGTACTCCTGCATATGTTGGAAAATTACCTATCAATGAAAAAAATATATCAGATTTGAAAAAAATATGAAAAAATATATTCCATATTCAATAGAAGAGTACCAAAACTTCTATACAAAGGTTTTTGCTTTGCCAACAACTTCGGCAAACAATGAATTCTGAGAAATAATTGATGATTACCTAACAACAAATGTTTTTGTATAATAATAAATCATTATTATTCTGATAATCTTTGGTTTTTTATATACAAAAAAGCGTTCATTCCGAAAAAGACATAAGTCCATACATTTAAATTAGAAATATATGTGTTATATATTATTTTTTTATAACAAATAAAACTCTAAAAACTTATGTATAACTTTTATATATCTACTGTTATCTTTAGTTTCTTTAGCACCATAGACTTTTTTTCTAATAAAGTTATTTTTGTTGATCCTGAAAAGTTTGAATAAATGGACTTGTAACCTTTTTGAAATGACGGGTTCAATTATACTCCTCTGTGGAAGTATACACCCCAATAGAATTTTTTGTTTTTTATTTTAAGGTATTAAACATGATGGTACAATATGTGATGGTTGTAGATGTCAGCCAATATATGGGATGCGTTGGGTATGTGCAGATTGCAACAACTATGATTTATGCAGTGTTTGTTACCATGCTGATAGACATCAGTTGCGGCATCGATTTTACAGAATATTTGCACCAAATGGAAATGAGTACTGATTATATTGTCAATTTAAAAAAATTATTTTATTAACTATATTTATCAAATGTTTTTTAACATTTTAGGATTTTATCTTATTAGTTACATTAACTTATTTATATAAATTGCATGAAAATTTTTTTGTTCTAATTTTAAATGCATATGTTTTGAAATTTGAATATATATATATATATATATATATATATATATATATATATATATATATATATATATATATATATATATATATATATAAATGAAATAAACTATACTACCACATCAAACAGTTCAAGAGGCTGGAGTCATAGCATGCCATAACATGAGCAATCAGTTGGCATGTGACAGCACACAGGCAGTATTTCGTTGACTAGTGCCATTTTGCAGCGGACAAAACAAGTGCAACTTTATTGGTTTGTTTCATTTTCTTAAGTCTGGTCCGTGTCAATGTCACAGAAGTTTTTTTAATAATTAAAGGAAGTATCCTGAAGTTTCCATGTATATATATATATATATATATATGTATATATATATATATATATATATATATATATATATATGTATATATATATATATATATATATATATATATATATATGTATATATATATATATATATATATATATATATATATATATATATATATATGTATATATATATATATATATGTATGTATGTATATATATATATATATATATATATATATATATATATATATATATATATATATATATATATATATATATATATATACATATACATATACATATACATATACATATAAATATAAATATATATATTTATATATATATATATACAGGCCTTGCGATAAAGCGTCGGGCAATGTGAATTTTACGTCGTCCAAGAGCGATTTTGCGTGTAGCTAGAGCTATTTGCGTCGAGCAAAAAATTTTTTGTTTGAGTATACTGAGTATAGATATTTTTGAGCCGAATTTTAATGAAGTACGATTATTTTAACATTTAATAAAGTATTTTAAAAACCGCACGCAGTTGAAATAAAAGTTTGAATTAAAAAAAATTAAATATGCTCATTATTTACAAGTAGAAAAAATTCAGATTAAAAAAAAATTTTTAGTCTTTTAAGCTAACATTTTAATAAAATTATTCAGCAATAGCAAAGTTGTCGATAAAATTGAACAAAAATACTTTCTTTTAGTTGTAGATTTTAAACTTAAATAATTATTTTACGGAGGTTTGTTAGGTTTTAAAATTATTCCATAGATTTAAAAATAATTATTAACTGTTAGACGTATTTAAAGTATTTAAGAGTAATTTCGAGGAAATATTTTAAAAATTGGTGAGCGCAAATAAAAAAAAAAGGATTAAAATTAAAACGTGTTCTACTTGATTCAATAAAAAAGTACAGTTATTAAAATTTTTGTAAAAAGTAACTCAAAAAAATTACTTAAATAATAACGATCCCTTTTATGTTAAAAGTTACCGAAACTCAACGAAGCGTGCTCAAGAACAGCTGCTGAAAAATAAAACGTCAATAGTTTTTCGAATAATTTTTAATAATAATTTTTAAGAATAATTTTTTCGCTGAAATATTTCTTTTATACCTATAAGGTTTTTATTCTAACATTTTATTTTATTTTACTAGAAATAAAGTTCCTTGTTAACATTAAAAATCTATTCAAAATGTTCGTTTAAGTTTTTTAGTAGTACGAGTGATTGTGCTTATCAACCGCTTTATGAAAATAAAAATAAATAAATAAATATTATATAAAACCACTTGTAAAAATATTAGCTATTGCACAGTTTTTAATCGTACAATATTAAAATTTCCAGTTTATTACTCGCTGACTTTTTAAAAAGAAAAAATAATTATTTAAAAAACTTTAAATTACATATTTAAGAAAAAAAAAATCAAATATTAGCATATTTTATAATCTTTTTTAAATTTAAGTTATAATGTTTTTTATTCATTTAGTATAGACAAAATGTGGCAAACGTCGAGAAAATAAACAAATGTTTTTACATTTTAAAAAACGAAACATTCCAAAACATTTTTAAATAATAACATTTCTACATAAATGATTTAAAGTAGTTTTGCGGTAATTAAGTAAATTGGTGCAGTTAATGACGATAAATATGAAAAGCACATAAAAAGAATTTAATGACGTCAAAAAACATGTCGTGCTTATGCGTCGCGCAGTTCTTATTCATCGCGAGGCCTGTATATATATATATATATATATATATATATATATATATATATATATATATATATATATATATATATATATATATATATATATATATACATACATACATTAAATAAATCCGGCTACAGTCTTGTAGAAAGCATCCTTGGCAAATAATTAAGGACTAAACAGATTCTATCTGTTGACCAGCCTTGCACCCACTCTTTATCTATTAGGCTGGTGTAGGTGTATGTATAGTTTAGGATATTGAATGCTGGATCTTCCTAATTCAATGCATAGGTTTTGCTTGTGTCTCTGTTTTCATGACTAGGCAACATATTCTATTATCTCCTAATGAGGGTGCAGCTCTAAAACTCAGTTTTATGGTTCTGTTTTTGTTGGTGACTTTTATGCTCATCACACTGAATGACTTGGCTCTAGTTTTTGTGACTCTGCAGACATTAAGGCCCACAATGTTTATCTTTCTTAATCTCTAACTCAAATAGACAACTTTTCAACTTGCTTGATAGACAATCCGAATGATTTACCTTCTTTACTCGATTTATGTCTTGTTTCTGATTCTAGTCAGTGCTCAGTTTCTCCACTTTTACTCTTAGGTGCTTCTGATCTCGGTTTGATCTCTCTAAAAATGTTATCTCATTCTTTTTTATCATCAGAATCTCCCCATCATCGTACCTTTTACTTACCTTAAAGCTGATTGGGACACTTTCTGTAATTTTCTTTGTAATGGCCCTTGGGTAGACTTCTGTCGTCTTTCTGCTGAAAAATGTGCTTTTTACATAATTTCTTGGATTCAGGCTGGCATGAAATCTTTTATTCCCTCTCGACGATTCCAAGTCAAGCCTCACTCTACCCCATGGTTTTCCTCACATTGTACTGCTGCAATTTCTAATCAAAACCATTACTTCCATATCTATCAGGAAAACAATTCTCTAGAAAATAGCCGCCTGTTTACTATTGCTAGAAACCATTGTAAAAAGGTTTTGTCAAATGCCAAAGCTATCTTTTCTCAGATCACAAAATCTTGTATTTCATCTCAAAAATTAAGCTCCAGAGACTTCTGGAGAATTTTTAACAGCTTCTATAATAAAGGCAAATCTGTCATTCTTCCTCTCTTGTATGGTTCAGATTATGTTACTTCACCTAAAGACAAAGCTGAATTGTTTGCTAAGAACTTTTCATCAATCTCATGTATTGATTCCACTAATCACATCCTACCTGATGTAGCTTCCCTCCTATTAGTCAACTTCCTATCATAAGCAAGGTTTATGAGTCTTTAATTAGCAAATACTTAATCTCTTATCTTGAATCTAATAACTTACTTTCTGATCATCAATATGGATTTCGATTTTCTTGTTCTACTGCTGATTTGTTAATGGTAATAACCGATAGGTTTTATTGTGCTTTAGATAGATGTGGAGAGGTTAAGTCTATTGCTCTTGACATCTCTAAAGTCTTTGATAAAGTTTGGTATGTTGGTCTTCTCCATAAGCTCTCTTCTTATTGTGTATCAGGTAGCATCTTTAAGACTATTGAATTCTTTCTTACCAATCATAGTATAAAAGTTGTCCTCGATAGACGGCACTCTTCTTCATTTCCTGTAACTCCATGAGTTCCTCAAGGCTCTCTCTTTGGCTCTATACTCTTTTTAATTTACATTAACGATCTCCCTGAAATTCTAAGGTGGCATTGTTTGCTGATGAAACTAAAATTTATTTTTGCTAAAGCATAGGGTTCTCAGTAGCTGGTGAACTTCAACTCAGATAAGACTTAATTTTTTTCAGCCAATTGTTATCGTAACAATCTAGATCTTCCATATTTATTAATGATAATTTACTTGATGAGTAAATCGATCCTTAAAATTAATAAGACGTGCAACATTTTACTGTTGACGAAAAAAAGTTTCCTGTTTACTTTTATTAGTACTACCCCATGCAATGTTCACATTATGTGACAATGAATGAGCGAATAATATAGTTTAAGTAATGTACATTTATTTAAAATATTCCTTGCTATGTATAAAATTCGTATGCTTTTTTATATTTTACTACTCAAATTTTTTATGTGACTTTTCCATGACAAATTTTCATCAATATAAATACCAAAAAAGTTGGTAACTGTTTTTTTGCACTGTTTCTTTATTTGGATCACCTTTTTGATATCTCTGAATTTAACAAAAGTATATTTATCACACTTTAAACCAACCATATCAACAGCATCCTGTGCTTTGTTATATGTATATGTATACAACTTCTACTATAACTTCATTACTACTGAATACAAACTCTATAATCACAATAATATAATATATCTACCTTTATCTTCAAGGATTAACTTTTACTACTGATCTTTCTTGAAAACCATAATTAATATCAAAATAATTGCAAAGTTAGCATCTGGTTAGGTTGCATCTCTTTATCATGCCCACCACTTTCTTACTCTGGATTCTGTTCTTTATCTCTATAAATCTCAAATCTGTCCTTGTATGGAAAACTGATGCCATTTCTAGAGTGTATCTTGGAATGATACCCTTTCTCTTTTAGACAAGGTGCAAAAACACATTGTAAAAATAGTTGGACCTGCACTTGCAGCCGACCTTCAACCATTGTCACATTGTCGTAATATTGCTTCTCTTTCTCTTTTCTATAAATACTCTAATAGGCGCTTCTCTAAAGAGCTAGCGTCTCTTGTGCCATCTACTAAAATTCGTTCTTGTGCTACCCATCATTCGATTAAGTCTAATCATTTTACTGTTTCTTGAAAAAAAAAAAATTAATCACAGCAGCCCTTTGTCAGTACACATCACAATCAGGTCAATATTATTTTTTGGTTTGCTTTCAAAAAATGGAAAAAAAGAGGTTTAATCATTCTTACTAATTCCACCTACTTTATAATCCAATGATGCAATAGTCCAGAACAAAATTAATTTTTGGAGTGCGAAAGTTACTCTTCTCAAAGTCGTTAATGGCATTGCAAAGCTCGATATTGCCATCATCCAAAGCAGTGCTAAAACAGTGTGCTGACTAAGAACTAGACTAAATATATAAATTACAGCTTGTTAGCAGTCATCGGAAGCAGTTTCCTGCTCCAACAATGGGAGCAGTAATGAATGTCAATAAATAACTTCTGGTAAATACTGGTTATTGTAGGCTTGATCACAAAAGTATTTTTTTATAAACGAACCTAACCTAAATTACATACTGTTGCAAGTGAAGGTGAAGAATCCTTATGCTCTTTTAACAACAATCATGAATCTGTTTTGATTCTACACCTTTCAAAAATAACAGAATTCAATCACTGTTCAATACTTGATTTTTTCCATATTAAAAAAACATTTTGATACTTCTACTTTAAACAGCTGTAAATATAAGACTAATTCACTAATCTACATGAAACTTTGCACGTGTTCATACAAAAGTAGTACCAATGTTAGAAAAATAAAATGGCAAACCTATTACCACCATTTATGTGTGATTCTAGAAACTTATTGACTAACCTGGTATTTGTGATAAAAATTGATAATGTCAAAAAAATAAGAGACTCTTCTTTTTTTATGGTTTTCTAAATATTGTTCTATTTGCATAAAATATTTTGAGGATACTTATGAATCATATGTAACATAGGCAGCAAAACAATTTAAAAATTTATTTTTTTGGGGTACCCTAATATCTATACATTATATAATACATATACATTGTTTATCTGGCTTAACAATGGTAAGATGTATGTTTTCTTTGCTTACAAAAAGACAGCTGAAAAATAACTGATTTTTTATTGGAATGCTCATGCTTATCAAATTAATTTCATTGATCCTTTGAGTGGCAATGACAGAAAGTTCAAATTAGTTTGCATTTTATATATATATATATATATATATATATATATATATATATATATATATATATATATATATATATATATATATGCTTATATATATATACATATATGCATATATGTATAAATATATATGCATATATGTATAAATAAATATGCATATATGTATATATATATATATGCATATATATTTATATATATACATATATATATATATATATACATATATATATATATATATACATATATATATATATATATATATATATATATATATATATATATATATATATATATATATATATATATATACCCATATAGTGTAGTCGAAAGAGCCTTTTAATGTAAAAAAAGTCTCTTACGACTACAATTTTAATTACCTCGTCTCTTAAGCTGTTTTTGATTGTCATCGAAATGTCAAAGCAATTAAATTATGCGGAAGTTCATTAAATTTAATTGTTTTTTAAAAATTTTTTAAAAAACCGCTATTATAACGACTAGAAAGTTTTTTTTAATTAATGGTGTTTTTGTTATTGATTTAATAAAAAACATTTTTAAAACATGCGTAAATGCTGACTCGCAAGAGAGTGCTGCTACATCGACTGAGGGTTTGGTTTGGCCAGGCAGTCTATCAATTAAAAAAAAAAATTTAATTTTTAAAACTTTTTCTGGTCTGGTTTATTAACGCGCTCTTTAAAACTACAGTTTATGGGAAACTTTTTTTGATGCCATGCAAGAGACATGCAAGAGTATATATATATATATATATATATATATGTATATATATATATATATATATATATATATATATATATATATATATATATATATATATATATATATATATATATATATATATTGTATATATATATATATATATATATATATATATATATATATATATATATATATATATATATATATATATATATAATTTAAAACATGAGAAGAGTGTTGATTTTTTACCATAAAACATGCGCAGAGTGTTGTTATATCAACTATCTTATAGCCTGCTGCTACAAAAGAGTGCTGCTAGGGTTCGGTTTGGGCAAGCAATCTGTCATTTGAAAAAAAAAATTTATGAATCAGTTTAAAAACTATTCAAGTTTTTAAACTTATTCTTGTCTATTTGCGTTCTCTTTAAAACTACAGTTTATAGAAGAAAATTTTTGACTACCATGCAAGACTATAATTGTTTATAAACATGTATGTGTATATATATATATATATATATATATATATATATATATATATATATATATATATATATATATATATATATATATATATATATATATATGTTTGTTTATAAACATAAATATTTATACATAATTTAATTCTTATATATTTTTGTATTAAATTATTTTCCTTTATTTTATATAGAGTACTGATGGAACCACGCAAAAAAGCTAAAAAGTTAATTTCTCGTGGGATCTTTCCTGGTGCAAGGGTGACTCGTGGAGTTGATTGGCACTGGGAGGCACAAGATGGTAACCCCAATAGACTATAATAATGATTTATGTTTATGAATATTTTTATCTAATATAGTACATTTGGTATATCACAATTTAAAGTAAATCAGTGGTTAAAGTAAGGGATTGTAAATTTTTTTTTTTATGATTCACTCCAACAAGGCTGCAAGCAACTACTATTTAGTTAGGAGTTACTAGGAAAAAAAAAATAGAGTTAAAGAGCAAGGGAACAGATGACAGATGACTTAAATAGTTGTAGGTTGTTCAAGTCAGGAAAACATGAAGGTGGGAGAGAGTTTCTAAGTGTGGGGAAAAAAACTAGATAAATAAAAGTTTTTATAACATGCAGGGACAGATACAGTTAAAGAATGAGACTTGATTGACAAATCAAACAAGAATGAGTTTTAGTTGATAGAACTAGAAAATCATGATTTATGACAATGGGAAAAAGGCTCAAGCTCAGCAGATAGAGTGAGTCCAAATGCGTTTTTGGACCTTGTCTAGAAGAAAAAGAGCATCATTAGATGAACCAGCTTAAATAAGACAGTATTCTATACAGGGATGAATATGAGATTTGTAGAGATAGAGAATGGAATCAGGAGTAAAAAATAGCAAGCATGATAAAGAGTTAGAGTTAGAATTCACAAGCCACTGCTAGCCCCAATCTGTTATAGGGGTAAGAAGCATTTTTTGTTTTATAATTTTGAATTTACACTGAAAGTATTTAAAAAGTATACTTTGAATTTTGAAATTAAACTAAAAATATTTAATATATTACCTTTAAATCCAGAACTTAAAAATGTTCATAAACTCACTCAAAAATGTATAAAGTAACTGGATATAACACAGTAAATTAAAGAGAGTATTATACCTATCAAGTGGTAAAATAAATAGATTCTGGTTTGTACTATCTATTTATTAGTTTAGACCGATTCTAACATATTAATCAAAACAACTTTATTCAAGATTTTTTGTTTAACTTGTAATAAATTCTGTCAATGTAAATTAACCATTTTATAACATAATTTAAAACTATATATTTTTAAACTTTTTTATATTAGAAAAATATCAAGTTTTCACAATACAAGAGAAAAAGGTAACAAAGTAAAGATTATGCACAACTATCAATTATAATTCAGTATATTTTTTAATTTAAAATCAATAAATATGCAAACAACCATTTTTTAGGTTGGAAGAGTGTTAAAAGAACAGTTAAGCAGTTGACTGAAGACTATAAAACTGTAGTTATAGAAAACATAAAGACAGAAGTGGATTGCTAAGCATTAATATTCATGAAAACTTGATGATAAAATTTTTTTGAGTATAAAGGAAAATTTATACTAAAAGGTTGTAGCTTTGCTAAATGGCAATTCATGTGATATTAAATTTTTGTTGATGTAACAAGTGATAGCTAGTTTAAGCAGCACCCATTTTAGTATTTACAGAAAAGAGAAAGAGATGATATGACTATAGGACAAATGCTCAAGTTTAGCAGCTATAGCAGGTCCATTAACATTAACAATTTGATTTTTTATTTTTTTTAAAAGAGTAAGTGCCCTTTTAAAAGTATTAGCACAAATATGTCAACAATAAAGGTGAAGATAGGTGGTGTATACAGATGGTGTATAAAGGTGGTATAAAGAATGGAATTAGGATTAAGAAAATGGCAGGCACAATAATAATATGGTTTCCGTTAGAGAGCACAATAATAAGGCAACCTTAGCAGATGACTTAGCATTTAATAAATTGTATTTATGGTTTCTATTAGAGGGTCAGTAACAAATGATAATTTAAAAGGGGATATAAATTAGAGGGCTCAGTAGAGTACTGCAGTTCATTAAATAGAAATATCAACAATACTGCAATAATTATTAACTGAGTATTGTTTGGTTTAAAATTCTCCGTCCACAGCATACCATCTACCATCACAGAAGAGAGATCACATTCAAGATAGGCTGCCTGTTTTAAGCTTTTAAAAGATGAAGACTTTTTGTCAAGACTAGAGAATTTCATCAGCAAATAAAGCTACTTTAGAGGTGAAAATAATCAAAAGATCATTAATATAGATGAGGAACAACACAGGACTAGGAATGGAACTTTGTGGTACCCTAAAAGTTACTGGAAAAAAAGGAGAGTTGTTTATCAAGGACAACTTAAGTTCTGCGGTTTGAAAGGAATGATTCTAATATTTTAAAAGTTTTTCCAGATACACTATATGGAGCAAGCTTATAAGGAAGACAAGCATGCTAGACTTTTTCAAAAGTCTTAAATATGTCAAGAGCGATAGCTATTCCATTTAATGCATATTAGATGCAATAGATGTAAGAATCTAATGCATCTAATATGCGTCAGATAAATGTTTTCATCTAATGCATATTAGAATTTTTCTAATGCATAACAGAAATTTTTTTTCTTAAATTTATATTTAAATTGTTTTTCTTAAATTTGCAGTAAATACATAAATATGTGTGTGTGTGTGTGTGTGTGTGTGTGTGTGTGTGTGTGTATATATGTATACATTGATTGGTTGCTTATGTTTTTTTTTTTTTTTTTTTTCAACATCTTCGCTTCCAACAAGGCTGCAAGCAACCACTAATTAGTGTTGGAAGTTACTGGAAGAGAAAAGATGAAGATTATAGAGCAAGATAACGATTGACAGACAACTTAGATTGCAAATTATATGAATCAGGAAAGCAAGATGAAGGAAGCGAATTCCAAAGAACTGATGTTCAAGGAAAAAAACTAGACAAATAAGAGTTTTTGGAGCACTTAGGAAAAGTAACAGAAAAAAGATGAGACTTAATTGAATGACGAGTATTACGAGAATGAATTTTAGTAGATGGCACAAGAGACGCTAGCTCTTTAGAGCAGTGCCCATTATAGTATTTGTAGAATAGAGAAAGAGAAGCAACATTACGAAGATGTGACAGAGGTTGAAAGTTGGCTGCAAGAGCAGGTCCAACTATGTTTACAATGCGTTTTTGCACCTTGTCTAAAAGAGAAAGGGCATCATTAGAAGATCCACCCCAGATATGGCAACAGTATTACATACAAGGCCGGATTTGAGATTTATAGAGATAGAGAATAGAATCCAGAGTAAGAAAGTGTCGAGCTCGACAAAGAGATGCAACTTTAGCAGATGCTAATTTTGCAATGGATTTGATATAAGGTTTCCAAGAAAGATCAGAAGTGAGAATTAATCCTAGAAGATGAAGGGTAGATGACTCATCAAGTACATTACCGTTCATAAATATAGGAAGGTCTAAATTATTGCGATAACGATTGGCTGAAAAAAATTGAGTTTTTTCTGACTTAAAGTTCACCAGCCACTGCAAGCCCCATGCTGTAGCAGAAGTGAGATCCTTTTCAAGCTTAAATGCCCCCTGCAAGCAATCAGAGGGAGTTAGCTTCTTATCGTGACAAGAATAAATGGTAGTATCATCAGCGAACAATGCCACCTTAGATGTGAGAATATCTGGAAGATCGTTAATGTAAATTAAAAAGAGTATAGGGCCAAGGATTGAACCTTGAGGAACCCCTGAGGTTACAGAATAAGAAGAAGTGTGCTGTCCATCAAGGACAATTTTATACTACGATTGGAAAGGAAGGATTCGATAATCTTGAAGACCAGCATGCCAAACTTTATCAAACGCTTTAGAAATGTCAAGAGCGATGGCCTTAACCTCTCCACCTTTATCTAATGAGCGATAAAACCTATCGGTTATTACTGATAGCAAATCAGCCGTAGAACAAGAAGATCGAAATCCATATTGATGATCAGAAAGTAGGTTATGAGATTTGAGATGAGAGATTAAGTGTTTGTTAATTAAAGATTCGAAAACCTTGCTTATATTAGGAAGAAGACTAATGGTACGGTAGTTAGACGAATCGGATCGCTCTCCAGAATTTTTAAAAATAGAGATAACAGATGCTGCTTTCCAGCAGGCTGGAAAACAAGACTCTGATAAGCACTTGTTAAATAGTTTTGAAAGGATAGACGAAAGCTCCGGAGAACACTTCTGCAAGACTATAACAGGTATGTTGTCCAGGCCGCAAGCTGTAGAAGAGTCTAAGCAGGAAATCACTTTAAATACAGAAGCTGGAGTGATATGGATGTCAAGCAATGAATCAACCTATTTGACGGCTATATCAGGTAGAACGCAACTAGTAGAATTAAGAGATGATATTGATGAAAAGTTCTTAGCAAACAATTCAGCTTTGTCTTTAGGTGAGGTGACAAAGTCTGAGCCATACAAAAGAGGTGGAGTTACAGACTTGCCCTTATTATTGATACTATTAAAGATTCTCCAGAAGTCGCGAGAGCCTAATTTTTGTGATGAAACACGAGATTTCATGATCTGAGAATAGCGGGCTTTGGCGTTAGACAAAACCTTTTTACAATGGTTCCCAGCAGTAATAAACAGACGTCTGTTTTCTGGAGAATTGTTTTGTTGATAGATATGGAAGTAATGGTTTCGATTTCGATTTTCGAGGAAAACCATGGAGAAGAGTGAGGCTTGACCTGGAATCATCGAGAGGGAATAAAGGATTCCATGCCAGCCTGAATCCACGAAGTTATGTAAGAAGCACATTTGTCAACAGGAAGACGAAAGATTTCTACCCATGGGCCATCACGAAGAAAATCACGGATAGAGTCCCAGTCAGCTTTAAGGTAGTTGTAAGATGTACAATGATAGGGGGATTCTGAGGATAAAGAAGAATGAGATAATAGTTTTAAAGAGACCAAACCATGATCGGATGCACCTAAGTGTGAGTGTGGAGAAACTGAATAAAAAAATAATTTTAAAATTACAAAAAAATATTTTTAAATATTCTTGAATAAAAAAATAATTTTAAAATTACTAAAAAATATTTTTATTGCAAAATATTATTTAAAGAATAACTGCAATATTTAAAATTTCATTTCGCTTGAAAATGAATAGAAAAGCAGTATCAGAGAGCATCAAACAATAAATAAAAAGCAGTATCAGAGAGCATCAAAAGATAAGTGTAAAATGTTTTATATAATGACATTTCTTGCTGTTAAAGTTATGAGAAAGGCATTTTGGCTTGTATTATATTACTTTATGTATTATATTATTTTATGTATTATTTTTAAATAATACAAAAACTCTTGAACGTAAAACAGTGCTCAATCTTACTATAGTAGAGCAATAAATATTTAAATTTTGTTTAAATGAATAACAACATTATATATAGTACTTAAAGCTTCTGCTATGTTTTTTTATGTAGTTAATAGCTGATGATTACTGTGTTTGGGACGAAATTTTAAGAACTATTAATAATGTTGTTTTTCATTTAAACAAAATTTAAATATATATATATATGTATATGTATATGTATATATATATATATATATATATATATATATATATATATATATATATATATATATATATATATATATATATATATATATATATATATATATATATATATATATATATATATGTATATATATATATATATATATATATATATAAATATATATATATATATATATATATATATGTATATATATGTATATATATGTATATATATTTATAAATAAGTATATATATATATATATATATATACATATATATATATATACAAATAGTATTGCGTACTAAGATAAGCAATCTGACGTCATACTGAAATAGCCTGCTGCTGGGGGCTTCAGTACATACATCAACTGACAAGTAGCCTGACTCGCAGTGGAGTGCTGCTACATCGACTGAGGGTTTGGGATGGGGCAGCAATCGTTTCGTTCATCTTCGTTTTTTTTCTTCTTTTTCTAAAAAAGCTGTATGAGTTAAGGTAAGCAAAAAAAGTGAGCAAATGCTTATAAAAATACGCTTTAGTTAGTGTATGTGTATGTATATATATATATATATATATATATATATATATATATATATATATATATATATATATATATATATATATATATATATATATATATACATATATATATATATATATATATATATATATATATATATATATATATATATATATATATATATATATATATATATATATATATATATATATATATATATATGTATATATATATATATGTATACATATATATGTAATATATGTGTATATATATATGTATATATATATATATATATATATATATATATATATATATATATTATATTATTAATTTATAAACAGAGAAAATACAATTATTATTAGTTTATAAACAAAAAAAATTACAACTTTTTATGGTACTAATAATTTCATGTCTAAGGCAATCTTGCACCAATGATAACTTGTTAAATAAGAGGAATGAATTAGTACCTAAATGTAGACATAAAAGCAAATTTTTTCTTGCGAAATTTGATATGGGTGAATAGGCAATTGTTTTTAGATTTTTCTTTTTTTCTTTTTGTTGTTTGTTGTTATGACAACGTAGCACACTCCACTGTAACTTATATTTTAACATTGTTTTTTTTAGTTTTTTTTAATTTGTGTTACATGGTTGATCATTGCCTTTAGGCATGAAACTATTTGTACCATAAAATGTTGTATTTTCTTTGTTTATGAATTTATATATATATATATATATATATATATATATATATATATAATATATATATATATATATATATATATATATATATATATAAATCTGCAATTAATAATTTTATATTTATGAATTTATATATATATATATATATATATATATATATATATATATATATATATATATATATATATATATATATATATATATATATATATATATATATATAAATCTGCAATTAGGTAACCATAGCAACCAAATAATAAATATCCCCTTCATAAGAAAAGCAAATCTCATATTACTGGACAAACTAATTATAATGTATATAAAAAACATAAAACATATGCTACTACCAAAAATAGGTTGTTGCTAAGCAAAATTAGGTCTCTGTGCATTGTAGAGGTTTATAACTATAGATATTTAAGTTTTGACAATTAAAATTGTAAAGGAATTTTGTTTAAGGTAAAGTTGAATTTGTTTAAGGTGAGGCTGGCCGAAGAGGGAAAGTGGTTGATATTCAAAATTGGAGTGCTACTACCCCCCGTAGTGCTGCTTATGTTGCTTGGGATACAGGTGCAAAGAATCTCTATCGTATTGGTTTTGAAGGAATGGTAAATTTTATATCACATTTAAATTAGTTTTGAGAAAAATGCTAATTACAGTTTGAAGTATTTTATTTGTTTTTGAAAAAAAAACTTTTTTTTAAACTATTAGCGTTTGATTTAGTTTTTTTTTTTAGTTTTTTAATAAGTATCCTGATTGTTTAAGTTTTAAACCAGTCCATCATTTTTAATAAGTATCCTGATTGTTTAAGTTTCAAACCAGTTCATCATTTTTAATAAGTATCCTGATTGTTTAAGTTTCAAACCAGTTCATCATTTTTAATAAGTATCTTGATTGTTTAAGTTTCAAACCAGTTCATCATTTTTAAGATTGAAACCAGTTCATCGTTTTTAATTGAACCGTTTTAAGATATCAAAAAGTTCTGTTTTACAATAATCTTTCAATGTCTTCGGAGTACAGATATTGTCTCTTTTATTAGAAAGTTTAAACTAGCAAAGAAATTTTTTTTAAGGAGATTTTAATAAACTATGTAAATACTTTTTGAATACCATTTGTAAACAATTTTTATGAAGTTTAAAACAATTTAATTATAGACTATATTATAACAATTTTGTTATAGTTTAGAATAGATTTTAAAAAATTGAGGTGAAGTTTTTGTTTTTTATTTTTTGATATCCATTTTGTGTCTAAAAAAATTTATTTTACAACTCTAAAGGCACTTGGTTTTAAAAATCAGTAACAACAACAAATTAGTAACAACGACAAATCAAATTAATAACTACAACAATAAAAGAACTGTATAGATAATTAGATTTTTAATTCTTATTTTAGTAAAAATATTTCCATTCAAAGAGTTGTATGTTGTTGTTTTTTCATTTCAAGCTTTTATATTAATTTTCTAAAGGTTGATTTGAAATGTATTTCTGATGCCAAGGGATCACCATTTTACAGAGATCATTTGCCTTTACTTGGAGAGAATTTAACAACTTCTCAATCGATGACCAAACATTGGAAGATAGGTGATTTTGTGCGAGTAGATCTTGATTTAGATATTGTGCAAACTCTCCAGCGGGGCCATGGAGGGTGGGCAGATGGTATGGTTGAGGTATATATCTTTTATTCTTGTTAAATAAATAGTAATTAGACTCTCTTAGGTTCTTATTAAAAACAGGTTAGGTTCTTATTAAAAGCAGGTTAGATTTTTATTTTGTTTTCAAGGCAATGGGGAGCATTGGAGTTGTTTTTGGATTTGATGAAGACAGAGATGTTATTGTTTCCTATGCCAGTGGCAATAAGTGAGTTTCAAGAAATTTTTGAAATTTAAATATAAATTTAATTATAATTAGTTGTAGTTTTTAAAAATATTTTTAATTTTTAAAAAGTTTTTTTAGTTGTTCATTTTTTTTAAAGGTGGATATTCAACCCATCAGTTCTTACTTGTGGGATTTCAGAGAGTGATGGTCAAATAGATGCATTAAGTGAAGAAATACGCTCATTGCAGTTCCTCATTCTAAGCAGTGGAATTCAGGATTCTAATGAAACTAATACATCATTTACAAAAAGACTTGCTGTTGGAGATATTGTGCAGATCTTAAATGATCAAGAACAAGTAAGCAATTTACAAATTGGACACGGAGAATGGACTGATGTTATGGTTGCTGTAAGTTTAAAGATATGATTAGTTCATTTTTTGGTTATTAGATTAAATTATTATTAGTTTTTTTTGCTTTATATACTTTTTGCTTGATTAGTTTATGTTGATTTATTATTGTTAAATGGTTTATGTTGATTTTTTTGTTTGTTGATCTTTTTAATATCTATTTTTAAAATTAAGACCTTGGGAAAAATTGGTTGTGTTACTAAAGTTTATCATGATGGAGATTTAAAGGTGAGTTGCTATTATGATGGAGATTTGAAAGTAAGTTTATTTATGATGGAGACTTGACAGTGAGCCTATATTACTTTGTAACACTTTACTTTTTATTCACACTTCTCTTCATTCACTTCAGTTTGGATCTCTGAACTCATCACATCTCTTTCCCTGACACACCTTTAGTTTTCACCTTTTATACATCTCTGACTTCATTTTAATTTGCATCTTTAAATACTTCTTACCTCTCTCCTTATTCAATTTGCACTTAATATGCAAGGATGTATTTTGTTTCTCAGATTCTTTGACTCATTTAACAATCAGTTAAAATATCATTTAAGTAAAATATTTTTTCTGCACTATTTAATTTTTATTTCTCACTAAAATAGAGTCTAAATAGACAGAATTTCTAATATCAAAGTTTTAAATTTCTTTCTAGTTTGATAACTGTGAAATTACTATTTACTTATTATATTTTTCATATTATTTTTTAGAAATTTCATATTATTTTTTAGAAATTTACTTATTATATTTTTCAAAATTTTAAAATTTCTTATTATAAACCTCTACAATACAAACAAATTTTTCACTTTCAAAGCTTTTTAAATTGCTTTAAAATCTTATTTTAAAGCAATTTAAAAAGCTTTGATATCTTATTTCATGTAAACTGCTCATGAAATATACAGAGATTTTAAATTTCATGTATGCGATAAGTTTACACTTTTTTTTACGAACTTTTAAGTTTAAACTTTTTCTTTGCAAACTTTTAAGATTTAAGTTCTCTTTACTTTTTTTAAAGTTTTTTTACTTTTCACTTTTACTTTTTTACTTTTACTTTTCTTTACACTTTACACAAACTTTTCAAATCTTTTTATTTTTTTAGTTTTTTTCTTTTGTTTGAACAAACTTTAGTTTTTTTCAAGTCTTTTGTTTGAACAAAACTTACAAACATACAACTAGAAAGATGTTATAGAGATTAAAAAATAAAAAAGAATGTTAAATCTTAAATAAAAACTATTTTTTTAAAGTTACAACCAAAATTCAAATTTATATATATGTTGAAGTAAACATATATATAAATTTGATTTTTGGTTGTAAACTTAAAAAATTAGTTTTTATTTAAGACTTAACATTCTTTTTTATTTTTTAAACATAAATTTTATATATCTACTTGCTGTTTACAGAAGTATGAACAGCAAGTGGATAAATAAGATTTATATTTACTATGAACAACAAGTAGATATATAAGATTTATAATCTAAATTATTGCTCATTTGTTTTTGTTGTTTTACTTTGCTTTAAGTCAGCTAATTTAAACTTTTATAAAAAAAGTACATTAACTAAAATATCATATATACACAAAAACAAACAGAATATTATAAATCAAGACTATTGGGTTTGTACAAAAAAAATTTTTTTATTAAAGCATTTGCTTCTTTATGCAAAACATAACCAGGGGTTTAAACATTTATTTTTTATAACTGCTTATGTATTTGGTTATGGTTTATGTATATGGTTATGGTTATGTATATGGTTATGTATATGGTTATATACTTGCCCACTGTATAGAACCTGGTAGCAGAAAATTTTATTCTGGACTTAATTTCACTCTAAGTTTTAAAAAATTATTGCAGAAAATAAGTGGATCTAGGTATATTTTAGTATGCTTGAAAAAATTACAAGGTCCTGGAAATTTTAGATTTCAACAAGAGTAACATGACAAGTTAGATTTCAACAAGGTAAGCAGGACAACGCGGACTTCAACAAGATAAACAGATTAAATTAGACTTTTATAAAATAAACATTACAGGATAGCTTTGATAAGGTAAACATGACAGCTTTGATTTTACAATTTGTTATTTATAACTTTAGGTTGAAGTTAATGGAACAAGCTGGACTTACAATCCAAAATGTCTAAAAAGAATTAGTTCACGTGGAACGAACTCGGGTTTTTTTTTTTTGATATTATATATATACTTTTTTGATATTATATTTTGTATATTATTATTTAATTGCTTTTTTATAATTATTTTTTAATAAAAATTGATTTTATAGCATCCAAAATTCTTCATTTCCTTGAAAGTCATTCGTCTAAAGACCCTGCGGAATTATTTATTAAAGCTGCTGCAGAAGGCAATGTTAAAAATTTAGAAGAGTTATGTCATTTTCCAAATTTTGATGTGAGAACATAAACTATTTATAAGTTATATCTTATCATATTTTGAAGTTAGAGAAATAATATGCTTGTCTTAATTTAGATAAATGTTCTGTATGCTGGTCACACAGCACTTCAACTTGCATGTCAAAATGGAAAATTAGAAAGTATTAAATTTCTTCTCCAATTAAATGCAGATGTTGAAGTTGAAGTAATTTTTTAATTGCAGCTTGCTTTTTTAAATAAGTTTTAAATGTTTTAACATAATATAATTGTTTATTAATTATATAAAATAACTATATATTGAAACTATTATACAATGTATAATATTATAAGGGTTCGACAAATCTGCGAATGTGTGAATGTTTAGCATAAAACTGTCAAATACAAAAGTCAAGTTTACAAACTTTATTTTAATCAGTTTTGCGTCTTTATTTTAGTTTTGCGTCTTTATTTTAATTATTTTATTTAAAATTAAAATTTTCCATTTTTATTGTAATTGTTTAATTTATAGTTAAAATAAAACGTTTATTTATTAAAATAAAAAGTAAAAAGCACGTTTTAAAATTGTACACGCTAGGCTAAAAAAGCTTGCAGTAAAATTAAAAGCAGACTGTAGGTATTAGACAATAAATATTAAAATGAACATCAATGTTTCTCAAAAAAAAATTTTTAAGCCCTGATTATTGTAATTTTATTATAGTTTTCTTTTTTCAAATAAATCTTCAAAAATCATATAATAATTTATTTTTAAGGATAATGATGGTGATAAAGCTGTCCATCATGCAACATTTTATGATGAAAGTAATTTATTTTATTGTTTTTTTTTTTAATTTTATTATTGTTTTCTTTTATAAAATTGATATTAACCATTTACACCATAAATGTGGTAGATTCTCATTTGTTTATATACACATTTTAGGATTGCCTAATATGTGCTAATAAGTCAATTTCTGTAAGAATTAAACTCCTTTATGAGGTTTGTATTACTCCACCATTCTATTATAACTTTTCATTCATTCACTCACTTTTAAAAACAAGTGTAATTTCATTCATTTATTTATACACTGAATTCGTAACAATATCATGAAAAATGTAAGCATGTCAAATTAACTTTATGTTAGATGCAAAAACATGTTTACACTAATGTTTTGTGCAAAAGTTAGATCACAACAGTCAGATTTATGATAAAATTATACACATGTTTACAATGATGTTTTTGGAACAGTTTGGTTACAATAGTTTAGCCTTCTTATTTTTGGAACAGTTTGAATTGAATAGTTTGGTTAGTTATAATTATTATTTGTAGAATATATTTAAAGTTCAACTTGTTTGTTTTGCTATTTGTTTGTAAAGGTTCATCGAGTTTTGTCTTTTTATATATTTCAAATGTGAAAAATCTCTCTAATCTTGTTTTTCTTTTTTTTTTTCTACTTTTTTTTTTTGGATTTACAAAAAATACTTCTTAAATTATCATTGTTTTTTTTGACTTCACAAAAAAGCTTTTCAAATATTTTTGATAAAAAAAAATTTATAAGATGCTTTGTATAAATCAGAAGTTTCTAGATCACTTTTTTTCTCACTTTGATTCTGTGAATTATTAAATAGGAAATTTTTCATTTATATTTTTTATTCTTTAAAACAAAACACTGCTGTTTTTTAAGGTAGAACCTTTGCTTTGTTGAAGGAGGCAAATGCAGATTTAAACTCTCGCAATAAAAGACGTCAAACTGCATTACATGTAGCTGTTAACAAAGGTCACATAGGGAATATCAAAGCCTTGCTTGATGCAGGTGTTCATGTCAATTTGCAAGACTCTGAAGGAGATACTGCATTGCACGATGCTATTTCCAAAAAGCGAGATGATATTGTTGAGCTTCTACTAAACTCTGGTACAGATATTTCGCTGTCCAATAACAATGGCTTTAATTCATTACATCATGCAGCCTTAAGAGGAAATGTAAAGTCAGTAACAATTTTATGTTTTTATATGCATATTTATATAAATAAAAAATTTAATATATTGAAAAGGTTTACAATTTCAATTAAAATAAAAAGTAATAATAACTTATTTGTCTTGAAGAAAATTAAAAAAAACTTATTATTTATTCCATATGATAATTACCTATGGTTTTCTCTATATAATATATAATAATATATATAAATTTATATATTAAAAAGAAACCTTTGCTTATTGGTTATAAATATAACTACAAGGACTACTGTGTTTCAAACAATTTTTAACATCACAATTTAAAAAATATAATTTTAATAAATAGCTTTTTAATGTATATTTTTTATATCTTCTAAAAATTTTTTATGATCATAGGGCAGTCCAACTGATTTTGGAAAAGAAAGATAAACCCTGGATTGTCAATGAACAAAAAGATGATGGATATTGTGCCTTGCATTTAGCTTCATTAAATAATCATTTAGAAGTAGCAAAGCTCTTAATAAAATTAGGACATGCCAATGTTAACATTCAAAATACAAATTTACAAACACCACTTCATCTGACTGTACAAAAACAACATGAAGAAATTGTAAAGGTATTTATTTTACAACCACGTATAATTGTAAAGATATTTATTTTACAACCACGTATAATTGTAAAGATATTTATAATACAACTATGTATACATATAGTATTTTAAAAAATAGAAATATATTGCTTTAAAAATATACAAGTAAAGAGTAATGTCAGACTATAAAAAAAAACTATGAAATAAAAATGTTTTAGCCTAGCATTCAATTACAAATATTTTTATTTTGCAAATAATATTTGTTGACTATTTTATTTTAAGGCATAAGTTACTTTTTCTAATATTTTTCCATATAAACTTTGGAGTTCATGTTTACATTTGTGAAAAGTGGATGTGAAGAATGGAGTTTTTTAGAAAATATTATTACAATATTATTAGTCACAATTATTTTTACATATTGTTTATAATTAGGAGAAAGAAAAGAAATCAAGTGATAATTGTTCTAAATAATGCTTTTTATATTTTTTGCGATGTAGTTTGATGAGTAGCGGGACATTAAAGCAAAAAGACATTAAATAAAAGTTTTTTAATTAACGTCTTTTTCTTTTTTTAATTATGCTACTAGGTAGGTAGGTGTCATTTCTAAAAAAGTTGTCATTGCAACAAGTTAATATTTCATTAATAAACTAATTTTTTATCATTTATTTAAATAAATATTTTATTAATAATTTTTTACTTAATAATGTAAAATACTTCAAATATTTTAAAAATGAAATACATGAAGATCATTAGGGATTAGTAAAGCTAAATGAATATACAGCAACTGGCGGTAAGTTAAAAAGCAAAATACATACATCAACTTAGGGAAATTTAAGTCATCAAGGAATATAAAATATAAAATACTCAGGCTTTAGGCATTCTTTAAAATATAAGACCTCATCTTATCTTTAAAATATAAGATGAGTATTTTAATATTTATTTAAATTGGGTTTAGAAATTTATTAAATTTCTATAAAAAAAATTATTAGGTTAAATTAATCAAAAATTTGAAGTAAAATTGTCAAAATAATTAACGATAACTTATGTTAAAAAATGTGCGTACAACTAGATAATATTAGTTGTACGCGCGTACAACTAATGCCTTTTTTAAGAATACTTTTTTTTTTAGAATACTTTTCTTTAATTTTGTTAATAACTTAATTAAGTACAGAGTAATGTTGAATTAACTAAAGATTATTTCATGTTTTGAAAACTTTATGCGTTGGGAAAGAGGGGGTTGATTTTGTAATAAATAACCCATGTGTATGTAGTAGGAGAGGGGTTTGTCACACAGATGGGCCCGAATTAAGTAGTTTTACTGTGTGCATACTTTATGGATGTCCCATAATGAAAATGTAGTATAAACCTATAAAAATACTGTTTGTATAAATGAAAAAATTGTATGAATTATGCAATGATTGTAACTTTTTTTAAAAAGAAAAAAAAATAAGAAATTTAAAATGTAAAATTCTAATGTAAAGTATAAGAAGAAATTATGCAGATTGTTTGTCTTTGACATTACCCAATTAGAAATTTGTTAATATAGTTTATTAGATGTGAAGAATTTTTTAATACTAACTGATCGGAAAATTTATGTTTGTTATTCATGTTAAGATTTATATTATATTTAAATTAAACAAATTAAAAAAGTATTTTAGTCTCAGTTACTCAATGTTTAGCCTCAACTACTCAACTCAAGATTTAATCTTAACAGATTTTAAACTGAAGCATTTTTTAAAATTAAATAAAATTGAAATCTTTAAAATTATTAAAAAAGTTCTGCACATTAGATGAATCAGAAAAACATGATGAAGGAAATTTTAAATCTCTAATGTTTATTGAAAAAATGAGAGGAACAAAAAAAGTTTAAAAAAAAAGGTTTTAAAAATGTAGAAAAGTATGCTGGTAAAAATTAGAAAAATATTTTTAAAGGGAGTTAGGTATTAGTTCAAGGGTAAGTTAAGGGTAGTTAGGTATTAGGTATTAGTTCCAGTTTCTTTTAGGGTTGGCAAAAACTCAACTCTACTGAGTTTTTGCTAGGTTTTTTTGAGTTTTGGGTTTTTGGATTTTTTACCATGTCCAACCTGTGCAGCATTTCAGAGTTTAGGGTAAAAAAAAAACTTAAGCTTCTCCTCCTTGACTGTAATTGTCACTTCTGGAGGCTTGGAAAGAATTTAATTTAAAAAAAAGCACCATTAAAGGAACCAGATCAGTTGGAATAGTGTTTCATACAAGTACAAGTAATAATTTTTTAAAAGTGAAAAGTATATTCAGGAGTGGCAAATGACACAAAAGAAAACTCCTAAAATTGTACCTGTTTGCTACACTTTATTTGCTACACTATATTTACTTGTGAGGCATCCTACTTCTGTTACATTTACCTGTCATTGTGAACTTCTACTTCACCATCCATTTATTTTATTGATTTTTGTTTTGCTTATGCACAATATTAGACCTTGCATGATTAGACTTTTCCGTCCATTGTTAGCATAATTAAACCTTTTAATTACATTAGTATTACATTAGTAATATTTTGGTATAACATTGTTTTTACAGGATGTATATTTGCAATGTTTTGATAAGTATCAATCAAAACACTATTTTAATTAAACTAATATTTAATTAAATGTAAATCTAATTTAAAAATAATTTAAATCTAATTAATAAATAATTTAAAAATATGAAATTATTTAAATCTTTATTTATTGAAATTATTTTTTTTCAATTTAAAGATTCAGTCAATAAATGTAAATTAACATGTTATTTAAAATACTTTAAAATATAAAATATATTAAATTTCAGTATTGAATATTTTTTTGTTTTTTAAATTTTTATTCGCATCATTTATATTACACTTTCTTTATTTTTTTCTTTTTTTGTTGCCATTTTAGATAATCTTTAAAATTTTGTTTCAAAATAATTATTGTAAATTCATAAATTTTAGCTTCTTGTTTCTGAAGGAGCAAATGTTAATGTGCAAGACAAAGATGGTGATTCACCACTACATGAAGCTTTAAGAAACCATACGTTATTAAGATTAAAAGAGATGCAAAGTGTCAAAGATGTTTCTAAGGTTAAAAATAAAAAGATTTCATTGTTTTTTCATTGTTTTTTTTTTTCTTTTATTATCTACCCATTATTACCAATTTTGTAGGAATCACAGCAATCAAGTAGACTCCTTTTTTTAATTGTTTTCATTTATTTCTTTTATATATATACATATATATATATATATATATATATATATATATATATATATATATATATATATATATATATATATATATATATATATATATAAATATATATGTATATATATATATATATATATATATATATATATATATATATATATATATATATATATATGTATATATATATATATATATATATATATATATATATATATATATATATATATATATCTTAAGGATATTCAAGGTTTTTAAAGAGGAGTGGGAACCCTGTATATATATATATATATATGTGTGTGTGTGTGTGTGTGTGTATCATTTTTTTAAAAGCTTTTAATAATAAATTATAGTTTTGCTTGTTTTTTTAAGTTATTAATGGGATTTGGATCGCAAGACTTTACAAAAACTAGCAGTACCTCAATTGCTTGTTTTCTTGCTGAGCATGGTGCTCAATTAGCGTGTAAAAATAATAAAGGTCAGACTCCTCTTGATCTCTGTCCAGATCCAGGTTTATGCAATGCGCTCAGACAATCTTATGGACAAAGGTATTACTAAGATTTCAGCTAAAATTTGATGCTTTTTTTTAGTACACTTTTAAATGAGGCTACATTAGCCACACTTTCACTAGCTTCACTTTCACTAGCCTCACTTGAGCATAATCACTCTAACAACTTTTAAGCACTTTAAGAAAAAAACATTTTAGCTTATGATGTTTTGTAATCTTTATGATATTTAGTATTCAGAAAAACAAGAAAATGTTGGAGACAGAATGTGTTGTTTGTTCAGACATGCCGCGTGAAGTTATTTTCTCACCCTGTGGTCACCTTGTAGCATGTTCTGGTTGTGCCCCACGAATTAAAAAATGTTTAATTTGCAAAGAGTTGGTTCAATCTCGACAAAGGGTATTATTGCTTGCTTTACTTATCAATAAATATTGATGTTAAATGTTTTAATATTATCAAATATTTTAGATTGAAGAGTGTTTAGTGTGTTCTGATAAACCTGCAAGCGTTCTTTTTCAACCTTGTGGTCATATTCCTGCATGCTCTGGTAATTTTAGTATTCACAAGATTATCTATTTATTCATAATATTTGAAATAATTCTGATGTTGTTTTTTATAGCATGCTCTAGCTTAATGAAGAAGTGTGTCCAGTGTAGAGGAACTATATTAAAGATGGTTCCTTCTATAGATTTATGTGGCTTAAAAGGTTTATTTCTTATAAATAAGTTTATATTTATTATCTTAAAATAGATATATTATAAATATTGGCATTTTATACCATTTACAATTTATTTATTATTATTGCTGTTATTATTTTTCATTTCACTAGTATGTGTTTTAATAACACTTTAACAAACTATGATTTATAAATTAAAAAATAAAATTAAAGTATTTAAAATAATTAAAAATAAAATTTAACTAATAAAAGTTTGATTTATAAACAATTTAATTGTGGAAAGTGTGTTAAAAAAGGAAAATCATTAAGCTATTTCTTATTAAGAAATTTTTGTATAGAGAAAATAAGTTTACAGCACAATTACAACAAAACTTTCAATTTAAATAAATTTACAGGAAAAATAAATGTGAAAAAAGAAAATAAATAATGAAAAAAGAATTGCACTTGTGATAAATATATTTTATCAATGCTTTGATGTGCCTTTTAGCATAACTATTAAGTATGTTTAAGACACTAAACAACTTAAAATTTGAGTTTGCTAAGTTTACTTTAGTTAACAATTATCATTAAAAAAAGAAAGAAACATTTAATATTATTGCCATGGTTTGGTTTGTCAAAAATATAGATGAACTATGCATATTGCAATCTTAAATTGATTATAAGAGATATTTTTTTAAAAGAAAATACCTCTGTTTTGTTTTTTGCTATAAATAATAAAGAGTTTGAAAAAAATTAATACCTTATAAAATATAAGATATTAATTACCTGCACATTTTTATATCAGTTCGATATCTGCCCGATATCTACAAAATCCTTCTGCATCATTACTTTCATTTGCTAAAGAATCTAAATCTAGCAAAAGTACTGTTTATATGGTTATAAAACAATACAAGAGCTCTCTATCTATTAAACTAGAAAAAGGATCTTGAAGAATGACTGACTTTATGGATAAGAAAGCAGCGATTAGTTTTAACAATCATTCACGCAAAATCCCAGCTTATCGAAAACGAGAACAAGCCAAAAGGTATAAAGTTTCAGAGTTTTTTGTCAGAAAAACTAAGAAATTTTACAATTTTAAATCTTATCGAGCCACTAAATACCCAACCAATCAGAAAAGCAATCACTAAATGCTAAAACTCAAGCTCGAAATTTTTTGACGAAGTGCTTACAAAATTTAATGGCTACATAATTATGGATGACAAAATGTACATCAAGTATGACTTCAAACAGCTTCAAGGTCCAAAATTTTACACCAATTGTTCGTGGGCATGTCAGCAACAAGTTCAAGTATAAATCATTGGATAAGTTTGGTAAGAAACTTCTCTTGTGGCAAACAATATGCAGCTGCGGTTTGAGATCTCAAGCTTTCGCCACATTATCAACTTTAAACTCATATGTTTACATCAATGAATACTTTCAAGCTAGATTTTTTAGCCATTTTATCAAAGTCACAATGTTTCCTGTTGGTTCTGGCTTGTCCTTGCTTGTTAGGGTATTTTGCTAGGGCATTTTGTACATTCAAAATGTTGCAAAATAAGACTACTTCTAGAACTTCTGTAGGCTTTTTATTGCTTAAGCACATAGATTTTTTTTCAGATATTAAAAATTCATGTTTAAGGAAATCAAATAACTTATATATTTCACGGCAGACCTAAGGCCATCAAGCCATCATTTTTTTAACAGTTTACTACTTCCCAGACTCTTGCATGCACATGATTTTTTTTGTATAAAATTAATGTAAGCCTTCATGGCTTTCAAAAGCAATTAAGGAACTCATGTGTAAGTTATGGCCTTAAAAGTTGTTAATGCTTTAAATAGGTGTAAAATTTCAAGTTTAGCAATTTTGAACCGTGATTACAACAAAAAGTGTAATCATATTGAATTTCTATTTTAGAAATCTACCCAGAGTAGCAGAAAAATAAAAATTCATGTTGCATTTTTGGCAACATGAATTTCCATATCAAGTTCATGTTGCTAAAAATGCATCTCAGAGTAGTAATTGCACTCCATGCACAAATAATTTTATAAATTAGGCCAAATTTTGGAACCCAATATCTCCTCAATAAGTAGGAGTTTACAAAAAAATTTAACAGTGTCTAATTTTATTACTTTCTGCAAAATATCTAAAAATGAAAACATCACTTCTTATATTTCTTAGAATAAAAAGTTTTTTGTCAACCTGAACTTATTGTATTTGTGATCAAACAGTTTAAGGTTTCTGATACAGTTTTTCAGCATTTCTGAATCTACCATACAAATGTTTTTTTTATCATCAAGTTATTTCCATATAATCTCATTAGAATTTAGGTCTGGATATTAAACAGGCCATTGCATTACAGTGATTATATTTCTACTGCACCATGCTTTAACAAGTTTTGATGCGTGTTTGGGATGATTGTCTTGTTGAAGGTGTCCTTTAGAAGCATATTTTTGTCTACAAAAGGTATCATCTGAATATCCAGATCTAAACTTCTCTGATAAACTTTGACTTATTCAACCATAATATTTGTCTTTGCTATGCTACCAACCAATTTCTGTGAACTCTAAATATGCTTTTTGTTTCTTTGCTGATGTGAATGTTTTTTGTTACACAGTAACTATACAACCCTGCATCATCCAAACGTTGTTGTGTAGTATTTTCTGAAGTATTAAGTTCCAATTTTCAAATTGTATCTCAGCAATTGGATTCTTTTTTACATATCTGCGATCAGTATGAGCAGTACATTTCTTTGGTCCTTAGTTCCCTAAATCCTCATTTCAACACTTCCTTTAGTTTTATACTTGTTAACTAATAGACTTATCTAATCTTTCTAGACTTAACTAATCGATTTGTTCCAGCATTATAATCATCGATTACTTTTTGTTTGAAAACACATTTATTATATGACATTTTGTCATTTTCCTGCTATAATTTTGTCATCTTTCTGCTATAATTTTACTTTAAGTTTTTACTAAACAAGAATAGTAGTGTTATTTGTTACACAAAAGACTTATTATAAAAGTTTTACATTTTCCTTAATTAAATTCATGATTCAAAATAGAATTTGTACAATTGTTTTCCTGAAACAAAATCGTATTATCTTTATTCAATGTTACGTTATTCTTACTTTTAAATTTATGTGCATGCAAAAAGTTGCAATTCAACAATTTTTATACTGTTTTGTTTATAAAAAAATAAAACAAGATAAAAAAATGTAAAAGTAAAAGACAAAATAAGTGTTCCACATTTGTTAGCAATATATCTAATAAAGGTTGTTAAGTAAAAATGATTTATAATTATTTTAAACTTTTTCTAAAAAAATTTTCTTTTAGAGTTCCCTTAGCTTAGAATTGTATTTCAGCTTTTAAATAAAAAATGATGTGTAAATTTGAAAATATAACTCTTGTGATCTATAGTTATTTTAATACAAATAATATATTAATTAATAATTTAAATGATTTTTAATTTTTTAAATGATTTTTTTCTCTTTTTTAGAATCTTCATCTTCATCTTTAATTTGCAACAATGATATTCTTTTATTGGAAAAACAGATTCAAGAAATGAAGGAGCAGGTTGAGATTTTTTCGCAAAAAAAAAATTTTTTTGTGTCAACTTTATTAATACTACCTTTTTATCATCTAATTTTTTTTGTATATATAAATTAAAAATGGTTGTAACTATTTAAAAATCGTTGTAACCATTTAAAAATGGTGGCAACCGTTTAAAAATGGTTGTAACTATTTTAAAATCGGTACAACCATTTAAAAAATTTATTTTCTTTCTTTTTCTTTTTTTTCAAATTATTTTAACATTGCAAGATATTGATGCAAAAATTGTCTAAAACAATTTTTGCATCAATGAAAAAAGTTCCTTAAAATACTAAATCTAATAATTTATATAAGAAGTGAAGTCCTAGGATCTTTATTACAGCATTATTAACAAAGGCAAGTCTAAGACTCCATCTATCATATTTCAATTTGACCTTATCTCTCCCAAGGATAAAAGCAGAACTGTTTGCAAAAAACTTTTCAATTTATTCATCTCTTGACCCCATTATTTCTTTCACTCCAGGAAAAAGGTTAGTTTATTGTTAGACATACAAGTCATCCAGACTTCTCACTTTAACTGTTATATGACTTATAGCCTGGACAACATTCTTCTCCTAGTCAAAAGATGTACTCCAGAACATTCTTCAAAACTCTCTAAACTATTTTTCAAGTACTTAACTATTGTTTTTCTGGTGGAAACAGGTATCTGTAGGTCTAAAATTTGAAAACTTCAAATTTTTTAAAATTTAAAACTGATCTGACCTTTTTTCTGCCTAATCAGTCCTTGTTACCGTGCATATTACCATTGTTGTACAGTGCATGTTACCATTATTAGCACTTTGAGTTTTTAACAAATTTCTAAAATCTCATTGGGATATGTCAAGTGCAGAAGCTGTTGCTTTTAATAAAGTCTGGCAAGACTTTATTAAAAGCAACAGCTTCTTGTCTTTCCATAAGATCACTTTATGTAGTAAATCTAGGAAATATTTTTAAATTATATAATCATTATTTTTTAATTGCAATATTACAGTTGTCTATGGTGGACAACACTCTCCTTAGTTTCCAGTAATTTCTGGGATACCAAATCATTTTATGTTAAATGTGATCTTTATTCTTGACAGCTCAATGCTCACAGTGGTTGGATAATTTTAATTTAATTTTTAAATTAATTTTAACGATGATTCCTCTTTTTTAGATCTTTTAGATCTTTCAAAACTTTTCAAGTTTTGAAAGATCTAAAAGTTTCTAAAAGTTTGAAAGATCTAAAAGTTTGTCTCATTTTTAGCATTTTCTTTTACTCCTAATTCCATTTTCTACCATAAAATATTCTCCATAAAATATCTCCATAAATCCATGTAAAAAAATAAGCCTGAATATGACAAAATCCTTTTGTCTTTAAAACTTTTAGACAAGGTCTTAAAAAACATTGTAAATGCGGTAGTGGTGTAGTGGTAAAACACTCGCTTCATAAGCAAGAGGTTCCGAGTTCGATCCCCACCATGTCCCTGGTAGTACCGCGCTCAACTTGTTTCTCCGCACAGCAGCCTTGTTCGTCAAGGTTCATGTTTCGGAGTTATAGAGTTGAGAGAGGGTTATAACCACTATTAAGTAGCCTCCTCGTCTGTAGTGGCCTTCTTGGCCTTGAGGAGGTAAATAACAAAAAAAAAAAAAATTGTTGAATCTGCTTTAGTTGCTAATCTTATGCCATTTTTTAGATTGCATCTCTTTCGTGTTTCTGCAAATATTAGCATGGTCGCTGCTCAAGCAGCCTTAATCATTACTTGTTCCATTAACCAAAACTTAATCATGCATGACTTGTCATTCATCAAAGTTCCATCCTTTTACTGTAAATGTTCCTTCATGCTTTTACTGTGATGGTGTTTTGGCATTTTCTTCCATCTTTATGTTTTTTCCACTCATAAAATTTTTTAAATTAAATTTTTTTTCTCTAAAAATCTTTTCTTTGCTATGCAAGTTCGATGGAAGAAAATTAGTTCAAAAACTGAAAACTTTTTGGAAACCATATGTTAAATCGATTGCAAAATTAGCATCTGCTAAGGTTGCATAAGAAATCTGGAGTAAGAAAGTGGCAAGCACAATAAAGAGTTATTTTGCTTGCCACTTTCTTACTCCAGATTCTATTCTTTATCTCTATAAATCTCAAATCCATCCTTGTATGGAATACTGTTGCCATATCTGGGGCAGATCTTCCAATGATACCTTTTCTCTTTTAGACAAGGTGCAAAAACGCATTGTAATCATAGTTGAATCTGCTCTTACAGCCAACCTCCAACCACTTCATCATAATGTTGCTTCTCTTTGTTTTTTCTACCAAATCTATAACACTGTACAACAACGAAAAAAAAACGGAAATGCCATTGACACTACCTTATGTATTTTGATTTAGAGATTACGAAAATAATGTCCGTTTTGTTGTGACCCACCAATTTTGACGGAAATTCACATTTTCAAATTTTCGATTTTCACTATGAAAGTTGTCAATGTGATTTTTATTATATTTAATAGCAGTTGTTTATGATTTATTTATTAGCATTTTTTTATCATATACCTATTTGCATTTGTTTAACCTTGTATTAGACTAAATGTAAGTCTGTTTTATTTTAGATAAACTACAGTTAGCCAAGTTATATATAGATATAATACAGTGTATGATATAATACAGTTGCATTTGTTTAACCTTGTATTAGACTAAATGTAAGTCTGTTTTATTTTAGATAAACTACAGTTAGCCAAGTAATATATAGATATAATACAGTGTATATTGAAACAAGAAATGCCCAGAACTTGTAAAAATCAAGCCGACAACTTTTGCTACATTTGTGGCAAAATGACTTTAAAGAGATGCAGACGAAGATTGACACTACATGTGAAAAAACTGTATGAACTATACTTTGGTTGCAAAGTCGGCGACCAGGATAAGAACTGGGCGCCTCATGCATGCTGTGTGAGATGCGCTAGTTCACTATCGTCGTGGGCGAACAGGACTGGTGGAGGACCAACATTTGGGGTGCCAATGGTGTGGTGTGAACCCTAAAATCATTGTTCAGATTGCTATTTCTGTTCTGTTAACATATCAGGTTGCAATTCTAAGGGTAAGAAAGCTATAGTGTACCCAAATCTACCTTCAGCTATTCGTCCTGTTCCTCATTCAGCTGAACTCACTGTTCCTGAACCTCCATTGGAAATCCCAAGCACGGAAAGTTCTGATTCAGACGAGGATACTGATGACGATGATAGTTACAAGTTGCCAGAAGATACAGAGCGTAAACCCCACTTCATAACAGGATCTGACCTGAAAGATCTCGTTCGAGATTTGTATTTAACAAAGCAAGAGAGTGAATTGCTGGCTTCACGTCTCCATGAGTGGCATCTGTTGGCTGGTGATGCAAGAGTGTCGTCATTTAGAAAGCGATCACGGGAACTGCAGCTATACTTCTCTATGGATAAAGAACTTTGCTTCTGTAATGACATCAGTGTATTGTTTAATGATCTAGGAATACAATACGATTCATCTATGTGGAATTTGTTTATTGATGCATCACGTTATAGTATTAAGGCAGTATTACTGCATACTGGAAATGTGCTGCCTTCCATTCCCATAGCACATTCGGTAACCCTGAAGGAAAGCTATGTGAATATATCACTTATTCTGGACAGAATTAAATACAGAGATCACAGATGGTCCATATGTGCAGATTTGAAAGTTGTTGCTATACTAAATGGATTGCAGGCTGGTTTTACTAAGTACATGTGTTTCCTCTGCAAATGGGATAGCAGGATGAGATCAGAACATTATATGAGGAAATGTTGGCCACAACGAGAAACATTTGAGGTTGGTTGCCATAACGTCATTCATGAACCTCTTGTGGATAAAGAGAAGATCGTCTTGCCCAATCTTCAGATCAAGCTTGGAATCTTCAAACAGTTTGTAAAGACGTTAGATCACGACAAACCAGCATTTCAGTATTTGCAGACCAAATTTCCTAAAATCAGTGACGCCAAAATTAAAGAGGGCATTTTGGTGGGGCCCCAAATACGAGAACTGATGCTGGATGAAACATTTTCGGTAACGATGGATCAATATGAACTTGCAGCATGGGATGCATTCAAACGGGTGTGCCAGGGATTTCTTGGAAAACATATTGCACCAAATTACGCTAATTTGGTAGACAGATTAATTGCATCCTATCAACAACTGGGTTGTAAAATGTCGCTGAAGCTCCACTTTCTTCATTCCCATCTTTCCTTCTTCTCTGTCAATGGAGATGTATATGATGAAAATGGCGAGCGCTTTCATCAGAGTATTGCCACAATGGAAAGCAGATACAAGGGAAAGTGGAGCCCCGCCATGCTTGCAGATTACTGCTGGAATTTGCACCGTGATGAACCTGATGCAGCATTCAAACGCCAGGCTAAATACAACTAAATACAAGTAAACAATTTGTGTTACAAGTGATAATAAACATGTTCATACACTTATTCATATGTATAGAAAAATGCATCTTACGTTACATCTTTAAATCGTTATTTCAAAAAATTGTGACATGCTACAGCATAACTGATTACATATTTGGAATCAGCACGTCTGAATTAATAAAGATAACCTAATTTGGTTCTTGTTTTTTTCAAAAAGTTAAAAATTGTTGTACAGTGTAATGGGCACTGCCCTAAAAAGCTAGCATCTCTTGTGTCATCTACTAAAATTCATTCTCGTGTTTCTAGTCATTCAATTACATCTCATCCTTTTACTGTAAATGTTTGTAAATGCTCCAAAAATTCTTATTTTTCCTCGAACATCAGTACTTTGGAATTCGCTTCCTTCATCTTGTTTTCCTGATTCATATAATTTGCAATCTTTTAAGTCATCTTTCAATCATTATCTTGCTCTATAAACTTCTTCTTTTCCCTTCCAGTAACTTCCAACTCTAATAGTGGTTGCTTGCAGGCTAGTTGAAAGTGAAAATGTTGAAAAAAATAATAATAGTCTATTAAAATCTTATATATAAATTTATTTCAATGAGTCTTAAGTTGAATTTAAGAACATTAAAAATCGGGAAAAAGTTATTCATAACAATTGAAAAAAGTTTTTTTAGATTGTTAAGTTCTTAACAATCTAAAAAAAGTTATATTTCATAACAATGGAAGATAGATGATAGATTTAACATCCATACATAAGACATATATATTCTTCTGGTTCTAAAAGCTAGCTCAGATATGTTCCAGGCAAAAGTTTATATATTGTATCCATAAACCACCTTTTTTACAAAATCTTTTTAAAACTTTCTCAATATCCTCAATATAATCAAGGTCCTAAGCATTCTGTATAACTAGATAATGAATTAACATAAAACTTTATTGAATGCGACACTTTATTGCATTTTAATTATAAAATTAAATAAAAATCTATTAAAAAATGTCAAAATTTATCATTTTTACTAAATTTCTTTACTATTCAATATTTATTATACAATATTTACAAACCTGATAAAGGAAGCCAATATAAATTCAGTAAAATCTAAATTTAACTCAACCTCATCATTAAAATAAAGAATATAAAGTGAAATAATTATATTAAAATAGTTCACTAGCTTGTTTACTATTTTAGGGTGCTGTCATTTATTTCTAGTTAACTTTTTTTGTTGGCAGAATCCAGAATGGTAAAATATTTTGAAGAGGCTTCTTCAAAAGCATTCAATGTTTGAATTTATCTTAAATTCATTACCAATACTCTGAGAGAAGATTTTGATAGTTCTTCAAAAATAATATTTTAGGAATTAATAAACTAATTCCTAAAATATAACTATTGTATTATAAAAATGTTTAAGTCCGTTGCTTGACTATTTTGAAATCAAGTAATTATTTAATCTATTTCCGAGTTAAAAAAGCTAGCGAAACTTCTAGAAAAGTATTGACAATACAAAAAAAAATGGCAGCTGGTTACCCAAAATCAGCCTTAAAATGTTAAATGTGTGTGTATATATATATATATATATTATATATATATATATATATATATATATATATATATATATATATATATATATATATATATACACACATAAACTACATTTCTTTTTTTTTTCTTTTCCCTTTGTCTTCTTTTAAAAGATAATACAGCATCTTTGCACTTTTCATTACTTAAAATCTTTTGTTCATTGTTATAAAAAATATTTATTACTGTCTGATGAACGAGAGAAAGCCCCCACTTTAAATGATCCTCACAAATAAAGCTGTGGTTCTAGTTATATTCATATAAAATATATTCGCTAACTTTTCTGATGTCAAGAATTTCTATTGTAAGTAAACTTTTTTTTACTGCATCAAGCATAGCAAAGCAAATAATAACATGATTTGCAAGCAATTTTGAGGGAGTTATGAGACCTCCTCTGTTCAATATATTCTGTATTTAAATCAATGAGATCACTTTTTAGCAATAAAGAGCATAATTCACATTTAACTTTTTTGAGTAATTTCCTGCATATATATCTAGCAATAAAAATAGCAACTTCTTTACTGTTATCATCTAAATCACATTTCTGAATATCATTAATAAAAAGTTCAGAAATTGAATTTATATTTACAACCCACTTGAAAGGTTTTAAATCCATTTTCCAAAAGTCAAAATTTTCTTTTAATAATGATCTCATTTGCAAAATTTTTTCAGAAGTTATTACTTCACGTAATCCAACAAGAAATCTGCCACCACTCATTTGGCGATACTTTGAAAAATGTCGCTCCAATGGATCACTTTGGAAACAAGAGGTTAGAATATAATTATATCCTTCAAATAGAAAATCTTCAATTAAACTAGAAGTACTTTGCAGTGTTACAATAAGGGCTTTAGAAGTCTGAGCTGTAAGAGAATATCTTTCAATGGAACTGTATTGCGAATTTTGCCACTGATCAATCCAGTGAGCAAATGCACGTAAAAATTGTGGCTTACCGTCCCCTATAACAGATGCATTTCCAAACTTATGATTAGAGTATTTCATTTTAGAATTAGATATTACCCACCATAAATTAACAAGTTTTAAAAATTCTGATGCTGAAAATTTATTAGGAAAATAACTTTGAATTGCTGCAGATGTTGTTTCATGGAATATATTTAATGCTAGGTTGACGTCTTGTTTATTGTTACCTGAATATAATGTCTTTTCTCCTAGTTTTGATGCCTTTCTTAAGTTTGCTGATAGAGTTTCATCTTTTTCATGCATTCTATGAAGCAATCCCCAAGATATATCACCTGCAGAGACTTTTATATTAAAAATGTAATCAGTGAACTGAAATGATGGGAAAATAAACTTTTTGGTACTAATCAAATTATTTCTTAAGTTTTTGAGCAAATGTACACTATCATACATCAAATAAATTGTATGACCATTAAAAGTGATACAGAAATTTTCTTCTGGCTTTTGTGAACCATAAACGCTGAGTAATTTTGAATAAGCTGACACATTAGTTGGATGGTTATCAGCAATCAATGCACGAATGTTAAAACCAGCAGATCTTAATGTATTTAAACTTTCTTCTATTTCATCTTTAATAAAATCTCCAGTAAGACTAATTTCTGGGATAGCTTTAGTAACATATGGTATTGATTTTTTAAGACCAACAGTTATTATTAACATGAACACAATTATTCCTTTGTAAAGATTACCCTCAGTATCTTGACCAAATAATCTACCACTGTGGTATTCACAAGATTGCTGTAAATACATTTCATCAAAAAGGAGAACACAATCATTGCTTATTTTTCCTTTATTTAATAACAGTTTTAATGATTTCATTGAATCGATTCCACCAGAAACTAACTTCTTTAGTAGTGACATTGATGGCAATGGGAGTTGTTTCAAAAGAAGGGAATAAGCCTGAAATGATGAATATCTTTGCATAAGTCCAAAACGTAATACTTGTGAAGAATATGGAGGACGACCTTTGGATTTGTAAAAAGTTAAATTTGATAGTTCATTAACTAAACCATACGAATTTTCTTCAACAAGGTTGTGCATATAAGACTCCAAATTATTTAAAATCGATAAACTTGTAAGCTTACAATTGTTAATTGTTCTAAACCATTTAGGGAGTGGAAGTGGAGAACTTTTGTAATGTAACTTTACGTGAAAATTGTTATCAATGCATATTGATTCAATAAATAGAGTTGTGTCTACAAAAAATAAACGATAATATAAAACAAAACTTTCATATCTTTGAAAACTAAATCCATTTGGAGAGATAGATTCATAAAGCATATCAATGTTTTTTATTTTATCCATTTCTTGAAATGTATGAATTTCATCTGGGATGGTAGAATGTCGGTCAGTTGGAGGTTTACGAAAAGTAGGAATTTAATGTATTATAGAAGGTGGAATAGAAATTTCATCAGAATAAATGGTTGGAACAGGGTTTAGCTCATATTTTAAGGTAACTCGTTTTCCATATTTTAAATACTTTTTTTCAAAATCGTCTAAGCATATAACTGAATGTTTGCTTGGCTTCCAATCTTTTCTGTTAACAAATTTCATCCATTTTTCTTCTAAAACAGTATCTTTAGGAAAACTAAAAACAGCTTCACTTGCACTAAGAAAACTAGATTCATTTTTTTTTAGATTTATGACCAGTTCGACAATTAAAAACAGCACATTTGTTCACCATTATATCCAAAACTAAATTTCCAACTTAATCGATATCTCCCAAAATAAAATTTAAACAATATTAACTGGCAGTATGAAAAATAACCGAAATGCTAAAAACTGGCCTTCTAATTTTTGGCCTATTTATGCAACATATCCGGCCGTGTATAAAGTAGGCCATGATATGTATTTATAATAAATTATGCATACATGTGTACAATTTTTAAGTTTTCAAATGTTTGAGTTCTGGTTTCTCCACTTCGAAACCCGTGTCGTCGACCATGGGTTTGCTAGATATCATCTAGCAAAAAGTTTTTTTGATTTTCAGACATTACTTTTTAATTACCTAAAATAATTTTTGATTCTGTGTTGTTGGTTTTTCGCAAGAGGGATTACGTTCTAAAGGACGCTTTTGTATGTGTTAAATTGTTATTTTTATTAAGTCAAGTTTTTTTGATTTTTAAAAAAACTTGACTTGACTTGATAAATGGAAAAATAATTGCTAGAGTTAAAAATTTTATAATCATTAAGAAAATTATCAGTGTGCAATTGTCAAAAGCTATAATTCACTTTTTATCGTTTTATTTTTGTTTCAATTTGTCACTCCTAACTTTCTTTTCTTTCACTTATTAAATATGTCATTTTTTTAGACAACGTGCGTTGTTTGCTTGGATAGACGAAAAAACATGATATTTTTGTGTGGCCATGGATCATGTCAAGTTTGTGGTGACCAATTATCCGAATGTCCTATGTGCAGAAAATTAATCGAGAAGAAAATTTTGCTATTTTGCTAAGTTATGTCGCTGTTAGGGTTTTAAAAATAATTTGAAAGCTCTAAGCGCTAAAAGTAGTTGCTTAGAGCTGCGTATGAGAGCTAGAATCTACAAGTAAGCGATAAAAGGTACAAATACTAGTTAAAATCGATAGTTAGGCGTTAAAAGCTTTTTGTAATGGCGGAAATAGAAAAGGATGAAACATTTTTACTTCAAAATAGTGGAATTCAAAATAGCGAAACAACGCATACTTTAATCGAGACTAATAACATGTTTCTGCGATTATGGTTTGCATAATCGCAGAAATATGTTTTGACTTTTCGCAAGTTTCTAATTTTCTAGTTTGTTTTTACTTTTTTGACGTCATAGGAAAATATTGTCTAGTCACAAAGTGAGACTTATAAGAAAAAAGAAAGTATTGAGAATCTACGTATAATGACTTATTTATGTGAAATATTGCTTAATAAAGTTAACGTGTAAATATACAAGGAATTATTTGATTTTGAATTTAAATTATTAAAACCGTTTTAAACTTATTTCCTCAAAGTAAAAAAGTGTTGTTTTTTTATATATTTTTTTCTAGCTATTTGATTACAACAATAAACTGTTATCAAAGTTTTAATTGCACAATGTTCTAAGGTGAATAATATCTGAACTGTAAAAAGTAGAAACTTTCTTTTGGAATGCAAAAAGCGCCAAAATGTTTATTGGATTTTAGATATAAACTATAGTTAGGGTGTTTATTGTCTGGAGAATGGTCACCCTAACTATGGTCATAACTATCATTGCACAGATTTTTGACTTATTTAAGATAAATTGGTTATTTCAAATGTAAGGTCCAGAAACTCGAACATTCTGCGCATTTGCTTTCCACATAAAATATTTAGAATAAAATTTCAATTTTCAACATAACTGGTACTGTAACAGTACGTTAAATCAAGAAACATTTAACTCGGAAGAAGACAGCTAAAAATTCGTGGCTTTGGGGTTAATATTTGTAATCTATAAAGTACTATTTATTCGATAAAACGGTTGCCTTTGACATGGAACCATTGTCACTTAATGAACAAATCGATTTCAAAAAATTTGAAATCAATTAAAGAACAATAAAAGATGCAGAATTAAAAGTTATACAACATAGTCTATAGTAAAATAAAAAAATATTTTTTATTAAGGGAAAATATGACTATTTTGGGATAAAATCCTTCTTTGATTCCTGCTTTGGATATTTGGTGCGATACACCATTGATGTTTTTATTGTTGAATCCCGTCGCTTCGTACCTACTACCTTCTGACTGGCCTTTGTAACCTCCTTCACAGCTCGTTCAACCATTTGGATGTGACATTTAAATTTTGGTACAATGAGAGGTTCTGCTACCAGGGCCAACAATTCGCTATTTGACATGTTCCTAATCAAAGGAGGCTCTAGTATGTCAGTATCACTCCACTTAATCATTAGTTGCCATTTAAAATTCAGTTCAGGCACCCGGAAAAGACGTACAGAATAAGCTTGATCTTGGTGATTAGCTATGGCTTCAATGATCGTTTGAACAGCATCTATGCGGTCTGGCTTATGGGATGAGGCTAGTTAAGCTAGCAAAATATTTTCTGGATGGGTATAAAAAGCGTTCCGTTAAATGCAGCGCTGTGCGATCCTCTTAGCAGCTCCATCTTCTATTAACTCAGATCTTTGCATTAGGAAAAACAGATTTTGAAGACCATTAATCCCAAGCTCATAATACTTCACAGTAAACCATATAGAAGCATAAACATTCACAATATATCCAGTCAAAATGTTTAAAACTGTTGATGGTTTTGTTGTACTCGCATACAGCCTACAGATACGGCATGCAGTCGTAAGCCACCTACTGTGGCTACATGGTCCAATCTTCAGACGCTCTAAATCCTTATCGAATTGCCCGGAAATGAGCGCTGATGTAATTCTCCACATGTATTTCTGGTCTGTCGACAAATCCTTCCAAACTTCGTTAGGCATTTTAGACAGAGGTTGAGAACGACCAAAGCGTTTGTATTTGATGACAGGATAATTCAAGACATCTGGTAGTAACTTGTCAATAGGTCCAGCAAAAGTGTTTGCACCTGCAGTTGGACCATCCAACACAATGATGATGTGCCTTAATGGCAACTCATTCGCGTGCAGAAGGCAAACATTCCATTGTAAAGCACGCCCAATGCTTACTTCAATCAAATGGTTTATTCCCCTTTCTGCTCCAATATTTGTGTTAGTGCCATCACATGCCAAGGCTTCAATTTGATCAATTATGTTTTTTTCTTGTAAAAACTGGACGAGAGATTTAGAAACAGTTATAGCTTTACCATCGGTTGGTGATACATGGCCCAGGAACTTTCCATCAGGGAGTGAAACTATTGTAACATGTTCCTCAGTTTTCCTTGATTAATAGTGTTTCTCAACTACTCTCTCTTGCGTTAAAGTCATATCTTTTCGACCATCGTAACCATTTCCACAACACACCACTAATGGTACTGCATCGTC
>NC_061157.1:3751286-3913786 GCF_022113875.1 Hydra vulgaris | reverse complement strand
ACCGTCACTTACAGATGTGACGCTTTTTGTTCGTTTTCTCATCCAAAATCCAGTTTTTCGTGCAATATCGCAATTTCTATTCAGCATAGCGAGTCCATTCAACCGTTCCTGCCCCATAGTTGAACGATGATAGTTTTTTATCTACTTTAAAACATTAAGTGTGCGTTCGCCCGAAGCCGTTAATGAAGGCAAGCTGATAAAATTGCGTAATACAATTGTAATGTTTGGAAGTTCAGAAGACCAAGTCCTAGAATTTCCTCCAACAACCTTTTTGGTGTGTAGTCTAGTTTAAAATTAACACCATAGATTTTTTTAAGAATTATTCTCATATCTATGCTGAAAATGTTGAGCAGTCAATACAAGATCTTTGTCATTCAAATTTTTAAACTGCCATAGAAATCCAAAAAGTTTACAAATTTCTTGTAACGACTGAAATCGTCGCATGAGGCCAGATTGAATTGAGTCAATGATAACAAAATATACATTGATTTTAAAATACAGCTCGGTATCATCTTGACTTATGAAATAACGATTAATTAAAAACTCACATAAAACACCAATATTTCTTGCAACAAGTTTTGACCAATATTTCTTGCTACAAGTTTTGAGTTAAAATCTCATAAAATTGTTCACGCAACCTTTGAATGTCATTACATAGATTTTCAATGTTATCCTTTTCAACATCAAGAATAGCATGACGTGCCTCAATGATTAGATTTGTCTGATGAATCATTGTGAGTAGCTTCATCCAGATAGACGACATCAAAATGTAATCAAATTTGGAAATATACTTTTTAAAAAGCATTGAGTTTCATTTTAGCCTGGGCTGATAAATGTAGCACCCCAAGTTCATTTAAAGCACTTCTTACTAAATTCAAATGTTGGGCAAAATCAACGCAGGCTTCGAAATTCAGCTTCAAAGTTTTCGGTATTTTTTAGTGTTCGAGCAGCAATTTTTCTTCTAGTTTTTTTTTTGATAAATTTTCAAATAAAATAAATCTTTCTTAAACTGAAAAGTTTGAATTATCTAAAATTTCAACATAACGAATAACTAGAGTAGTTTGCTCCTTGTACGAGCAATTTGGAGTAGCATCAACTGTTATTGAAAAATATTTTGCTTTTACAATTTCACTGAGGATTGCTGTTTGAACATGTGAACCACGAATACCAATCAATTCGTTCTGAATTCGTGTTGAAAGATAATGAGCTTGCATTTGCTGCATACACTGTTGTGATTCTCGAACACGTTTAACATGCTCAGCTGAAATTGGGTCATATTTGCTAAGAAATTCAATAATACCTAAAAAGTTTCCACTTGCTCGATCACCTGATTGTTGATTTGAACTAAAATGTGTTAATCCACGATCAGAAAGAAAAAGAATAACATCTAGAATACGTTGGAATAATTTTTTCCAATTTTCAGTTTCAGTCTTGAGTTCAGATAAAAGTAACTCCAACATCTACAAATGCCCCTTCCGGCAGAACTAGAGAAAAACGGCATATTTGCAGCATTTTTGTTCAAAAGAAAACAAGGTGCACAATACAAAGATTGTTTTACAATACTCCAGCACAACCAGTCTCTTTTGCAAGAGTTTTGTTTAATAAATGATAAGAAAATGCATGATGATTAAAGTCTTGAACGAAATTGTTTGGAATTTCAAAGCAAGTAATCTTAAGAAATGAGTTCACTTGACTAGAATTGTTCTTGTTGATAATCCTAATGTCAATAAAATTGACCGGATTATCTTGATGAGTCTGATCTGTTGTCTCTGGTTCGATATTTCGAATTTTATTTAAACTTACATTTTCCAGTAATGAGATTTCGGGTTCAACCCGTTCCTGGTTTACAATATTTAAATTTCTTGTTGGTTGTTGTTCCGAAATTGGGTCTTTTGGAACAACTTCATTTTCAATGTTATCATTGTCACTTATACTTTGAGATTAGTTTGCTGGTTCAATTTGAACTGTATTTTAAAAACAAATACATTTTTTTTGAGTTAGTGCATGCGTCTTCGGCCAATTCTTTTCTCCGCCGCCTTTTACTTGCACCAATAACAAAATTTCTCTTCATTTTAATGGTATCTGAAAATGATGTTGAAATTTTAAAATATAATAAATTTATACATCAATCAAACTTATACAAATTTATATATTGAATTATATTTAAAAAATTAAAAAATATTTACCAGAACAAAAAAATATTACTATTCTCAAAGTTACAAAACTTAACGTACAAAACGTAACGTACAAAGGCGCAATATATCAGTTTATACAAAATGATAAGAAACAGTTCAAAACAAATTGATTTAATCTCGTTTGATGAAGTACAACTAAAAAAGAAGAGAAAAAATGAAGCAACGAAAAAGTAGAACACTAAGTCATAACTCAAAAACTCGTACGTGATAAAAATAATTGACTTGTATCAATTTGGTCAAGCGCGCCCGACGGAGGGTTATTTACATCATTTTATGACGTAATTTTTATCATGTCGGATTTAGGTTTGGAAATTTGTAATTATAAAAAAGAAATTAATTTATTAACTAAAGTTAACTTAAAGTTAAATTATTTAGCGTAATTAGAAACTTAGAATTATTATTTTTATTTTTATTTTGGTGTTTAAAAAATGTGTTTTGAAAATGTGAGATTCCAACAAAATCGGAGGCCCAGGCCATATAGTCCATGTGGCTCCCCCTCTGATAAGGCCTGTATATATATTATTTTCTAAAAACCTGCCGACACATTCAAACTATGCATTTTGTTAACGTTAAATAAGTATCCAAAAACTCTTATAAATATTATTCGTTTCTCCAATTAATTTTTTTGACTTTTTAATATCGAGTTGGAACACTTTTAGACATTGTGTGCCACTATTTTAATTCAGAATGGCCACAGGTATCCAATTAGATCAAGATGTTTAATTAAGGCCGGCTATTCAGGTAATTCAATCTGCTTAGGCTTGTTGTCTTGATAGCCGATAAAATATTTTCTTAATTGCAATTTTTCTCAATCTCATTTTTTTAGTAGAGGCCTGGAGGTTTGAGAATGTTGACATAAATGTGTGAGTCCATAAATCCATCAATAAACTCCAGCTTTCCTGTTTTGTTCGGTGCCATCAAACCCCAGAACATAATTTTGCTTATTTCAAACTTTACTGTTCCTCGAATGCAAATGAATTCCCATACTCGATGATATCAATAGTAAATAAAAATACTCGATGATATCAATAGTAATACTTGTACCATAAAATTTGTGACTGGCTTTAAACTTCAATAAAAAATTAAACAAATATGGTAAAAAAAAAGATTTTTGTTATGTACAAAAAAAAAAATACGTAGAATACGTTAAAATCAAAAAAAACTTTACCACAAGGCTCCATATCTTCAAATTTGGTAAATACTTGTATAGATACCTTGTACCAACTTTTGTACAGCATTTATATCAAGCCTACTGACACAACAACAAATCCAACATTCTTAATATATTGTTTGTAGACCATTCATCTTTGTGCACATTTCGTTTAAGCCAAAAAATTCTCTACAGAATTTTTGTACACATTTCGTGATCAGCTTCAAGCAAGTTTTCTGCTTATTGCTTGGCCACAAGAAATATTGTAAATTGATGTTACCCCTTGTGGGGGTCAATACCCCCACAAGGGGTCACATAAATTTAAATCATCCATTCAAATAATTTTTTTTCAATTTTTGCAATGTCATAATACTTAAAATTATCTGGTGTCAAATATTAGGGATTGGAATATATCATTACCAGCCATGTTTTATTCGACAAGGTAAAGTAAGACTCATGGTCAATAATAATTTCGGGTCACACTATTTTAAATAAAGTCGACCACATTATTAGTGACCTCAAAGCTTCTGTTTAGGTGTTCTTCCTGGTTTTTTTTATATAATAAATGATAGATTTTTTTAAAGCACTTTAAGATTTTTCCAATTGTGTTTTTGCTTTAACCAAGTCTTCTAGCAACCTTTAAAAGTGACGCACCTATTAAATGGTTAAGCATTTTCCTTAACATGGGATGTTTTGTGTATTAAAAGTAGGCTTTCTCTTATTTCCAACGTTCCAACCCAATATTTTATTTTGATCTTAGCTGTTTATATATATATAAATTGCTGCTTTTGAATAGCCTTTTATCTTAAAAAGGTTTTAGATAACGTGTTTTCGATCTTAATGCTTTTTTTGATAAAAGTTGTACACACAACTTTTTTTGGGCTTGTTGATATGGCATTTTAAATTATTATCAAAACAAAAAATAATAAGGCAGTTTGTATGTTTATACTAAGCAATATATATTAAATTAAACTTACTAATTAATTATTGCTAAAATTGCTCCAACCACTGATACGATTCACACTATAAATAAAGAAAACTTCTCCCAAGCCGCTGTCGTGTTGCGTTTCTCCAAACTGGACAAACACAAACCACCAGGTGTTGATGGATTTCATCATTTTATCTTTTCAGAAGCTCGTTCAGCGTTACCACTACCTTTCTCTCTGGTTTTCACAAAGTCTTTTATTAGGTCTTCTTGGGGCGCCTAAATAACAAAACAAAAAAAAACAAAAAATGATTCTTTATTAATTTGGGCATTTTTGCGTTTTTTAAATTTTATTGTCAATTTGTTTGTTTAATAAGGTGTATTTAGTTAAGCTGATTTATAAAATAAAGCTGGTTGTATAAAGCAAAAATATTTTTCCTTAAGTAATATAAATTTAACTTAAATAACTTATTAAATTAAAACTCAGTTATATTACTGAGTTTTTATTTACGCTAATTTACGCTAATTTACGCTAATATTCGTTAATTTACGTTAATTTACGTTAATTTGCAATCTTAATAAAGATTGCACATATCTAAGTTGTTATCTAAGTTTTTTTAAATTTTTCTGTAAATTTTTATATTTGAATTTTATTAATATTTTAAATAAAATGCCTATATCAGCAGCTGAAAGACAATGAAAGCGTCAAAAGAAAATAAAAGCAAATACGGAACTACATGAAGAATACAAATTCAAAGAAAGAAGTCATTGAAATTAATGATATATCTACAAGAGACCAGAGAATACAGCGCAAAGAGTGGTGACCTTCTCAGCAAGAACACAGAGGTTGTGTGCAAGAATTGCACACAATCGACTCTTCACCATCGACATCCAATTCATCGCAAAAACAAGTCAGTCGCAAGTTGAAATGGAAATTCAACCGACAAGCACACCTAACAATCAAGACATTAAATTTGATGTTGGACAACGTTAACAAAAAAAATGCGAAATTCAGAAAGCGACGCAGAGGAATACACCAACAACTATTAGCAATACACCTAGATCTAAAACGAGGCGTTTGTTGCAGAAAGTATGTGTGTCCAACAAAGTGAGAAAAACTTTGCTTTTTCATAATGCTTTAGTTTTTGGAATACGGAAAAATTATCAGTCATTAACAACAAAGAAGAAAAAGAGTCTTCCTGCAAATTCACTTGACTCAAGTATTAGAGGATATATTGACTAATTGGAGTTTATAAGGAAGCAGCAGGTGTTTTTTTCAAACGTATGAGAAAATTTACCAAGTCAGAAGACAATTTAAATGTTTTCATGATCACAAGGATACAATTCAATTGGTCAAAAACGTAGACAGTTGTTACAAGACATTTTTTTTCAAAAAAAGAAACGATAACATTAAAAAAACAAAAAAACTAAAAAAGTTTTTCGATAAAAAATTTTCAAGTTTTTGTCTGAAAATGTGTCATCCAACTTAAGTTACACATTATTTACAAAGCTTCGTCTATTATGGGTACGTAAACCAACCATGAAAGACAGTCAGACATGTCTATGTAAAAGACATAAAAAGACATTGAAGAGATTGCAGTAGGGTGTCCCAGAAAAAAAATATTTTTGAATTCAACGTTGTGCACTATGTAAATTCTCTTTATTTGGTCCCAGTGGACCATCATAAAAAAATCTCAAAGTCACGGTTTAGCTGAAGAAGGTGTTTTAGAAAAAAACTGCATATAAATTTTAATGAGATTTTTTTTGCATTTTTTTATTGAAACTCTATGAATATATTTTAAAATACAATAAATTTTTAATAAAATATCCTTGATTAGGATGTTGAAAAACAGTAGCAGTATGTATTGTATACTGCTACTAGACTCATAATTTAAATAGTATACATTTAATTACTTAACTACAATTTTTACATATATGTAAAATATGTATAAAAAAACTGTATATTTTGTGATCAATTCTGTTGTATTTTTTAGTATAGAAACTATTATTAAATATGGCTAGTGCAGGATATGTTGGAAAAGCTAATGGAAGAAGAAGTCTTTATTTGTTGGGGTAACCTCTCCAAATATTTTCTCCAATTAGACTTCCAACTGGTGGGGAAGTTTGTCGAAGAATTTACTGGATTAATCGGACTCATGCAACTGCAATCAAAACATTGTCATCCAAAATTGGATGTCCTCTAGCGAGTACGGGCAAGTTTAAATGCAGTGGTGGTATGTGTTATGCTGATAACAGAAACGAAATATTAAATGTGTGCATCATAAGAGAGCTGGTTATTATTTGGAACAAAGAAGGCTTTGATAAAAATTTTATCATCAGTGAACGGTCGATTAAGTAAGCCACTAAATATTAAGTCTCTTGTCATAAAAGTTAAGTATTCTGTGAAACATATTTATTTATGAAATATGTTTACATATAAGTTTTGCTGACGGGTTTATTTAATGTTGTAATTTTTTAATTTAGGACTAGAATTATTGCTTTGTATACACAGTATATTAAAGTTTTAAAGATTAGCCTTCTTAGACAAGGCCAATGTTTTGTTTCCTATACACAAGGAAGACATTTTCAAGTTAATTAGCCAGGATTCTAAAAGAAGTAAGGAGGCTGTAAATGAGGATTCTATTTTTTTGAAGAGATGTTCGAAAAGGGACATGGTCAAGATGTCCTACAAGATGACAAAACATTTGCTGAAATAGTTTCTGAAGGTGAGGAAAGGGTGAAAAATCTACTGATGAAGATGATAGAAGAAGAGCGACTGGAGGGAGGGGGGGGGCTGAGAGCAAATGTTGAGCAAAGAAAAGAAAGCCAATTACTGGAAAATGCAGCAGAAGAAGAAGCTTTGAGAAATTTTGAGCAGGAATTCTCCAGTGGAACAGATTATGATTCAGACTTTGAGTCTCCTACTGCAAAGAAAAAAAAACTATATGATTCGACAAAGATTTGCCTTCAACTCAGCCTGAATGATGTTTTAGATAAGTGGATTCTATTTTTGACAAGGTAAATAAGTTTATGGATAAAAAAGTAAAGTATATTACATATATATATATATATATATATATATATATATATATATATATATATATATATATATATATATATATATATATATATATATATATATATATATATATATATATATATATATATATATAACTTCAAGGTAAAACAACTTAAATTTTACATAATTTTGCTTATTTTTAGATATCAAGTTAGCGTAAGAGCTGAAACAGCAATGTTGTCTTCACTATTCCAAGCTGGGGAAGTAGATATTGACATGTTAAACATTTCTAAGTCACAGATGGCAAGAAAAAAACTATGAACTTATAGAGAACGAAGCACTTATTGTAAGAGAGCAGAACCTGGATATGATTAGGAGTTTAAAACTTGCTCTTTACTTTGACACAAAGTTGGTTAAACAATATAGGACGGAGGTCAAGATTTCAGAAACAGTAGAAAGGTTGGTAATTAGTGTTTCATCTCCAGAGTCGGGTTCACTTGACTTTCTTCTGGGAGTACTTGAAGTACCCTCCTCCAAAGAGAAAGATCAAACACTGGCTATCTAAAGCCTTGTTGAATATTATGACTTAACAGACCAGATCATAGCTTGTTGTACTGACACAACTCGCTTGAACACTGGAAAGCGTAATGGTGCAATTAGAAACATTGCTGTTTATTCTCTACCTTGTCCAATTCTTTGGCTAATGTGCAGGTATGATGTATTACTTTACAAAATCCAGGTATTTTTTTTCTTTTTCTTTTTTCTGAGAGTAATGACAGAAAATGAGAGTTTTAAATTTAGGCACCATATAACGACATGTTCATCATGTTATGGTGGAACAACATGTTCATCATGTTATGGTGGAACGACATGTTCATCATGTTATGGTGGAACGACATGTTCATCATGTTATGGTGGAACGACATGTTCATCATGTTATGGTGGAACTACAGGAGAAACAAGAGGACCCAGTCGATCCTTATACAAGAAACATCAAGATCTTTGGCCTAAGATTGAAAAAGCTGTGAATACATTGGCCAACATTGAGAAATTTGATTGGAACAGACCTGAGTTTGCTATTGGAACCCTCTTTTACAATCTTAGAAATGAAACTATAGAGTTCTGCACAACATCTCTTAAAACAAATATTTTTGACAGAGGTGAGTATAAGTATTTATGTCAACTGGTAGCTTTTTACTCTCGGAGCAGATTTGTTGAACTTCAGGTTTCTACAACCTGGTGCACATCATAAAGCAAGATTTATGGCTGATTCATTATATCTGTTAGCAATGCAAATGAGCAAGAGTTACAACAAGCAACTCAGTAGCAATGAGATTAAAATGATACAAGATGCAACAGGTTGTATAGTGATCTTTCACTGTTTATTCTTCCTGAAGAGCCTAATTGCAGCTCAGGCTCCATCCAATGACCTTAGAGCATTCAAGATTTCATCACAGATTAGATAGATCCACTTTTCTCCAAAAAGTACGGAAAGATCGGCAAAGCCCTTAATCTTAGTATTCTCAAACACACTTGGTATTTTACACCACAGTGTGTTATCTTTGCTTTAGCTGACCAGCGCTTAGAAGAGAAAGAGAGGATGGATATTCTTGTGGAATTGTTAAAATGTCATGTTCCAGAGGTGAACATCTTTGACAAAGAACAACCAGAACATTTTACACAAGTTTTCCCCCTCTCAAAACTAGCAGACTTTGTTTCTCAGGAGTCTTACCTCTTTTTTCTCCATCTTGGTATAACCAAAGATGATATTCTTGCATAAAAAGAAGAAGGCATGTCAAATTTGAAGAAAAATCTCAACAACAGATCATTTAAGACATTTGTGTCCAGTGTACGTCAGTGTACGTTAATAACAGGGCTGAAAGACACATCAAATTGATGCATGATTTCATTGGCAGGACACATTCCGAAGACAGGCTCCAAGACACAATGATGGTGGTTTTAGACAACCGGCGGAAGGTGTCTAAACATTCGACTAAACAAGACTTAAAGAATGTTTAAATAAAAAAAGCACTTAATGGCTGTATTTATGTTTTTGAAATATATTTTTTCTAACAAAAGTTTAGTAGTTTTTGCACCAATTTTTTTTTTTTGTATTTCATAGTATTTTATTTTAAAAAACATTTCAAAACAATGCAATTTTAATAAAGAATAAATTAGTTATGCATTTTTTTCAAAGTTGCAGTAACTATTGCAGTCAGAATTAATGCAATGGATGATTAATATAAAATTAACTTGATTATTTTATAAAAATATTGAATACTGCCAAAGTTTAAAAAAAAAAATGCAAAAAAATCTCATTAAAATTTATATGCAGTTTTTTTCTAAAACATCTTCTTTAGCTAAACAGTGACTTTGAGCCCAGATATTTTTATGGTGGTCTACTGGGACCAAATAAGGAGGATTTACATAGTGCACAATGTTGAATTCAAATTTTTTTTTTCTGGGACACCCTAGTTTGCAGTTTAATGATGAAAGGGATATAGAAGACATTTCACAATTTGTAGCTTGTAATCTTTATTCAAAATTATCTTAAATAAGATACATGTTGTGACAGAGATGTTGTAAAACTAGACACTCTAACAATTAAACTTACGCTCACCCTTATCTCTAGTATTTTGTTGGGTGTAATATTTTATCATGCTTAATGTTCATTATTATTGTTTAAAGATGTTGTTTGCAGGAAGTATCTCCTTTTAATTACTCAAGGTCAAGTTAGGTTCAGAATCATCACGATCACCCTGCTACTGATATTATGTAACCCTGTACTAATTGTCCCATGCCCTTCTGCCTTTTATAGTGTGCTTTTTAGGCAAAGACTAGGCGAAACAAACTCCAATATAAAAATTCCCTGTCTTGGGGCTCTTGGTTGGTTAAAGGCTAGAGATGGTGTCTAGATAAAAATACTCACCTTGGGAAGATGTTAACTCCATCCAGCTAAAATTCCCCTACCTTGGGGCTCTTGGTTGAGTAAAATAATAAGACCGTAAGGACTTCTGGGAGCACCTAAATACGTACAAAAAAAAAAAAAAAAAAAAAAAAAAAAAAAAAAAAAGCTAGAGATAGTGTCTCAACAAAAATACTCATCTTGGGTAGATGTTAACTGCGTACAGCTACTGTTTTGTAGGAGGCCTCCTAAGTAAAGACTTTAGGGGTAAGCAGAATAAAAATAGTTATGCATCAATGGGTACAGTGTGAAAAATGAGTACATGAAATGTGTGTTAAACTGACTTCAAACAGTACAGAAGTATTTTTTTGTGTCCCAATTGTGATAAAGCCTAACACTAGATATATGATGTAGCTCTTTTTATAATAAACATATTCTAATTTTGAAAACAATACTTGCAATTATGACATCTACAAGATTATTTTTGAGATAGTTAAATTATGCGGTCGTGGTGCAGAAGTTAGAGCGCTTGCTTTACAAGCAGGAGATCGAGGTTCGAAACGAACTCTGGACATATTTTCGCGTCACGGTAAGGGAGAAGGAGTGAACTTCCTGGTTAAATGCATTTTTGAGGTACTCTGTGACAAGACCGTTAGGTCTTCTTAGGGCACCTAAATAACAAAAGACAAACAAAAACTAAGTAGTCAACGCATCACAATTTCATTAAAGTGACTAAAATTTTAGCTTTTTTCAAACTAGATTCATAAATTTTGATCAAAAATAAATTTACTATCAAAAGTGCAACAACGGCTAACGTCTGAAGCTGGTTAGCATAACATAGTAGTTAATTACATTGGTTTTTTGAGGTTAGGTAAGTGAGACGGTGGTGATAAATCATATTTTGTATACCATTGTTATAAATTATTAATAAAATCAATTTTTATGAAGAATAAAACTAGTTAAATTTTAAAAACATTAATATAATTAGAAAATCAAGTTAAATTAATTAAAAACTAAAACTTATCTTATTAGAAGTTAAGTTTATAAAAAAAATATATTTTAATTAAATATACGAAAAAAACTATTTATTAAACAAATTTGAGTTTTTTGATTGTCAGAAGCAGGTCCGCGCCATTTTTTTCATACAAAAAACTATAAGCTTCACATTGATACCACATGTTGTTTTGAGTTAGCAATGCTTCTTCACAAACTCTGCAACACTTTCTCACCTCCTGATGTCTTTGTCTTGTCTAGGGTTTTTGGAATGTTTTTTTTTTTTTTTTTGAATATTTATTGTTATTTATAAAGGTTTGTTGAGTTATAAAGGTTATGACTTGTTGAGTTTCATCTTAAGCTTGGCTGTAACTTCTTTAATTACATTGACTTTTTGGCCTCATTGTCTTGGTTTCTCGAACACTTCGGACGTCTTTCTCTGAGGTGTTGCAACATTTGATACATTTGAGCGGGAGTCACTGGTGTTGTTGTTAAGTTATGAGAGTTGATGACGAGTGATGACGACCACACAATGGTTATTTTAGGGATTGTCAAGGGTGGTAATGGGGTTTCTCGATGGTTTTTAAATTAGATGGGACATGTTGCATATATAAATATAGGTAACTGCTGTCAGGGAATTCAAGTCTGAGCATATTTGATTTTTAGAAGGGGTCATGACCGCTCAAATAGTCATTTTAGTAGTGGTCAAAGGTGGTCCTTTGATGACCCAATGTTTTTCAGTTAGATGGGACATGTTGTATGTTTGAATATAAATAATTAAGGTCAGGGAATTTGAAAATGGGGATATTCGATCTTCAAGAGTGGTCATGACCGCTCAAGTGATCATTTTAGGGGTAGTTATTGGTGGTTCTGAAGCATCCTGATGATTTTTCAATTAGATGGTATATGTTGTATGTCTAAATTTAAGCAATTAATATCAGGAATATTAAATCTGGCCATAATTGGCCTCAAGGGGTGGTTATAACTGCACAAGTAGGTGTGGTCATGGGTTGTCAAGATATTTTCGTGATTTATTTTATGTATTTAAGTTCTTTGACATCGTAAATATAAACAAATAACGTTCAATAAAGTTGAACTTTATTAACATATTTTTTTTACATATATCTAAAAATCTAGGTAATGACATACATCATACATTAGTACATCAAAAGCTCCTTGGTCTTCTCAGGTTGATTGGAGTCTTTGACTTGTCCCCGACTCCTTCGTATTCTGGACACCTTAGTAATGTAGCTGCAAAGTATTTTTATCATAAGGTTATAACTTGTTTGAGGTCTCGAGAATTTCATAGTGTAGTGCTCTCTGTTGTTTTAGTCTAAAACATTAATATTAGGGTGTATCAAATGACTATTTTTGACAATTAAATATCTATTTTTCCATTTTATGGGCTATATTTAAATGAAAAAAACACATTTGACACATTTAAAGTACAATTTTCTAGATGAAATTGGCATTTTAGAAAAGTTATTTAGACAACATTAAAACTGAAAGTACTAGATGATGTAGTTTTCTCGCTTTCAATACAAGGAGAAATTATAAAACTTTTTTTTTCTCGTAAACAATTTAAACTCTTTACTAAACTCTTCTTTTTACTTAAAAACTTTTGGTATAAATAGAAATAATAAATAATCTCTTCATTGACGAATCCAGGATTTAATAATGTTTGAGCTAACTTCTAGACATGAAGCAAACTCCAAACATTTGTATTTTTATACTAATGTCAAATAATGATGCTTTGCAAAATTTTGCAATGATTTGAGGCTGGGAACAAATAAGACCCAAAGTTTCGTCACCCCCTATCTCTCAGTGTTCAAAAATTATGATCATATAAAGTTTAAATCCCCCTCAATTTGAGGTTACAAATTTTAGATGGTAAGGAAGGGATGAAATTTTGGGGGTTATTTGTTTCCAGCCTCCAAATTCTTATTTATTTCCTCCTCTTTTATAAAATGTTTCATAACTTTTCACAATAAAATTTGAAAAAGATTTTTTACAAGATTTAAATGATTAAAACTGTTCTTTATTTTTTAATTGGTAATTTATTTTTTATTGGTTAAACTTCTCGTTTTAATTAGACCAAACTAACCACCTGGAGTTAATTTGATTGCTGGTAGTCATTAAACAAACTGTTTTCCTTTCATCCAGCCAGACTTGGATGTTGTAAATACGGTGTTTGGTGGTTCCCCAGTTTTTGTACAAACGTGATATTGATTTGTAAATAACAAATGGTAGCAGAACGGTACCGGTAACGTGGACACAATTTCCAATTGTATAATTAATTTTTTTTTTGTTACCAACCAATTTTAAAGGGCGTTTAGCCACCAAACCTGCAAATTTAAAGGGCGTTTAGCACCAAGCCTGCAAATTATATGCTATTTACCTTGATTGCCTGAAAATCCATTTTGTCAATATTCCACAAATTGTGCGAAGTGTTTTTGTTATTATTTGTTTCAAAAAATTGTTTTTAAAGTGTATTGAAATAACTTATTATATTGTCCTCAGCACAAGAAATAGCTCTGAGAGACAAAATACTGGCTGCTACTCTGACGCATAATATACCTTTTATAATTAAATAAACTTGATACCATTCTCGTCCTGGTATAACGTTTGGTGAAAGCAGATGAATATTTGATTTGTAGATATCAAATAACTACCAACTATTTTGATAACATCTACGAACCCCCAATCAATTAAACTGATACTGTAACAAGAACAGATTTAAACGCTGTACTTGACACGGTAGTTGTACTTCTATCATGTAATTATACTTTGTTATAAACACACTTGTAAAGAGTTGCTTTTGGTATGTTGCATGTCTCTGAAGCTTTACTGAGTGAAATTTCACCTTTTTTGATTGTTCTACTGCAAGTTGCAATCTCGCTCTTCACTGTAAGTTGTTTGCGTTTCACAAGTGTAAGTACGAGTAATTATAAAAATATTTTTTTTTTTAGATAGATGGCAAAGGCTACTGGAGTGCAAAACTTAATAGAAATAAATCAGGAGGGGGGGGGAGGAAGAAGGGGAGATTAGGTTGATCCAAATATTTTAGTAAAGTAGAGAGGAGGGGGAGATTTTGAGGTTGTTTTTTTTTTTAAATATTAGCCTTTCATAATTCAAAAAATTTTAATTTTTCACAATAAAAATACGGATATTTATTTCTCTGACTGTATATTGCTAAACAAACTTGAACCTTGATCATTGCGGAATTTAAAACAAAGTATTTATTTCACAATGACTTTTATATAATATACCAATGAAGCAATCTTAAATTATGTAACGATGAAATTACGTTATATATAGATATCCAATCAGCCCGATTTCATTTTTTTATCATTATTCATAAGTGTTGCATTTATCCATAATTCATAAGTGTGAGCAATGAGCATGTTTACTCTTTCCCCGAAAAAAACATTTCGGTTTTGCGATTATGACATTTTTCCGGATCAAAAACAAGTTCAATTTTCCGGATCAAAAACAAGTTCAATTTTGAAACAAGAATCTTGATCGTCATAAAATTTTTTATTTTTGTAAAGTTTAATTTTGAAGTTGATATTTTTGACTTACCAAACTTAGCTTTAAATAAATGCAAAAGAAACAAATGTGCTAAAACGTTCACTTTTTTTCGTTTACTTTTACTATATATATCAAAGTCTTCTTTATTTCTGAAAATAGCCAGATAAATTTAAATTTTATACAATAAAAATACGGACATTTATTTCTCTAACTGTATATTGCTAAATAAACTTGATCATTGCGAAATTTAAAACAAAATATTTAATTCACAATAACTTATATATAAACAATTAAAGACTCAATAACTTGAGCTCAATTTTGGGCTCTATTCTCTAGAGCTCTATTTCAAGCTACATGTACTTAAATGATATTTATTATTAAATTTTATAAACTTCATTCTATTTGCAAATGAATTTTTATTCACACAATGGGGACTTGTTATTTCGCTCTTATGCCGATTCGCACTTACGCTAAGCCAATTTGAATGCTTGCAAATTCTTTACGCGCACTTATGCCGATTCGCACATATGCCAGTTTGCACTTATTCCAGTTTTTGCAACGCTTCGCACTTATGCCAATTCAGCCTCCCGACACAATGACATTAAAATACAAAATTAATGAACGGTTTAATCGATTATAAGTAACAAACATTGAAGGTGGATAAAACTAAATTCATCTTTCTCCTTAATTTGAAATTAAGTAAATTTTTTTATAAATAAATTTATTATTAAAAGTTACTCATTGATACTTATTAGGAGTGAAGTTTTATGAAAGTTTATGATGAAATTTTCATAAAAAACAGTCTACAAAAAAAATTTCAAAAATTATATAAAATCGCTATATAGAGCTAAACCACTTGCTTCATCTTTTTCTATTTTAAACCATTTATTTTCAAAAATCAATATACTACATGACAACACATAAAAAATAAAACTTTCAAAATGCAATCCGCAAAAAGGAGATGGTAGCTGTTAATTTTATAAAATTTTGCATTTATAAGCATATTTACAATATATTTGAACAAAAGAATCTGTCAATAATGGTTTGGCTTCGAAAACCATATTGACATAAACAACATTTAACAAGTAAAATAAACTACAGTTAGTTTTTAGCAGCGTTATAAACTTGATGTGCAAAAATCGATAAAATTAATTACTTGTGCTTTGTGCATATTATAAAAAATAAACGAAATCTATCGAAATCATTGGAGGCTCGGTTACAAGTACTTATTAAGATTTGGTAGACACACAATTATATACACAACAGTATTATGTTCTTCTTTTCTTGTTGCAAGAACTTATTCACAACATTCACCGCTAAGTCCTGATGTTTTACTCATTTCATCATCAATGCCACTTCTTTCTTCTTCTTTTATTTTTCCCTCTTCAGTAACTACAAAACCTGTTTCGTTATTTTCTATGCAATTGTTTGCGCGAAATAAAGCTGAATGAATCGCCTGAAAAATAAAAATATAAACCTTATCGTTTTTTTATTGTTCACAACAAAAAAGATTTCGATTTACCAAATGAACTTAAATCAATATACCTTTTCAATTTCGTCTTCAGGCTTCTCAAACTGATAACCAGTCTCATGAGTTACAGTTTCACCAGAAATTTTTTGAACAGTAGTAGTCTGAAATGTAAAGTTTTTGTCATTAATCTGTATAAAAAAACTGTATAAAAAGTTTGTCATTTTATAATGGATAGAAATTTTTTTTTTTTAAGGTGTACAAGGAAAAATATTTTATGAACATAAAAGATCAAAATTCATTTAAAGACGTAAATTAGATAAATATATATTAAGCAAGATAAAAATGCAAATATATTAAAAAGTCTAAAGTATATAAAAAAAAACTTATAAAAAAAAAACTACAAATCATGACAACTAAATATAACCATAATTAGTAAATAAAATTACCACAGTAGTAGAAGTGATTGTTTGTTTGTCGAATAAACCGTCAAGTTCATCTTGGGATAATGAATGATCAGCTTCGTAAACAATAGTTTGAGTGATAACCTCAGTAGGTAGTACGCGAGTTATGATTTGAACATTTTGAGGAGATAACTGAGTATCGTTATCTTGAATCTGCAATGTCTTTGTTTCCAAAAGCACATCTTCCAAACAAACTTGAATAAAAAATAAAATATTGAATAAAGTTCTTATAGATTTATAAATGAATTTATGCTGAGTAAAAAATTTAAAGTAATGGTTACTCTTTCTATCAACATCAGCAGGTTCCATAAAAACAACAGAATGAGTATCAACAACTGGAATGTCTGATGATTCTATAAAATCATTTGGCAAACAAGATTCTTCAGAAACCTAAAAGTTAGTTTAAAATGTTTGTAATTTAAATATTTATGCATATATGTATATATGTATGTATGTATGTATGTATGTATGTATGTATGTATGTATGTATGTATGTATGTATGTATGTATGTATGTATGTATGTATGTATGTATGTACTGTATATAATGTATATTAGTGTACCAGTGCAAGACAATAACATCTCAAAATTTATATAAATTTGAGTTATATACACCTTAAGATTCAGTAAGATTTTCAGGGCAATATTAATATTAGGCGTGTCTATATATATATATATATATATATATATATATATATATATATATATATATATATATATATATATATATATATATATATATATATATATATATATATATATATATACAACTAAAACAAAAATTTAAATGTTTTAAATTAGAAATTGATTAATTGATAATAAAAATAATAATAAATAAGATATATTTTAAAATAAACCACAGAGATTTTTTATTTTGTTTTAAAACTATAAAAACAGAGATTTTTTATTTTGTTTTAAAACTATAAAAACAACTATAAAAAGTTATAATTTTTATATATTTTTAAACTCCTCTGTATTTAATTTTGAATACATGTTTTTTTAACTTTGTCTTTTTTTTAAATTTGCGGACATACTAAAGCTTTTTACATTTTACACAAAAAAATGCTAATTTATTGATACTGTAAACAAATACAAAATTGTGGAAATGATTAAAAAGTGTCATTTATGTGTGATTAAGGTCACAGGGTATAAGAAATGTGAAATATCTTCAGTGAAAATGTTGATAGCGAGATCAGTTCAAATGGAAACTTATTTTGTAAGACAGTACAGTTTTATGGAACCAGTAAGTCAGCTGATATATAATTTATGAAGAGATATAAGCTTATAAACTTACTGGATCTACAAAGATTCAAAAGCAATCAGAAAGATCATGCAAAACAACAAAATGTCAGGATAAAAACCTTATGATATAAAGCAATGAAAAAACCCATTTGACAGTTATTGATTTAAAGTAGTTGTTTACGTCATGCAAATGTGTGACGAAATCAATGGGTTTTAGACATTTAGTCTAAAACCCATCGATTTCCTTGAAACGCTCGAGAAGAACTGCATCTAAAGTGGAGTAGATATTAGTAAAGTTTCTTTTTAGTAATGAGAACATGTTTATGCAGTTCAGATAAGATGGAATCAAGTTTGTTTGATGCCAAGTAAGTACAAAATATGATACTAAATCCCAACAGCTTATCATAAAACATGGATGAGGTAATGTAATGATTTTGGAATGTTTTAGTCAGGACTAGTGTTAATCTGCTCAGTAAATGAAACTATTAATCAAGAAATATACAAAGATATATGTAAGAGCATTGTGTTGTTGATTGTAGTTATAGATTTACAAAACAGTAATGAGATTTTGCACTTCTAATAAATTTTGATCAAATATCATTGAAAAATTCCTTTTTTAAAAAAAATATAAATGCTTTGTATGGGAACTCATCAAAAATTGTTTTTATTTTTTTAATCAATATTCGTTCAAAACATAATAGTAAACATGAAAGCCTTTAAATTGGTATATAATATGTTGGCATTAGTAAAGTATGTACTGAAATATTATAAAAATTCATTTTTTTTACCCTGTTCCCAAATTTGTGGACGTTACTGTATATATAAAACAAGATTATGAAAAAATAATAAAGAAATTAGTAATATATATAATAAAAAAACCCTGTACATGTATATAGTTTTCTTAAAATAAAACAAGACCTATATTCAAACATATTTTTAACAAAGATACCTTGTTTGTTGATGTTTATTTAAAATATACTTACTTTTTTATTAATGATTAGATTTTCTTCATCAGGGAGTTCAGAAGAAGCTGGTCGAACAATAGTTGCTTTAACATCAACAGAAGGAGGATTATAAGTGATAATAACGGTATCAGCATTTTCTTTGAAGCTCATAGTTTTTGTTGGTACATGACCTTTCGGTAAATCACTATGATGGACTTTTGCCAAATCTTTGTTAGTAAGCGACAACCGATAGGATTTTTTTTCTACAGATGCAATGTTTTCATGTTTTTCTGTAATAAAAAATAGGTCACTAATTTAAAAATTATTTTATCAGAGATAGAAGTATTTATTTTTCAGAGCCTGTAAATATATAATTAACAGTCATACAAAATTTAACACATAAGACAGTTCTCAAAAACAAACCTACCATAGACACCACATAAATATTACTGCAAATATTTATGAGTTAGGCAAACTAGACAATCAAGATTTGTGTTTCACAAGTGAAAAAAGAGGTGTAAATAATAAAGGTTTCCATTAACACAATGCCTATGTGTTCACATAAGGTATCATGTTAATAGACCATGCCTTACACCATGCACAGACACATTTTGGAGTCTGTCAAGAATAGTATATCCAACTAACTTTAAAAACATTTACGCTTAGCCAACCCAGGCTTAATATGGAGTTTTTTACAACTCTAGCTATACAACAATGTGAGCAGAAGTTATCAGCTAGAGCTAGAATATAATGTCCATTAACAATGTCACACTCCTAGTGGAGGGAGATGATTCTACCCTGTGACATGAATATATATATATAAATATATATATATATATATATATATATATATATATATATATATATATATATATATACACACACATATATATATATATATATATATATATATATATATATATATATATATATATATATATAAATAGAGAGAGAGAGAGAGAGATAAAAAGGCAGAGACACTTGCTCAATTCCAGATAACGAATTCAAAAACAATGAAGAAACCTTTCCAGCTGTAACTTACACTGACTTATCAAATTATAAAAAAAATATGCTTAGAAATTAAATTTCTAAACTGTTATAAAAAAACCATTACAAGATATGATTGAAATTGAAAAAACTTGTTATCGTTAATTAGGAAAAAACAATTATCACTTAAAAAAGACCAAGGATATTACTACCAAGTACAAACTTTGTGTTACTGGTTATTAATGCAGCAATTTTTTTGTATGGACAGTAAAGGACTTTTTAATTTATATAATCTATTGTGAAGAAATCTTAACATACCAAAAGAATTTAAAAAAAGCATCCTTATCCTTAAAAAATTACTTTTGAAACTATTGAACCTAAACACATTGAAAGTAATGTTTTATCATTTCGGGATCTAATTTGTTACTGTTGCATCAGTTCAAAAGATGGCGATATGATTGTAAGATGTACCATTATACATTATAAAATTAAAAATTGCTAAAGGTAAATGGTTTTGGGACAAAAAAACATATACCTACAAGGATATTATACATTTAAACAAACATTCTAAAAGTAAAAAAAAGCATGCTGAGAAAAAAAAAAAATCATTAACTATTGAATAAAAATGTTGAATAGAGAGCGAGAAAAAGTTATTTAATATATATTAAAAAAAAAAAAAAGATTTAGATATATAAATAAAATTGTATAAAAATATTTTGTTCAATTAACCTGGTAAACATTTGTATAGTTTAATGGCATACTATTTTTGAATTACTGTTCAAATTATTTGCTAATTAAATGCTAGTAAAGTTAACTAAAGCACATACTGAATGAACAATTTTATCTAATGTTGTATGAGATTCTACATCTTTAGTAAATAAAAAATCAACTGGTATCAAAAAAAAAACAAGACTCTTTGTCATTTTACAATTAGCATTTTACAATTAGCAAAATTTTTTTACAATTTTACAATACATTTTACAATTAGCATTTTACAATTAGCAAAAAAAAAACAAGACTCTTTGTCATTTTACAAAATCAGGAAGTTTAAAAAATCTAATTTTCTGGTTGTTTTTTTTTATAGTTAGTTTCGATACATAATTTATAACACCTATTATATATTATAATTAATATATTTTATGTGCAATAGAACGCTACCTTAAAAATTTATTTAAAAATCCTAATGGTATATTTTTTATTATATCGGTTATGTTTACAGTTTTATCCTCTCATAATGGCAATGTTTCTTGAGTCACATGACCCATGGGAACATTCTATATATACTTATGTTTATATATATATATATATATATATAATATATATATATATATATATATATATATATATATATATATATATATATATATATATATATATATATATATAAATTTAAAATATATATCCTATTTAAACTACTTATTAAATTCTAAAAAAAATCCTATTAGAAGTGACTTGCTCATTAAAAAAAAATCCTATTAGAAGTGACCTACTCAATAAATATTTCATCTTGACACTATACATTTAACGGTACATCACTTAAGTTATTGTGCTATTATTAAAGATTTCCATCAAAATCAGCTCTCTGCAAAAAAAAATATTGGTGAGCATCTGTTTATTGTGTGCCAGGCTAAAAAATAGTCAAACACATAACAGGTTACTAATTAGTTCAGTAAACCCATGTTTGGCTATCATGCACTTATATCTTCTGAGGTTTGCAAAATTGTAAGCGCCACTTTAGAATTAATAGTGTGTCCATGCGATATAATTTCAGGCAATTTCCAATACAAAATTGAGGGCAATTTGGCTTATATAGATTATATATAGATTATTATATTAGAAAATTGAGGACAATTTGGTTTATATAGATTATATATAGAGACTATATAGGCCTTTTCAAAGAAAAGCCTTAAAAATACAAACAATGTTATTTGAGAAGACAATCGTTTCAATTGTGCTTATCAATTAAATTGACTTAAAATATAAAAATTTATGTTTAAAAAAATGTTTATTAAGAAACATTATAAGTTGTTTGTTGTTTGTACATAGATGATTAACTAAATTGCCATGATAACTATACGCCATAACACAAGTGATATCATAAAATGGTTCAAATCAATATCTTTTTTTTTTTTTTTTAATTATTCACTTCCTCAAGGCTGAGAAGACCACTACAGCCAAGGAGGCTACTTTTTGTAGTTACAACACTCTCTAAACTCTATAACTCCGAAACACGAACCTTGACAAACAAGGCCGCTGCACAGAGAAACAAGTTGAGTGCAGTACTACCAGGGTTGTGGTGGGGATCAAACTCGGAACTTCTCACTTATGAGGCAAGCACTCTACCACTACACCACTACCACATCTGGAAAAAATAAATGTACTTTCATTCAATACAATATTGACGAGTTTTACCCTAAGATTTTGAAACAAGTTCTTCAAGATTCTTTAAAGCATGCAAAAAATTCACCAAAACTCCTAATAAATCAATCAAAATTATTTACCACATTAGGAAACCTTTACATTTTCAGGAAACATGTGAATTAAAAAATAAGCAGCTCTAACTTTGATGTCACCATGGGTAGTTTGGACGTAGCCAAGTTATGCAAAATAAATGATCTTTTTATCTTATAATCTATTTACAAAGGACTAAATACTACCAATCCATAAAGAGATGATTGTCTTTGTTGCTTCAATAATATCAGTGGTCCCTAATCCCAATTTTCCCCAATTGGCAAAAAAAAAAAAAAAGAAAAAAAAGAAAAGAAAAAGAAAAAAGAAAAATCAAAATTTTTAAAGACAATTTTAATATTGATTTAATATTGACCAAATTGAAAGACTAAAATTTTTTTGACATCACATTTAATCTTTCTGAGAACTCTTTTAAACCTTATAGAAAGCTAGGTGATAATCTTTTATATATTAACATCAATTCCAATTATCCACAATAATCATTTAATTGATACCAAAAATGATTTCTAATTATATTAGTAATATATTTTCAATTCTTTTGATAGAGCTGCATCATTTTATAATAATTTCCAATTCTTGCTGATTTAAAGATAAGACTGATTTCATTCCAAATATCTCCAAAAAAAAATACAATATCTTGAATATGAAATATTATCTGGTTTTTGATAAATACTTCCTTAACGGTCACCGATTTCACAAACTTTTTAACCTGAACAACTTATAGGTTAGTTATAGCTTCCTTCCAAACATCAAGAATATTATAACTTTTAATAATAAAAATGTACTAATACTCACAAGTATATTAACCAATAATGTAATTGCCAACAAACCACCTTTACTACATTTGCAATATAGAAACTCAAAAGAAAAAAGTATATTATTACATTAGGCTTACCAAGAAAATTTTTAAAGAGAGGTGGTATAAACATATAAACTTTTTCTTTATGAAAGTAAATCCAACTCTACTGAACTTTTGAAATTTGTATGGGAATGCAAAAACAAGGGTTTAGAGTCTCTTAATCAAGCAGAGTCATTCAAACCTGGTGGTAAAATTTTCAACTTATGCTTGATGGAAAAATACCACATCATTTATCCCAACTAAATTTACTTAACAAACAAAATTAGCTTACATCAAAGTGCCGCAATGAAAATAAATTTCTAATTTTTGCATAAAACTTTAAGTTATGTATTTAAATATCTAACTAATTATTAAGTTTTTACTATATATACATATATATATATATATATATATATATATATATATATATATATATATATATATATATATATATATATATATATATAACCTAAATAGCTAATTTAGATGAGCACTCTGACGTCACACTGAAATAGCCTGCTGCTGGGGGCTTCAATACATACATCAATTGACAAATAGCTTGACTCGCAGTGGAGTGCTGCTACATTTACTGAGGGTTTGGGATGGAGCAGCAATATTTTTTTTTCATTATTCTTTGTTTTTTTCTTCTTTTTGTGAAATCACTTTATGCTATAATGATAAGCAATATATATATATATATATATATATATATATATATATATATATATATATATATATATATATATATATATATATATATATATATATATATATATATATATATATATATATATATATATATATATATATATATATATATATATATATATATATATATATAGTTATATATATATATATATGTATATATATATATATATATATATATATATATATATATAGTTATATATATATATATATATGTATATATATATATATATATATATATATATATATATATATATATATGTGTATATATATATGTGTATATATATATATATATATATATATATATATATATATATATATATATATATATATATATATATATATATATATATATATATATATATATAACAGTGTAAACTGGCAGTGTAACTTTCAACATTCAAACTCTAAAATGTAATTCTAAACAATACAATGAGTTTCTTTGTTGGACTTAACGCTGAATTTAAGACAATAACTAACAAATTGTTTTAAAAAGTATTGTCTGATGAAAAGATTTACCAGTGTCTGATAAAAAGTATAGCCAGTGTCTGATAAAAAGTATAGCCAGTGTCTGATAAAAAGTATTGCCAGTGTCTGATAAAAAGTATTGCCAGTGTCTGATAAAAAGTATCGCCAGTGTCTGATGAAAAGTATCGCTAGTGTCTGATGAAAAGTATCGCAAGTGTCTGATGGAAAAAGTCGTCAGTGTCTATGAAAAGTAGTCGCCAGAGTCTAATTTTCTCAAATAATTCGGCGCATTTCATTTATAATTTCCAATAAATTCTGAAACATTTTTTTAATCAAATTAACAGTTTGATGATGGACAATAATAAAATATCTTTTTGATACCCTATAGAAAAACATTTTAACAAGCTTTTTTCTGCTGCTACAATAACCTGGAAGAGTTGCCAAGAATAAATAAAGTGTTTTTTAAACCAAGATAATAAAGCTTGTTTTTAAACCAAGATAATAAAGCGTGTAAAGTTTCGATCAACTAGCCATCAGATCAGAAAACCATTTACTGCTGATAACATTTGGATTATAGACTTAATTTTCGGAAACTGCTGACACTAAAAAAGTTTGACATTATTACCAAAAGTGGTATTAATTGATTAAAGAAATTAAACTTAATGCTGAAAGTTGACTGTCGGCCAGATTAGATGCCCAGATTTATCTAATTAGAATTTAGAAATGCCTAGATTAGATGCCCAGATTAGAGCCCATCAAAAGTAATAAAGACTGTAGTAGAGAAAAAATTACTTTATCCATGTTTTTGATGGTTTATTTCTTGCTACAAACACTCTTAAAAGAAGTGCATTTAATAAAATAAGTTGAAAAAAAAAAACAGCACAACTTCGTAACAACATCTTTTTTTGTTCTTCAAATCTGTATCAGACAACTCCATATTTAATTACTTATCAAGAACAGAATAATTATTCCACAGGGTACAAATGTCTACATCCTTTCTGCTTATCCCACAAAAAAAGATTTATATTCACCATGGGAATATGAAAAAAAATAATAAAACAATAATTGTGAATTACTTAATAAGATCTTAATCTGATTGGAATGATTATTCGTCGTCTGATTGGAATTCGTCGTCTGATTGGAATTCGTCGTCTGATTTTGCTATTTTCACATAATAAGCTTTTAATTTCAATTGAGCATGTTTAAAATCGCATTTTCTCAAATAATTTATAATGCATAATTTTATAAAGCGCACTGATTTGCCGAGTTTGTATATGGAAAATCAGCGAGCTTTATAAAATTATTAGTCATTTTGATATTTGTACTCACCGTGAAAATGAAAGATATAAATCAACTAACAAAAAATAATATAAACAAGATAATGTAAAATATGATATGTTAATACAACTTATAAAGTGGATAAATGAAAAAAAAATGTTATTAAATAAAAAATTATAAAAATGCTTTAAAACAAAATAATTTCAATTTATATTTAAAACTATAAGAACAATATTAGCCTTTCTTTGCTAATTTTTTTTTGGGAGTTTGTCCATTTTTTATGTAATAGACATTCTACTGATTCAATGATAATTTTTCGATTAAAAAATATTTTATAAGCATTAGTTTTTCATAGAGAGCTTTCATAGAAAGATTTATTTCCTTTAAGATTTGATCCCATATTTATTAAAGTCTTTAAAATATTTTAAAAAACTTGATATCACCTCTTACTGCTTTTACAAAACCACCTTTGCCTTGCTCAACATTAGAAACATCTGTTACTGTGTAAAGTATTTCTGTATGAGGTCCACTTTCTAATGGTTGTCGATAATCTGCTTGATCTTGACGTGTTACAACATATCTGAAAGTTACATTAACAAGGTGTATATAATAAAATATAAAAAAAAAAATTTATTTTATGTAACCTAAACGAAAATTGTTGGCCAAAAAATAAACATTATTTAATTTCTTTAATCAAAGGTTCTTTGTAATATCTTTAAGTATAACATTCCTTTTTTGAGAAATTAATCTTATAGATAGATTTAAAGAAAAAAAAAAGAAAAAGAAAAGAAAAACTAATCAAAATTTTAAATAAAAAAAACTTTAACCTAAAATTAAAGTGTTTTTATAAAATTATAAAAATGTGTGTGAAAATTGAGCCGTTATAAACAATAAGCAATTTGCTCCTAACTGGTAATGATTGTATTTTTTAACTGATCATACTTTGATACCTTATGATAGCATTAGGACAGTAAAACTGGAGCACAATGTTTTTGTTTGGATGGCTCAACAAGTGTTGGGCCAATACATTTAGGAACATCTCAGTGATGAATATATACTTTGGCTTGATTAAGCCCCATTACTATATGTTTTTTTTTTGTCTTATAAGTGACCTTTAAAAATACCTTTTACTTATTGGTTGAACCAAAACTTAATGATTAGATACAAATTTTAAACTTTACTTTATTCATAAAAGTTTAAAATAAAAAAGTTTGCACATTTTAATTTTTAAAATGCTGACTATAATCTACAGTTTGCAAAAATGCTGACAGTTTTAATCTACACAGTTTTTTAGACAAAAAGAAGAACGATGAGAAGAAAAAAAGGAAATTTTTTTTGTCACAAATATCCTTCATATGTGCAAAAAACCTCAGCAGGTGTACTAAAGTTCCCACTAAAAGTTATTTTAATATAATAGCATATGTAACTTTTCATGCACAGCAAAGTCCGCAAAGATATTCGTATATAAATTTTCAAACAAAAAATATTTTAAACCTTGCTTCTGGTTCATCTACTGAAGAGACATCTGATTCTAATGAAGAATGTTTTCTATCCAACAAAAAACTGTCAGATTTCTATTAAAAATATATATATATATATATATATATATATATATATACATATTTATAGAACTCAAAACATAACTATAAGGCACAAATTATTTTTTAAAATTAAAAATAAAACTAACATAACAAATAAAAATAAAAACTCACGTAAGAATTTCTATGTGTTTTATTTTCCAATTTACTCATATTTATAGAGAAAATCACTTTTGTATTATTTGAAAAGTCTTTTGAAACTTCATCAGCATCATTATACCTGTCTTAAAAATCAAGTAATGGAAAAAATATTCATTGATCAGTATAATGATAAATTCAATAAAATAAACAAAATGAAATAAAAAATAAATATAGTTAATACAATTCAATAAAGAAATAAATCAAATATAAACATAACAATCAAATATATAAAATTTCATAAACATAATGAAATATAGTAATACAAAAAGTTAGCTAAATAAATATAATGAAATATAGTAATACAAAAAGTAAGCTAAATAAATATAATGAAATATAGTAATACAAAAAGTAAACTAAATAAATATAATGAAATATAGTAATACAAAAAGTAAGCTAAATAAATATAATGAAATATAGTAATACAAAAAGAAAGCTAAATAAATATAATGAAATATAGTAATACAAAAAGTAAGCTAAATAAATATAATGAAATATAGTAATACAAAAAGTAAGCTAAATAAATATAATGAAATATAGTAATACAAAAAGTAAGCTAAATAAATATAATGAAATATAGTAATACAAAAAGTAAGCTAAATAAATTTCAGAAATATCAAGTGCAAAAAAAAAAAAAAAAAATGTATTCATTAAAATAATAAATTAATATATATATAAATAATAAATTTCAACAAATAAAAAATAAGTCTACCATTTTTATAAGAATCATTGAATGATTCATCATCGATATCTGGAAGATTAAAAAGAGATGACAATTCTACTTTGTTTGCTTCACGCATCTCCTCTTCTTTGACTTTAGCTCTTTGGTTTTCTTTCCAATCTTGATCCTTATCTTCAGTTTTTTGCCTCTCTTCTAAGTTTATTTTTTGTCCCTCTTCTAAGTTTATTTTTTCTTTATCAAGTAATTCATTTTTTTTATCAAAATGTTCTTTTTTATTTATACTTATGGTAATAGAAGAATTAAAATCACTCTCTGCTTTTGTATCATCCTCTGCAAGACTTTTTGATAAATCGCTAAAAAAAAGATGCAATTATAGTCAGCTTAAGCTATATATTAAAACATAAAACAATCAATGAGCCCAATCTCAAGTCCACACAACATTTTTTGACACTGTAATACATATATGTGGAGCCAGAGCATATAAAACTATAGTCTGAAAAAAAAGTTAACAAAACTTTTTTGTACTTTTTTGTACCTTTTAAAAAAAGAAGAACTTATTAAAAGAACCATCTAAAATATGGAAATAGAATTCTATACAAAGACAAATAAGAAATTTATATAGGTAAAGAACCAAGAGTAAGATAAACCTCAAAACCATTTTAAAAGCTGTGTCCTAATCAAAAGATAACAGAAAGAGTTGCATACCCACAACCAAGAAGACACAAGCAAAACTCACAAGTAGAGTCAAGAAGACCCAGCATTCAATATATTAGACAGGACACAATGTATAACACAAGTTAACATAACACAAGTTAGCCCAGCCAGCTATTTTAAGTCAGAGAATGTACATATTAGTATTTATTTATAATAATATTTTTTTAATATAGTTGTTAAAATATTTAATCAATTATTTCAAAATATTGAAAACTAAAATCATAGATTTTTTTTTTCAACCAAGATAACCTAGTAATACAAACAAATCAAGTAATAAATAAGTCAAAGAACAAATAACAGAAAGAACAGTTTTTTTGTGTTATTTGAAAAAAAACAAATTCAATCCTAAAAAAGCTATTTAAAAACTAACAATTAAGACAAATAAAATATTGAAAAAAAAAAGTACAATCAAAAAAATGAGGCAATTAAAATATAAAATAATAATAAAAGTCAGTAAACAAATGACAATGACATATAAGATGTAAACATACTTCATTTGGCTTAAAATATCATCCATGCTTTCATTCACATCACTTTCAGAATCATCATTATTTATATAACTTGAAACACTAACTACTGGACGCTGACGAACTCGTATATTAACACTCCCATGTCCTAGGCTTTGAATTACTTCCCACTGCTAAATAGTATAAATTAAAAAAGATAAAATGAAACATAATTAAATATATATGTATATATATATATATATATATATATATATATATATATATATATATATATATATATATATATATATATATATATATATATATATATATATATATATATATATATGTGTGTGTGTGTATTTTTTTTATGTTAATAAGACGAGGAGGCTACTTAAATGTGATTATAACCCTCACTCGACTCTATAACTCCAAAACACACCCTTGACAAATAAGGCCGCTGCGCGGAGAAACAAGTTAAGTGCAGTGCTACCAGGAATGTGGTGGGGATCGAACTTGGAACCTCTTGTTTATGAAGCAAGCGCTCTACCACTACACCACTACCGCCTAATATATATCTATATCTATCTATATATATATATGTATGTGCATGTGTATATAAATGTATATATATATATATATATACATATATATATATATATACATGTGTGTAAACACATACATATACAACAATTAAATAATTTATTACCTTTGGATCTTCTTCTGAGTTTTTATCAGCATCATTTTTTTGGAATGGTTGTTTTTGGGGTGCATATGTGACAGAAGTGTTAGGCACTTCCCGGGACTTGATTTCAGGTACTTTTTTCTCACTAGTTACTTTAATTCTACATTTAAACCTTTTTATTGATCCGTCAGGTTGTAGTCTATCCTCAAATTGCCATTCCTAGAATAAATAATTAAAAAAATCAAAGAAAATTTTAAGAATATCTGAACTATATTAGGGATCCCAAGACAATTTTTGCAAAAGATGGATTATGTAAACAAAACAAAAAAATCAATGACGTTATTTACTAAAACTCTTAGGAATAAAACTCGCTTAAATAAATTATCAACTCTGTAGATTGCAGCGTATATTTGCTGACTTTTTGGCCTATAATAAATTAGAGAAGAAAACTTTGACTAAAATAATTTTGTTTTAATCAAATTTAGAATTGAAAATTTAATTTTAAAAAAAACTAGAATTTAAAATCAAACTTAAAAAATTAGAAATTAAAAATTTTAAAAAATTTTTTTTAAAATTTTTCAAAATTTTTAATTTCTAATTTTTTTTTCTAAAATTCAAAACATTTTTTTTTACAATTAATATGAACAAAAAATGTCTCAGAGGTTTGGAATCCCTTTAAAGACAAAAAATTGTCTTTAACTTAGTTCTAAATTAAGAAATAAAAATAGTGTTTTATTAAACTTTAAACTCTTTAATTTTTTAAAAAACATTTATATAAGAATATATATATATATATATATATATATATATATATATATATATATATATATATATATATATATATATATATATATATATATATATATATATACAATATATATATACAATATATATATATATATATATATATATATATATATATATATATATATATATATATATATATATATATATATATATATAAATATATAATATAAAATATTTTGCTTAAAGCATATTTAAACTACCATAAAATAAAAAATAAAAAAGATATCAAACAACTTTTTTATTTATTTGCAAGAAAAATCATTTTTTAACAAATCTTGGATGGCATACTAAAACATAAAATTGTATGAAAACATTATCTAGAATAATAACAAAAAATACTAATAGAAATAACTGCAATATATAAAAAAATAAAGCAACAAAAATAACAATTAAAATATCCCCCACAAGCTTTTTTTGCAGGCAGCACAACTTTTTGGCATCGATTTCACAAGATTGTTGCAGATTTCGTTTGGAACTCTTTTTCAAAATACTAATTCTTTTTTTTTTTCAAATCTAATTCTTTCTTTTTTTAGGCTATTTCTGGATCCTATTTGTACCTTGACTAATTCTTTATTTATATAAGCCCAAATAGATATAATTGGATTCTAAACTGGTGATCAAGCTGGCCAGGGCAATAAATTTACTTTATTTTCTTTCATCCATGTTTTTATTGTACATGCTGCAAGCCTTCCCAGGAAAGGAGTGCGGTTTTTCGTCTTGTATGACCACGTAAGAGTATTTTATTTTAAACAATTTGATCAAGACCGTTTGCAAGTTTTATAATATTCATGGCAGAAAAAGTTTTTAAAACAAAAAAAGCAAAACTAACAAAATAGGAAATAAAAATAAATTAATAATTTAAATAATTTATGTACTGTTTTTATTTTTGTTACATTAGAGTGGTTGTTACATTTAGCAACAAAATTAGATAAGGCGAAGTAAAAAAAAGAAGTTATAAGTCTACAATAATAAGAATGATTTTCCTTTATTTAACTTTTTTTAAAGAGGAAAGCGAAAATATAAATTGCAATGTATTTGTAAAATATATTTATATAACAACAAGAGTTGAATTAAGCAATCACAAAATGCAAAATCTGGAAAAATATCTGGTCTTCAAAATTTTAGTTTATACAAAACATGTTCTTTGTTTTGAAGGGGCCAATCAACTTTAATATGTTAGCAAAAAAGTTATAAAAAATAAAACAATAAACTTACAAATACAAAAGTAATACCACTCTAGCGAATAACTGCATTCTAAAAGTAATAACACTATAATAGTGTTATTACTTTTATAACGCACTTATAACTTTTATAATTCATTCTTTGTTCAAATAAGATAAGTTCTCCCAAATTTTAATTGAAGTAGAAAAGCATCTAGAAAAATATATTGGATATCCAAATAATATTTAAAACTTAAGTAACTTATAAAAATGTAAACGCAACTTTATCAAAACGTATAAAAAGTTTAGCATTACTAAAAATGTTACGAATGATACGTAAAAATGCGCGTTAATTTTCAAATCACCAATAAAAAATTTTATTGGTTGATTTTAGAATTAAACGCGCCTTTAAACGGACTATTAGTGACGTTTTTCATAATGCTTAACTTTTTATTAAGTGCATTTTTTTAAAGTTGTTTAAGTGATGTAAAAATTCCTCAAGCTTTTAATATTTGAATATCCGCTTTATTTTTTCTAGATACTTTTCTACTTTAATTATTCTTTGGAATTAATAATGTTGTTTGAAGAAAGAATTAACTTTAAAAGTTATAAGTGCTTTATAAAAGTAATAACACTATTATAGTTTTATTACTTTTATAATGCAGTTAGTGACAAGAGTATTATTACTTTTGTAGTCGTAAGTTTATTGTTTGTTTTGTTTTTTTATTTTTCTCGCTAACAAAATTATAAAAATTTGCTCCTTGAAAACAAAGTACACAGCTTTGCATAAACTAAAATTTTGAAGATCAGATATTTTTCCAGGGTTTGCAAATCGCGATCGCTTGATTCACCCCTTGATATATACTTGTTACATTAAAATTATACAAATATATTTTACAAACAGATGACAATTTATATTTTCGCTTTCCCCTTTAAAAAAAACAAAATATAGGAAAATCATTATTTTTAATGTTTAAAACATTTTTTTTTTTGCTTTGAAGAAACAAAAATAAAATTAGTACACCAATTATTTAAATTATTTTTACTATTATTTTCTATTTAAGTGTACTTTAAATTCTTATTTTGTTATTTTGTTTTTAAAACTTTTGTCAGCAACGCATATAAAAAAACTTGCAAACGGCCGTGACCAAGTTGTCTAAAAGAAAATACTCACGCGTGGTCATACAAGACAAAAAACCGCACTCCTTTTCTGGGAAAGCTTGTGCTGTGTGGACAGGTGCAAAATCTTGTTGAAATTACCACCATTCACTTCAATCAATCAGCATGTCCACTGATGGAACCATGCAGTTCTCTAGTATTTCTATAAATGTATGTTGGTTGATATGACATATATAAATATTACACACTCCTACTCCATCAAAATTAAAAACCTAAATTCACAAAAACCTAACCTAGAATTGGTTCTTACTTGACAAAATATAAGATTATTTACAGATTTTTTTAACCTTTTAAGTTTTTTTTAACCTTGTAGATCTGCATGACATTGGATGCCACCTGTAGTTTAAAATGTCTTCAGAACATATCTGATGCAATTCTCAGAAAATTTTAATCTTACTATTTCTCTATTACTGATCATTGAGCCTGATTTGTTCACTTATTTTTTTTTACAACCTTTCCGGTATGTTTTTTGAATGTTCAAAAGTTTTCTTTTTAGGACTAGATGCTGGCTAGGTTGTTTGGGGAGGAAGTCATAGTTTAAGCATCAGAGTAGCAAAGCAATAATTTGTCTCTCAGAGCTTCTTCTTGTACTGAAGACAAAATAACAAGTTATTTCAATACACTTCAAAAACAATTTCTTGAAGCAAATATCAACAACAACACTTAGTGCAATTTGTGGAACTTTGACAAAATTGGATTCCTGCCTGCTTCATCATCCACTTCTCAGCCAAAATCATCATCTAAAATCAGTCAGCAAACTCCAACGATTCGTCAACATGTTTTACAGCGTCACTATATTAACACAAAAAAAACCCAAGAGTCAAGATTGCGAGAGTTGACAGACAAAATTGGATTCCTGCCTGCTTCATCATCCACTTCTCAGCCAAAATCATCATCTAAAATCAGTCAGCAAACTCCAACGATTCGTCAACATGTTTTACAGCGTCACTATATTAACACAAAAAAAACCCAAGAGTCAAGATTGCGAGAGTTGACAGACAGTGTCTAAGCGCATCTGAGGTGCTAGAGAAACTAAAGCAAGACGATAAGACCAAAAATTCAAAATAATTAAAGAAACGCAAGATTCACTTCAGTGAAGCTTCAAATGAAATTGAGCAACATTCAAAAAAACCGAGACAAGACAAAGACATCAAGACATCAAAATGTGGTACCAATGTGAAGCTTTTAGTTGCAAGTTTTGGGTTTGTCAATCATGTTTATCCAAAAAAAAAAAAAAAATTGGTAAAGAGTTTTTTTACGTGAAAAAATGCAGCGAACCTGCTTCTGACAATGAAACAACTCAAATTTATTTAATTAATAAATAGTTTTTTTTGTATATTTGATTAAAATAGTTTTTTTGTAAACTTAACTTCTAATAAGATTAATTTTTATTTTATTTTTAATTAATTTTGATTGATTTTCTTAATAGTTTTGATATTCTAAATATCTTAATCAATTGTTATAAAAATTGAACTGGTTTACTTTTCCCTAATTATAAGGGGAAAAGTAAATGTTTTTTTCTTCATAAAAATTGATTTTTTTTTTTTTTAAATTTTAATATTTTTTCTCAATTTATATATTTTTATATAATGTAAAAAATTTTCTATAAAAGTTTCAAATGAAGCTAAACCATTTACTCTTACCCCAGTTTACTCTTAAATAAAGAAAAAATGCTTAAAAAACTTAATTTAAAATATAAACTAAAAACAATAACCTACATTTGGATTCAAATGTGATGGTGCAGGGTCACTTTCCATGATTTCTTCCCACTCACTATCTTGCTCCACTGAATCATCACAAACCTCTTCTTTATTACCATTAGGTCGAATTAAGAAAACTTTTTTTTTTAATGTTAATGGCAAAATGCGTCGTCTAATCTTTTTAACTACTCCAGATGGTGATAAAACTTCTGCTGATTGCCACTCCTATTTATATAAGATATTATAAATATATAAAAATATTAAAAAAGATATTATAAATATATAAAAATATTAAAAAAGATATTATAAATATATAAAAATATTAAAAAAGATATTATAAATATATAAAAATATTAAAAAAGATATTATAAATATATAAAAATATTAAAAAAGATATTACAAATATATAAAAATATTAAAAAAGATACTATAAATATATAAAAATATTAAAAAAGATATTATAAATATATAAAAATATTAAAAAAGATATTATAAATATATAAAAATATTAAAAAAGATATCATAAATATCATAGATGAGTTTTTTAATTTTATGAAAATCCCAGAAATTTTATAAAATAAAAATCCCGGAAACTTATTTTTAAGAAAAATATCAGAAATTTCTGGAAAAAATTTCAACAAATTGAAAAAGGTTTTTTGGAACAAAATCTGGACAGTTGGTAAAGGGATAAATAAAATAACTAAAAACTACTAAATAATTCTCTAAAATTCTCAAAATCAAATAAGCCATCTCAGTTTTACCTGCAAATCGTGATAATTTATTTACTTTTTAATGTAAGTAATATTTACTTTTTAAACATAAAATGTTTAAAAAATAAATTAATAGGCTTTTCTTTTTCTGCACTTTTTTGCACGATTATTGCTCAACATGAGCAATATACTTAGGCATTAATAATTTTACCAAATATTTAAATATTTATTTAAATAGCTCTAAATATTTTTTACACCTAATAACTTCTATCCACCAGTCAAAATGTACGAGTTTCTTATCAGCAAATACGGGTGGAAGTACTAAAGTATCTATCTGAGGCTGCATAAGTTCTTAATTAAATACTTTATTTATATCTACATTGGGAGAGTTTTTTTAGCATTCTCTGTAACTTCATGGCCTTGAGATATTGGGTTGATCGCAGAAAGATATTTTAATAAAGGATTTTTTTTTTTTTTAACATCTTCGCTTCTAACAAAGCTGAAAACAACCACTATTAGAGTTGGAAGTTAATGAAAAGATGAAAATTGTAAAGCAAGATAACGATTGACAGACGACTTAAAAGATTGCAAATTTTATTATGTTTAAAGCAAATTTATTAAGTGTGTAAACTGAATTCCGGAAATTCACCTTGCTGAAAGCTTGCCTTGAATCAACAGATTCAAGGCAAACTTTTAGCAAGGTGAATTTCTGGAATTCAGAGAATATAAAAATAAAAATAAAAACTTATATGTAAAAATATTTATTGGACTAAATATGGATAAAACCCAAAAAATACATATAACAGAGTTAGAAATACTAATAAAAAAAAGTTCAACCAGACCTTTTTTTCATTAGTATTTGTTAACATTTTTAGTGTAGTATTTCATTTAAAATTAATGTTGCTTATATATATATATATATATATATATATATATATATATATATATATATATATATATTATATATATATATATATATATATATATATATATATATATATATATATATATATATATATATATATACACATATATATATATAGTCTTGCATGGTATTCGAAAAGTTTCTTCCATAAACTGTAGCTTTAATGAGAGCGCTTATAAACCAGAAAAACTTAAATAATTTTTTTTCTTCTTAAATTTCAGACTGCCTGCTCTAACCAAACCCTCAGTTGATGTAGCAGCACTCCATTGCGAGTCAGGCTATAAGATAGTCAATGTAGAGGCACTACATTTTAGCAGCAAAAAATCGCCGACCTCATTTTTCCTATTTCTGAGGGTTAATATATATATATATATATATATATATATATATATATATATATATATATATATATATATATATATATATATATATATGTACATATATATATATTTATATATATATATATATATATATATATATATATATATATATATATATATATATATATACACTTATAAATATACACAAATATATATACAGGGCTTGATATAAGTGCCAGACATCAGACATCGGTCTAGCACTTGTCTGGTAAAAAAACAACATCTATCGGTCATTTTGTCCAACCCATATTTTATGCGCATTTATTTTTTAATCATTTTAATTGTTCCGAAATTATTAATAAATTCAGTATTGTATATAAACTTTATTTTTTGAACTTTATATTTTTTACACAAAACAAAAATTGAAGTTGAACAATTACATTAATAAAATATGTCATTTTTTGAGTCAATTCACTTTTTAAAAGACGCTAAAGCATTACATTTTTTAAAATTAAGTAGCCCTGTTTTTATCATTTACATTAAAATTGCAATTAATTATTAATTTAAATTTATATTAAGGTAATTACGTATATTATTTGATAATTTAAATAAAATGTGTTTATTGTAAACATTATGATCAATTTGTTACTCTATTTAATAAAGTAATAAGTAAACTTAATTTAATATATTTGCATAGTAAATAATGTATTTAATAATTTTGCATTTTTATTATACATTTAATTATGCATTTAATAATTACATAATTTATGTATTTAATATATTTACATAATAATTTAAGTATTTAATGACTTAAAAAGCATTTCGCTTAGTATAGTAATTTAAAAAAAATGTAATATAAATATATTTTCTTTTTCAAATTTTAGATTTTTTCTTTTTCTTTAAGATTTTCTTTTTATTAGATAAGTTACCGTATGAATTATATTTTTATTTTCAGTGCATTTTTTAAAACGCTTAGAGTTGTCAAAACAAATTGTGTTGTCAAGTTGTAAAAACAATATATTTTATGCGTGGTGAGGAATGGCGTTTGATCACATTTCTTTAATTTTTATTGAACATGTCATGAACTTAAGTATTTATAAGACAAATTGTCCGGAACAAAATAGTTCACATATATATCCGACATATATATATCGACCAGGAAGGCGTGCAATTTTAAGGTTTTTAGATGACCACACAAATAATATTTTGTTTTAACAATTTAACTACAATTTTTAACAAATGCTCTAAAAAAAAGGTTTTTAATTATGTTAAAAATAAATAACATCGACATATCTTTACTAACATTTTTATATTAGCAAAATGCTTTTAAATAAAGTAGCTAATGATTTTAATTAAAGTATCATTGAAAGTTGTATAAATTTTTATTTATATTATTTAATTAAATTAAAAAAAAAAAATTGTAAAAAATATTTTTAATTTTATAAGCAAAGACTTTAAACAGTGATGGTCTCTTTAATAAACTTTATATAAGAATCATTAAAATTAATTCGCTCAAAAAGTAGAAAGATATTGTTTGAGAAGGGAAAAAAAAAAAACTTGTTTGAAAGCATGTTTTTATATTATTGAACTACATTTAAATAAAGTAACAAATCACTGCTAATTATTTATTATATAAATATTAATGAATAATATTTATATTTTTTTATATTTATAAAAGTATGCATTTTTTATTTTAAATGTCTTTAAATAAATAAAAAATTTTAACTTTTAAAAAAAACGACTTAATTATTTTTTCTTTTGTTTACGTTACGGCGAAGAATTGTCAAGAATCTTTTATTTTTACTGCAAAGCAATTGTTAGATGTAATTTGTTACTTTATTTAAAAAGAGCTTTGCATAATATTATATTATAAAAACATTAGTAAAGATAAACAATTTTATTGATCTTAATAATCTAAATAATCTAAAATAATCTTATTGTTTGCTATTTATTTTAAATAAGTTTTAATTTTATTTTTTTTATTTTAGTTTTAGTTAAATCATTTTTATTTTATTTTTCGTTAATTTTTTTTTTCAAAGATTTATTTACTCCTTTTACGATAAGTTTTTTTTTTAAGTTTCTTTATAGTTAAGTTAAGATTTTCAAAAAGACAAATTGTCCGGAACAAAAAAGTTCACATATATATCCGACATATATATATATCGACCAGGAAGGCGTGCAATTTTAAGGTTTTTAGATGACCTCACAAATAATATTTTGTTTTAACAATTTAACTACAATTTTTAACAAATGCTCTAAAAAAAAGGTTTTTAATTATGTTGAAAATATATATATATATATATATATATATATATATATATATATATATATATATATATATATATATATATATATATATATATATATATATATATATATATATATACATCAGTTCCTTTGTTTTAGATATTTGTTTTAATTTATAATATGATCATATTGCTTGTGTTAAAATTATATTTAAAGTTACATTTCAATAGCAAATCATGACTTACATCATTGTTTAAGGGAGTAGACTCTGTTTCATCTACTTCTTCACATTTTACAGAAAGCTCTTCTTCAATAGAAGGAGCATTTTGAGAAATTTGTTCAATATCTCTAGATCCATCTGCATGAATAAAAATTCGAAAAGCTTTCACTTGTTTGGTAGCAATAAACTGCTGACAAACTTTAATGGTTGTACTATTAGTTGTATGAGCAACAACTTCTTCCTAAAATTAAATAAAAAACATACTGAAAAAAATGTTAGTAATAATAAATAAGAACCTTATTTTTAAAACAAATGATTACATTTGGTTGAATTGGTGTTATATCTTGATGAGCTTTTAAATAGAATAATAAAGGTCCATCTTCTTTGAGATTTTCACAGGAAACTGGCTCAATATTTCCATCAGGATGAAGAAAAAATTTGTTCTTAGATAAAGGCTTTACAATAATTCGTCGTCGACATCTTTTGATTTGCATATTTGGTTGAGTTTTCTCAACGATTTCCCAATCCTTAAAAATCATTAAAATGATTACATAAAACATGTACCCTAACAAGCTGTAGTAGAATATTTTGATAGAAATTTTATAATTTTTTTTTTAATAATAACTTGGTGTAGTTAAGGCGATTTACAAAATATTTGAATACTTAATTTGGAATTAGCATGGTTTTGTCAGCATATTATGCCCAAACAAGATCTTTAAATGTTATAATTTTTTTTGCTTAAGGTTTTTATAATATTTAAAGAAACTTTTCTTTTTTATATATAATTTTTAAAATCTTTTTACAACCCGTAATAATGTATCTAAAGAACACTATTTTGGAGTCTTTAGATCAATTTCGCTCATCGACATTAACATGAATTTAGTTAAAATCTTTTTAAAAAGTTACTTAATTTAGTACTGATCCTAGTTCTAATCGGTTCTGACGTATATTAACTATATATAGTTGTCAAAACACAATACTTCTATCAATTTTCACAAAAAATACTGGAATTCCAACCAAGAAAGAGCTTATAATTATAGAAAATTGCCAATAAACGATCAGAACAGATCATATTGTTAAACTATAATGTTCATTTCGCCTAAAAAATGTATTAATATAAAATCTTAATTAAATTTGGACGAGCGATTGTGATTTTAAGATGATTATTTTTTAAAAAAAAAAAAAGATTCCACGGTCTGGGTTTTTTCGCTACAAACATTTATATTTTATGATACCGCAAAATTTATTATTTTAATTTTTTTCGTCTTTTCATAATTCACAGACCAGACCATTTCACGGAAATATGTCATAATCAACTAAATATCATACAGACGCTATAATATTTTAAAAGTGCCTTAACTACACCGAGAATCAACATATTTTATTTAAGAAATTAAAAAATATTTTATAATAATATAAAATAAAAAAAAAGGTTTAATTTAAGTTTTAATTTATAGTTTTTAACTATTTTGACTTGTCGGTATTATTGTAGCAGTATTGAACAAATAATGAATTTTAACACAAACGAGTTTTGTATTATATTAGAGTATTATTATAAATTATTAAAGTACCAACCAAGATATATTTCTGATGGACAAACATGAAGAGGTTTGATAGACAAACATGAAGAGGTTTTGGCACATCAACTAAGGGTTAGACTTCATCAAAAGAGCTTAAGCTATAGAAAGATAACCTAACAAATATCATCATGTCATTTTACATGGACATTATTTAGTTATGGATAGTTTCATTTTGCAACAAGAAAATAACCAATGATAACAGCCTTAAACAATAATGTTCAACTGGCTAAGACTTATTTGAAAAAGTCATTTGTAACAAACCTTTGTATGTATGTAATAACTTTAACTCCTATAATAATTTTAGCAATATACAACATAAATTATAATATTAAATACTTATAAATAAATATATTTTATAAATATAATAGTATATAACAGTTTTAGCAAAAATAATATAGTGAAATATAAAACCTTTGGATCATAAAGATCTGAGTTATCCAATGGAAACTCCTCATATTCAACTGGAATTTCTTCAACTAAAATAGGAGCACTGGTATCATTAGCTTTATTTGACACAACATCAATTGAATTATGGGTAATCTTTTGCATTTTAATTGTTTTTATTCCAATCATTCGTCTGTAGCATTTACGTACTTCTCCTTTATCATTTTCTTTTTGAACAATTTCCCAGTCCTAAAAATTGAATCAAAATAGAGACAAAAGAAAATAGTTTATATTTTCCAAAAAAATCAAATCAATCCTAAAACAGAATAAAATAATACAAAAAATAATTTAAAGTTAAGAATAAAATAATACAAAAAAAAAAAATATATATTATTTATTATTATTTCAATTTATTTGCATTTAAATAAAAATAAAAAAGGTGATATATATATATATATATATATATATATATATATATATATATATATATATATATATATATATATATATATATATATATATATATATATATGTATATATATATATATATATATATAACTAATTTAAAAAATTGAAAAAGTTTGTTGCTGGGTGGTTTGGCAATTTTGTACTCGGTTGAAGATCTCTCAAATAAAAATGTCACAGAAAGGTCCTGGAGCACCAAAAAAAGCAAAAGAAGAGGAATTCTTAATGCTCAAGAAAGCAGTTGAACTATTAACTATAAGAGTTGTTAATCTGCAGAAAAGAAAACGAAATATTAAGAAATGACAATAACTGCAATAGTAAAACAAACATGAGCTCTATTTAAAACTAAAACTAAACCCCCGGAACAACTTAGCATTTCCAAGGCAATTACCGATATCGTTAAGGATACAGAAAAAAGAGCAAAAAACTTAATAATATTTGGCCTTCCACAACAAGATACTGAAAACCCTAATGACAGTGATCACCAACTAGTTGAAATTTTTTTTAATTCAATCCAAATTAGTGGAAATAAAAATCAAAAAAGTTTTAAACCAAAACAAAAATCTTCCTATATGCCAACAACCTTAACTTCAACTACACAACCTCAACAAAATACAAATAGCCCAGTCTTAGTTGAGTTAATAAATGTCAGTGATCGTAACTTCATTCTTAGCGCTGCCAAATCCTTAAAAACCACAACAGAATTTGTTAAGGTGTTTATAAATCCAGATCTTAATGAAGCAGAGAGATCAAATATGAAAATGTTGCTTCAAGAAAGAAAAATTAAAAACAACGAATTGCAAGCAAATGGAAAACTCAATTTGTCCTTTTGATACTGCATTAGAAGCAGCGCCATCATAAAAAATGTTTCAAAGTTTAACAAACAAAATTTAAAAAAGTAATAATAACACCGGTAAATGCAACTACCACACTAATCCTAAACTCAGTGTAAATCAAGCTAACTATAACAACAAAACAAAAGTTAAGCAATATTCTTTCAATACCATTAGCTGTGCTTACTTCAATGCTAGATCGATTAATAATAAACTACACTACCTACACAATCTCCTCGAAAACTGCAATCTTGATATCATACTTATTACCGAAACTTGGCTAAATAAAAAAACACCTGACTCATTATTATTGAATGGCAAGAATTTCAAAGTATATCGATATGATCGAAATAGTTAAGGTGGGGGTTCACTTATATTAGTGTGCGATAATATCCATTCACTTTAAACGAATTTTAATATTCCAATGGGACTACTAAATACTGAAATTACATGTGTCAACGTGTTTGTCTTATCAATTGAGCAAAAAATACGAATTGCATGCATTTATCACCCTCCATGTGCAGCCATCAGTACTTTAAAAACCAAAGCTTTGTGCAAGGTAATTTACAAAATTACCTCTACTTGCGATTCTACATGCATCATAGCAGGCGACTTTAATCTGCCACTTATAAACTGGTCAATCCCAACTAGTTTCGGAGATTCATCTCATGACCTTTTTGTAGAAACGTGCTCCGCAAATGCTTTAATCCAAAAATTATCCGACAATACTCAACATAACAACCTTCTAGATCTGATACTAACCAACAACTCTAAAAACGTTTTTAATATAGAAACTATTGCCCCATTCACGAGTACCACTGCACGATTATTTTCAATTGTACTTTGGAGAAATATAAACCATATACAAAAATGACCAAGCAAGCCTTCCCAGGAAGGTTGTGCGGTTTTTTGTCTCGTACAACCACGAAAACGTTTTCAAGTTAGAGAACATGATCTCGGATGACTTTCTTATATTTTATGTGTTTTTTCTTTTAAAGAGGAAAGAGAAAATATGTATCGCCATCTGTTTGTAAAATATATTTGTATAATTATAATGTAACAAGTTTATATCAAGAGTTAAATTATATGATCGCGTTTGGAAACTCTGGTAAAATATTAGGTCTTTAAAATTATAGTTCATGCAAAGCTGTGTACTTTGTTTATAAGGACCTAATTATTAAAAGTTTGCTAGCGAGAAAGTTACAAAAAACAAAACAAAAACAATAAACTTACGACTACAAAAGTAGTAACACTTTAGTTACTAACTGCATTATAAAAGTAATAAAACTATAATAGTGTTATTACATTTATAAAACTATAATATTGTTATTACATTTATATATGCGTAGATTTATAGTGGTAGAGCGCTGGCTTCATAAGCAAGAGGTTCCGAGTTCGATTCGGCCTTGTTCATCAAGGTTCGTGTTTAGGAGTTACAGAGTTGAGAGAGGGTTACAACCACAATTAAGTAGCCTCCTCGTCTGTAGTGGCCTTCTCGGCTTTGGGGAGGTGAAATAACAAAAAAAAAAAAAAAAACACTTATTACTTTTAATGTTCATTCTTTGTTCTAACAACATTATTAATTCCAAACATTTATTAAAGTAGAAAAGCATCTAGAAAAAATAAAGCGGATATTCAAATGTTATTAAAAATTTCAGGAACTTTCACTTATCACTTCAACAACGTTATAAAAAAGTACTTTATAAAAAGTATAGCATTATGAAAAACGTTACATAAAAACGCGCGTTAATTTTAAAATCAACCAATAAAAAAATTTTATTGGTTAATTTTAAAATTAATGCACGTTTTTACGGTCCATTAGTAACAAATTTCATAATGCTAAACTTTTAATACGATACGTTTTCATAAAGCTGTTTGTCACGTTTTTATAAGTTACTTTAGTTTTAATATTATTTGAACATCCAATTTATTCTTCTAGATATTTTTCTACTTCAATTAAAATTTGGGAATACTAATGTTGCTTGAACAAAGAATGAAGTTTAAAAGTTATAAGTGCGTTTTAAAGTAATAACACTATTATAGTGTCATTACTTTTTAATGCAGTAAGTGATTAGAGTGTTATTACTTTGTAATCATAAGTTTATTTTTTTATTTTTTTATTTTTTCGCTAACAAATTTAAGTCGATTCTCTCCTTAAAAATAAGGAACACGTTTTGTATAAACTAAAATTTTAAATATAGATATTTTTCCAGATTTTGCGTTTTGCATTCGCTTAATTCAACCCTTGTTGTTAAATTAAAATTATACAAACACATTGCAATTTGTATTTTTGCTATCCTCTTAAAAAAAAATTAAGAAAAGGAAAATCATTCTTTTTATTGTAGACTTCAAACTGTTTTTTTTTTGCTTCACCATTGTTGCTGAATGTAAAAAGAAACAAAAATAAAAACTGTACACAAAAATAAAAACAGTACACAAATTATTTAAATTATTAATTTGTTTTTATTTTTTTCTATTTCAATCTCTTTTTTTATTTTGTTAGTTTAGTTTTTTTGTTTTTGAAACTTTTTCAGCATTATTATAAAACTTGCAAACGGCCGTGTTCACGTTTTCTAAAATAATATAATCGCATGTGGTCATACAAGACAAAAAACCGCACGCCTTTCCTGGGAAGGCTTGACCAAGTATAATTTTTTCAAAGCTGATTATAACACTATAATCTCCAATTTACAAAATGTAAACTGGTATTTACTAGCCAAACAAAATCAAGATGTTAAAACATTCTGGCAAACTATATGTAATTTTTTAAATTTATCTATCTCATCGCATGTTAACTTTTAACAGAAAAAACAATATCCAACCTCTAGACATCCAAATAATTAGCCTCCAAAAAACGTACTCTCTATAGAGATTACAAAAGAACAGGTAATCCATCTACTTGTGCCGAATTCAAGATCTGCTCCCATTTACATGATGCAGAAGTTCAAAAAAATTTCCAGAGAAAAAGATTTAGTTGTTAAATCTAATATCGCCAAATTTTACTCTTTGGTAAATAAAAAATCCAAATGCTAAAATTCTGTTGTGCCATTACTTCAAACTGATGGTTCCCTTATTACAGATGATTGTGAAAAATCGCAACTATTGAACAATTTTTTTGGCTCTGTTTTTCTTACTGGCAATGGTATTGCACCAGTCTTAGATTTTAATTTTAAGAATTAGATTTTAATTTTATGAATTAATAAAATATAATTCAAAGTTAAGAATAAAATAATTCAAAAAAAATAATTTAACGTTAAGAATAAAATAATACAAAAATAATAATTTAAAGTTAAGAATAAAATAATAATAATTCAAAGTTAAGAATAAAATAATACAAAAAAAATAATTTAACGTTAAGAATAAAATAATACAAAAATAATAATTTAAAGTTAAGAATAAAATAATAATAATTCAAAGTTAAGAATAAAATAATATAAAAAAAATAATTTAAAGTTTAGAATAAAATAATACAAAAAAAAAATAATTTAAAGTTAAGAATAAAATAATACAAAAAAAAATAATTTAAAGTTAAGAATAAAATAATGCAAAAAATAATTTAAAGTTAAGAATAAAATAATACAAAAAAAATAATTTAAAGTTAAGAATAAAATAATGCAAAAAAAAAAAAATAACAATTTGAAGTTAAGAATAAAATAATACAAAAAAAATAATTTAAAGTTAAGAATAAAATAATACAAAAAAAAATAATTTAAAGTTAAGAATAAAATAATACAAAAAAAAATAATTTAAAGTTAAGAATAAAATAATACAAAAAAAAATAATTTAAAGTTAAGAATAAATTAATACAAAAAATAATTTAAAGTTAAGGATAAAATAATACAAAAAAAAATAATTTAAAGTTAAGAATAAAATAATACAAAAAAAAATAATTTAAAGTTAAGAATAAAATAATACAAAAAAAATAATTTAAAGTTAAGAATAAAATAATACAAAAAAAATAATTTAAAGTTAAGACTAAAATAATTTTTTTTTAAAAAAAAACATGTTAGTAAATACAAAACAAAAGTTTACTGAAGGATCTATATCAATGTTATTTGGTTGATTTTCAATAATTTCGAATTCTTCATATTGCAGTGGTCCTTCTTCCACTAAAACAGGTTCTGCACATTCTTCTTCTTCCTAGAAAAAATTAGTTTAAAATACCACTAAAATCTTTTTTTTTTCATACAATTATAAATTTAACTTTTATTATTATTTAATTTTTTTTTTTCCCACAGGAAGTTTTTAATTAAGTTTTCATATATAAATTTAACTATTCTAAAATTAAAAGAATCATGATTTCATGACTTTTTTATTTTATACACTGGCTTTTAATGACACTAGTGCATACAAGTACAAATATTTAAAAATGGTATTTATAAAAAGTTTGCTCAGTTTACAATAAAAGTTATAAACTATAATTTTCTAATTCTAAGTGTCAATTCTATATTGTAGTTGTATGTGTTTTCTATTGTATGTCAATTCTATTTTATTGTTCTAAACGGATCTTTAAAAATTTCAAGTTCTTTTTAGAAATTTTTTGTAGTAATCTAAATGCTTCTGCATAACTATTGACTCTAAATGTTTATGTGTTGCGTCTGTACATAAGTACACATTCACGTTGCATTTTTATTTCGAAAAATTTCTATACTCATTTATTTTTATAAAACTTCAAATTTTTAGATTTTTTGCTCTGTACTAAATGTACTAAAAATGCTGTATAAATATTCTTTTATAAATTTGAACTCAATTTTTTTAAATAATAGAGAATGTTTATATATATTATTTTTTTTAAATATTAGAATGTTTGTAAATATAACATAGCTACTACATGCTACCAGAGTTAAAATATAAGCTACTACATGCTACTAGAGTTAAAATATAAGCTACTACATGCTACTAGAGTTAAAATATAAGCTACTACATGCTACTAGAGTTAAAATATAAGCTACTACATGCTACCAGAGTTAAAATATAAACTACTACATGCTACCAGAGTTAAAATATAAGCTACTACATGCTACCAGAGTTAAAATATGAGCAACATAAATTTAAGAAGAACATTATCTAAAGTTCAGTTATATGCAGTGTACAAACCTATAAAAGGTATTGTAGTTTTTTATATTATTCTTGAATTTATTTCTTAATTTATTCTTTCTTTTTTTATTTAGAACTTCTGTATATTCTGTTTTAAAGCCATAACAGGTAAAATTAAGTATATAATACCTCATCATCATTTTCACCATATTCCTGGTAAACATTTTTATCTTCAATAAGATTTTCTTCAACAGGTATTTCTTTTGTTTCTTTACTTGTTATTTCTTTTTCAAAATCATTAACATTCTTTTTCTTCACAATAACTACACGCCTTCGCACTTTTTTAATTTTGCCATCTGGCATTTTTCTTTCTATTACTTCCCAAACCTTTCCAAGGAAAACAAATATTATTGTTCAAGAATTTCAAGAAAAACATGAAAACACTATTTTAACTACATACTATTGTTTAAATATTATTATATTGTAAACAACTTATTTTTACTATTTTATTCTTAAATATTTTTCTAAAACATTACCGTTAAATCAAAGGCAAGTGATTCGGGATTATTCGGATCAATATCAACCTCCTCATACTCAACAGGATCATCTTCATAAGGACATTCTTCCTTGATAAATGGTTCAAATACAAATGGTTTTGTTGAAATAGCAGTAAAACTTTTGTTAACTTCTTCTTTTTTAACAAAACTACCTTCCTAAGTATAGAAATTTAAAAACCACTTAAAAACAGAATTAACAAATATTATACAACATTTAATTTATTTTCTATATTTTTAATGCCATTTCTACGATGCTTTCTTAGTATCAAAACATTTAATATTTTTATTTTACTAATTTTTATGTTTTTATAAATTTTTTATATTTTTAGAGAGTAAGCATTCTTTCTACGAACTTGCTTGCTAGTATGATTTAGCAAGGCATATACCCATATAATACACTATAAAAAATGAGTGCTTGCTAAAGGGATACAAAATTTTATCTTTATGCAAAAAATTTAAAAAAATAAACAACAAAAAAAACACCTCTGGTATAACTTTGTTTCTATCTTTTACTTTAGGAGAGATTTCCTCAACAAAAACAACATTGGCATCTGAAATAATCTCATTGGCATTTTCTTTGACAAGAATTTTACATTGTTTAATAGCTTTTGCATTCCTTGGACGTCGAATTGTTTTTTTAGAACCATCTGGATAATATTGTTTTACAACTTCCCATTCCTTAAAAAACCAAATAAAAAACATTTTGTTAAAAAAAAAAATTGTCTTTAAAAAAATGAAAATATACATATACATTTATGTAAGTTTAAAAAAAAAACAACAGGCAAATGTTTTACATTTACCTCTGTAATGCAACCTAACCTATTAATTCCTATCATTAAATAGGCAAATGTTTTACATTTACTTCTGTAATGCAACCTAACCTAATAATTCCTATCATCAAACAGGCAAATGTTTTACATTTACTTCTGTAATTCAACCTAACCTATTAATTCCTATCATCAAAAATAACTTTTTTGCTGTTAGAGACTTTATTGCAGTTTAAAAAAAAAAAAGATAAAACTTTTTTTTTTAATTGTATTAAGAAAATATATATCAAACAAAGTAAAGAAAAAAGAGAAAGGTTATAACAACATGAAAATTTTTTGTTTTACATTTGCATTATATTGTAACGATTCTGGATTTGTATCATTTAATTCAATATCTTTTGAAGATGCTTCAAGTTCAGATGACGATACTTGGTTAACAACTGGAATATGATCAAAAACATTGAATTTTTCTCCATCTTTTTTTGTAACAAACCTTTGTGGAGTTATTGATAAAGTCTTTCGTCTGATCAACTTTTTTGTTCCATCTGGGAATGGTTTTTCAACAATTTCCCATTCCTTTAAAAAAAAATTCTGTAAAATGAAAATAAATTTAAAAAAAAAAATTCTCCAAATAAAAAAAATTAATAAATAAAAAAATTTAAATTCTAATTAAAAAAAAATTATTCTAAAATAATGATCATTGATAAAATAAAAAAAATGAAAAACAAATCATAATTTTTAAGAGTAAATAAAACCTTTTTATCGAAACTGTCATGTTCATTATACAAAACTTCTTCATAGTTTACAATATCTTCTTCATGCAATGGAAATTCTTCTAAAACTTCATACTTTTTATTATTCTCGATAACAAATTTTTTAATTTGGACAACAAAATTTTTGCGAAGAAAATACTTTACTTCACCATCAGGAAATTTTTTTTCAACTTCTTGCCACTCCTGCATAAGAATAAAATTACTTTAAATTATAAACAATTTCTTTGAATTATATTTTCTCAAACAAATTTTTTGTAATTTCACATAGTTCTATAAAACTGTTGAATAAAAAATATACCAATGGGTCGTAAACATAATGATTAAGAATTTGTTTATCAAACTCAATCTCTTCATATTGAAGTGGTATATACTCAATTTCAAAAGTTTCCTTTTTATCTTGTTGATTTTCTTGAAATGCCTGGTCATACTTTAAAGGAATTTTTCTTCTACAAATCTTTTTAAGAACACCATTTGCACAAACTTTATCAACGATTTCCCATTCCTAAAATAATTCTTTTTCTTAAAAATGTAAGTAAGCACGAAGTTTTAAAATTTAATTTGGACAGTACTTACTTTAGGATCAAAATCACGGTCATTGTAATTTTCACTATCAATATCAACTTCTTCATACTGCACCTGTACATCAAGCACACTGGAAACTTCTTTATCTATAATAAAAAAACTTAAATTAAAAATCTATAAATTAAATATATAGTTAAAGTAACAAATTTATAATTAAAAAAATATATATAAATACAATATATAGTAGTTTATTAAAAAAATTTTCATTTTTATTAAAAATAAAAAAAATTGCTGTCCATCAACAACAGCTTAAATACTATACATGGCTATTTATTACAACTAATAATTATTTAAGGCACTGAAAGCAAACAAGTCAGTTAGTTAAATTTAGTAAGTTATTTAAATTTAGTAATTTAATTAACTTAAGTTAGTTAACTTTGGTAAGTCAGTTAAATTTAACAAATTAGTTAAATTTAGTAAATAAAATTTAATATTTAATTAACTTTAGTAAGTTAGATAACTTTGGTAAGTTAGTTAAATTTACTAATTAGAGCATAAAAAAAACATATTTTGTAATATTATGTGTGTATATATATAAATTTTGAAATTTTTTCAAATGTTAAACTAAAATATTAACAATAAAAAACAACAAGTTACAAATTAAAATACCTTTATTTCTGGAGTCATTCTTTTGAGGTTCTATTTTTTCATTTTTATCTTTACTTTTAATACTAGGAGTTCTATTGAAACGACGATTTGAACCGTTCTCAGTAGCAGATCTTTGACGTAGTTGATATAATGTACGATCACTAAAACAAAATTTAAAAATTTACCTGTTATGTTATATATAAAAAATATTTGTAACTATGCCTTATATTTCTGACCTTTTCAAGTTGTAAAAGTGCATACATAATGTTAAATAGACTCAACTAATAAATGTTTAAGTTGTAAAAGTGCATAAATAATGTTAAATAGACTCAACTAATAAATGTTTAATCACTATAAAAATTCAAATAAAAAATCCTCAATAACACTTTAAATAATTTACCTGTATCTAAAACTAGAGCCAGGTTTTAATTTATCTGTTTTCTTTCTAGGAGAGTCAGGGTGAGTTAATCTGAAAAAGGTGTGGTACTCAACACATGACTTATAGCATTGTTTACACAGTTTTGCTGAGTCAAACAAAAAACAGTATAATAATTTTGGCTTCTTTTTGTTATCCTCATCTACTAAACCCTAAATAAAGTTGAAATTGTATTATAAGTAATACAATTATAATAACTTTTATGATAATATATAAGCATTAAAACTTACAGAAAATCTGTATTACTTGAACTAGACTGGATAATGAAAGCCTATTGTTCAGTCAAATATTATACAAAATTTTCTTCAAAGTTAAACTAGACTGAGCGATGACTGAATGAACACATTTTCTTAAACCTTATCCATAAATTCATACAAAACAATTTTTACAAATATTTATTAATAAAAAATGCACAAATTATAAACTACTAAACCACTGTTATTTTTAATCTGATAATAATCTAAGCAACTTTCATTCTCAAGGTTTTTAGGTTTTCAAACTTATGAGCACCTTGAGCAAAAATTGAAATATTTTCTAAAATAATTTTGGATTCAAATTTGTTGCGAGAAAACAATTTATAGGGATTACTCCTCATGATCCACATAGATATTTGGGCACCCAAAATTATTTATTAAGAACACAGAGGTTTTAAAAAACTAGTAAAAGTGCTCATATTACCCAGACCACTTAGTAATATGAGCACTTTAAATTAGATTAAAAAATAACATTAAGTGAAAAAATACCATCCATACCATATGGAACAATTAGAATTAATTTGAGCAATATTATGATTTGTTATTAACAAAACTTATCATTAAAAGATTAAATTCGATACCACTTTTTATTGAAACAATACTAATTTGTCTTACGCAAAAGAAAAATACATATATATCAGTTTATCACTTTTTCAATTTTATTAACTCAAACATTTAAACGATTTAAAACGATATTTAGTATTGTTAAAATATTTAAAAAGTTTTACTATGTTTTGTTTTATTCAAAAATAAATTAAAACCACTGCAATTTTATGATTTTAAACAAGATAATTTCAAGAAAAAACACTGGGTAATTTGAGCATGCTCATATTACACAAAAATAGCATCTTTAAATAAAGTCAAAACTAAATGTTTCTATGCATTCTTTTTTAAACAAAGATGAAACGGATTTCTAGCTAACCTATTTTTCTTTATGAAAAATTAAATTTCATTATTTTAACATTACTTTATATATATATATATATATATATATATATATATATATATATATATATATATATATATATATATATATATATATATATATATATATATATATATATATATATATATATATATATATATATATATATATATATATATATATATATATATATATATATATATATATATATATATATATATATTTATATATATATATATATATATATATATATATATATATATATATATATATATATATATATATATATATATATATATATATTAACACTACTATATATATGTTAACACTACTTTATATATTTTATTTTACTCTATATATAATTACACTAATTATATTGATTTCGGTTATCACCACATAAAGTGGATTCAAAATATACAGAACAATTTTAACTTCAATGCTTACATCTTAGAAACTTTTTAGTATGCTCATATTAGCAAGGTGCTCATATTACCCTAATCTACCCTACTATTATATACATATTTTTAGGTTGTCAAATTAGGGGTTACTAAATTATAGTATACTATTATATACATATTTTTAGGTTGTCAAACTTATTAAATAACTCAAAATAATGTTAGTTCTTCAGAGTTGTATTACCTGCTTTAGTTTAACAGTCATCTTACGTTTCTTATAAGAAAGTACATCAATACTTTGCCTAAAAATAAAAATATTAAAGCAAAATTTGACAATTATTTTTATTTGTAACATATATACTATATTAATATATATTAGAAATATATACAATTTTAAATTAAACATATATATATATATATATATATATATATATATATATATATATATATATATATATATATATATATATATATATATATATATATATATATATATATATATATATATATAAACTACTTTAAAACATCAAATAATACAAATTCTCTCAATACTAAATAACTTATTTGAAATTTTTGCTGGATTTTAGGCACCGGCATCATCAGCAAATAATATAATATAATTACAAAAATTGTTATAAAAAATATTATATGGTGATGATGCCAGTGCCTATAATCCAGCAAAAATTTCAAATAAATTATTTAGTATTGAGAAAATATGTATTATCTGATGTTTTAAAGTAGCTTATATTTAAACCATATATATATCAGGGTTATTAAAATCGGGTCATGTAAAAAATTTGAAAAAACCCCTAGCTAATGATCTGCCGTGACCCCAAATTATTACTTTAAATTTTTTACAAAATTTTTTTTGAACATCGGAAAGGTCCCCATAGAGGGCAAACAGGTCAATTTTTGCCGTGTTTTTAGGAAAACTCTACTAACCCTGCTTGTGAGACCTTTAAATCTCAACCAGTTTAAAAAATAAACTATCCAATAACATGGTAATGAGTTCTACTATAAGGTTAAAGGGGCTCTTTTCTTTAATAAACAAACACAAGGTATTTGTTTTTGTCAACAAAAAGTGGGTTTTTAATGGGTATTTTTAAAATATCATACATTTCAATTTTTGTATACAATTTTACATTTGAAAACATAACTTTTTTTGCTGAATAAATTTTGTTTTGAACAAAGAATAAAAAAGATTTTAAATAAAATAAAAAATAAATTTTTCATTTTCAAAATTAAAATAAAATCTTATATGATTATTTTATCTAACATACTTTTATGTAAACTTTTAATTTTAGATTAACATAAAATACTAATAATTTATTTGATGTCACCCAAAAAGAAAATTGAAAGAATTGATGATACGTTTCTAGTGGGAAAAATAAATTGTATTTTTCCCAATGACAAATTTGTGACTGCACAAGAAATTATTTAATACTACAACTTTCTGAGAAAATCTAGATCTGATATTAAACTAAGTTTTATTGTAGGATATCCAAACAAAAGTGGATCATTCTCACATTCCTACCCAGTCAGTTATATTGCTGCATAATATCTAAACTTGTAGTTCCATGGAAACATGGTGGATTTGAAGTAATTTTACTTTATCTTTTTTAAATGTTAATTCACCTCCAATTACATTCAATTACAACTCATAAACTGAGATGATTATTAGATCAAACTGTATAACCTTATCAAAACCTTAAAATATATATTTAAGTTTTTATAAGCATTTAACAATAATTCTATTTTATAGGATCAAGGTCAAAAAATTAAAGGACTGGATGAAGCTGAAAAGCTTAAGTAAAAGAACCAATCCTGCTGAAGTGAAAAAAAAAAGAACTTTATAGAAAATATGAAAAAGGTTTTCTGGATTGAAGAAAACCCACTAAATATGATTGAAAAAATGAGGAAAGATAGATTGAGAAACCAAAATGACAAAAAGGAAGACAAGTTAGAGGAAAGGGAAGGAAGGTTAGGGGGATTAGATAAAAGATTTCAGTTTTCATTAAAACGAAAGTATAAATCTAAATGTAATTATAATAAATTAAACAATGTATCTGATACTGATTCTGAAAACTCATTAATTTCTTTTAATACCAATAAAAGCAATTCAACTGATAGTGAATTTGAAATTGAGCCACATATTGATCCTACAAATTCTGTAAACCTACCCAAGGATATCTTGCACCATACTGTTCATACAGCAGTTAGAGAGGGTCCACTTCACATCAACATACAGCAATTCTTAGTATTGTCAATTCTGGAGGATTTTGAGTTTGTATGCTCAAACTCTTCTTCATACAGAGCAACAGAGAACGCTGTGTTCATGGGTCAAATGAAATCAGAAACCATATGAAAAGCATTTCTAAATCTTCAAATTCTCTGATAACAATTCATTTTGACAGAAAAATTGTGTAAGAACTTACTGAAGGAAAAAAGTTTTAAATAGATAGGTTAGCTGTTCTTGCTAGGATTAAAGGACACACCGACTTACTTGGAATTTCAGCTATTGACTAATGTTCTGGAGAACACCAAAAAGAAGCTATAGAAGAACTTATTTCTAACTTTGGATTAGAGGATAAAGTTCAGTGTCTTTGCTTTGATACCACTAGCACTAACATAGGTTAATCAAAAGGAGCTAGTAGCAGAATCATTGTGTACTTACAGCACCCTATGTTAATTCTGCATGTCGACGCCATATTTTTGAGCGCCCTGTCACCCATTTTTGGGAGCTTTATTCAAGCGGTTATACCTATTTAAAGTTCTTAAGAGCCATTGCAATGATCTAGATATTGAAAATCAAGATTTAAAAAGATTGTCAACTCCTTCTGATTCCAGGATTAATGAACAAAGGCTGAGTGCTATTCAATTTGGCAGATATATAATTAGAACTAAGGTTTTTTTAAAGATATTAAAATTAAGGTTTTTTTAAAGATATTAAAATTGGAGTTGAATTCAAAATTTTAACAATTTCAATTCAATTTCAATTAAATCTAATTATCCCTTACTATTTCAAAAAAATAGTATAGTAAAGTAGTGCGGTAGTGGTGTAGTGGTAGAGCGCTCGCTTCATAAACGAGTGGTTCCGAGTTCGATCCCCACCACGTCCCTGGTAGTACCGCGCTCAACTCGTTTCTCCGCGCAGCGGCCTTGTTCGTCAAGGTTCGTGTTTCGGAGTTATAGAGTTGAGAGAGGGTTATAGCCACAAATAAGTAGCCTCCTCGTCTGTAGTGGCCTTCTCGGCCTTGAGAAGGTGAATTAAAATAAAAATAAAATAAAAAAAAAAGTAGTGCTTCACTTATAATTTTCCAGTTTTATAATTGTGTAGTTATTTAAGTTATTTAAGTTATTATAACTTAATAAAAAAATTTGTTTAGGATGGAAAGTTTCATAAAGATTATCAGGAATTGGCTGAACTTACATTGATGATATTGTCACACACTGAAAGAATTAAACTTCACAATTCTGGAGCTGTTCATTATGCCAGATTCATGGGTAAAAGTTTATTTTACCTAAAACTGTTTCTACTTATGGAAAAAATCTCTGAAATCAATAAAGAGACCGGGGATAAAATCACTGAAATGACATAGTTCCTTTCCATTGTTTACACTGAATGGTTTCTTAGAGGGGAGCTAAGTTCTGCTGCTCTGACGCAGGTACACGATCTTAATAATTGTTTTAAAACAAATACATAATTTTGAATAAATACATAAAATAGGTATTATTTATTTTTAAATTAAACATTTATAAATCTAGGCCTTAACTATTAGGATATGAAAGCATACTGGCAAATGAAAAGGTTTGAGGACTCGAATAAAGCAGCGGATCAAGCTGTTTATAAATCCATAATGCGACATACTACCTTGATCCATATTTAGTCATTATAGCAATTGCAGATCAGATGTAATGTAAATAATGTAGGAACATGGTTAAGAGACTATTTGGTCTAAAACGAGCCCCTATAGAGGAGTATTCCTTAGAAAGACAGGTGTTGGATAAAGACACTCTGATGAGCTTAAACTTTTTACAAGATGAGCCTCCCAGTTTAATTCCACTAGTTTCAGAGAAGTCCTGGCTTAAGCTTGACATGCTTGGTCATCGAAAAGCTGGGGTTTAATGAATGAAGCTTCCTCCATAGTATTGGATTTTAAATGATTTCTATCAAGAATTTGAAACAGCCATCATGAATTTCAAATTAGTTCAACAACTTAATAACAAAGTACATTCAGAAGAGGCTTTCTTTTTACTTTTTTCTTTTTACTCATGTGTACAAGTGTAATCAAAATGGTAGAAAAAACTTGGATCATGCCAAAGCGGCACTCAATAGTATTATTTAATATTATTTTTTGATCTAATTTATTTTTGAATTATAACTTGTAACTTGTAAATTTTTAGTTTTTATTTTGTATTGGTAAAGTTTTATTGTTGTATTCAAACAAAAATTTAATGTTTTGATGATTTTCTATGCTTTTTTCATTTTTGATTTTCATTATTCTAAAAGATACTTAAAGAATTATTTAAGAAAAAAGCCCCTTAAACTTGAGTCGTAGAACTCATTACCATGTTATTGGATAATTTATTTTTTAAACTGGTTGAGATTTAAGGGTCTTACAAGCAAGGTAAAGTTATCCTAAAAATAGGATAAAAATTGACTCTTTGGTCCTCGGTGGGGACCTTTCCAATAATACTTAAAATTTTTAAGTACTAATTTGGGGTCAGGGCAGATAATAAGCTAGGGCTCTTTTCAAATTTTTGACATGACCTATTTTTGAATAACCTTAATATAAATATAAATATATATACATATTTTTAAATGCATATACACATATACTTTTTCATATACACATATACCATTGTAAAATATTTTTTCTATTTTCCCCTTCATATATATTGATTCCTAATGCTGCTACCCCAACTTCAACTGGTTTTAAATCAACCTAAAAAGTTCAAATTTTGATTTAATAATTATGAAAAAAAGTATATTTAAATGTATGATTCTAATATAGCTGATTAAATGTTAAATATTTTTAAATATTATGCTTACATATGCATGATGCATATCAACACCATACTTTGGTACTTTTTTTGCAATTTCAAGAAAGTTTAATTCTGCTTGTGCCGGAGATTGACCACTAGAATCAAAAATTATTTTTCAAGATTTAAAAAAACTAAATTATCATTTAAAAGATTACATTAGGAATTTTTAGTCTTTTAAGAATATTTTTATAACACCATCATTGAAAAACACAACATGAAGAAATTTTCAAAAACTATTTTAAATACTGTATAAATTACTTAAAAGGTTATAGTAAAAACTATACCATCGATCTTTATGCAGGTTATAAACTCTATCCAAAATCCATTCATCCTAATCAATGTATGGTTTCAAAAAATGAACAAATTAATAAACTTTAAAGAGAGAGAGAAATAACAACAAAAAAAAATTTTTTAAAAATATTTTTATCATTTTAATTAAAAATATTAAGTTTAATTCAAATATTTTTAAAAAGTGGAGTTTTTGTTTGATCTCTTACATCATTTGGTGAAAACTGATAATTTCTCAAATAATCCCTTTTGGTGTCTGAGAAATTGAAATCTCCAACCTCGGCTAAAAATATAAGATTTTGAAATTATGTAGCTCATTTAAATATTTTTCTTTAACTAAAAATTAATAAAAAAAGATAAGAAAAAAAAGTAAAACTACCTTGAAGTGTGTAGGAACCCAGAATTGCATATGTACTTTGACTGACAAGTAATCTATTTGAATGTAAAATAAAATTTTCCTAACTAATTTAACATTTTACAACAGAAAACAATTTTAAAATCTTGATAAATAAATAAATCAGTCATATGAGAAACACCTCATGTCCATTTTTTGTCAATAATGGGTTAGACATTAAAATATTAATGAAGGCTAGACACATTCAATAAGAATAAAACAATTCATCTTCACTTAGTCTCTATGGTGATGCCACATTTAAAAAAATATCCATTCCTTTGAGAAACATCTCATGTAAATGTTTTTTTTATTTTCCAAAAGTTTACTTTTTTGGATGAGGATTTTGCTGAAATGAATGTGAAATGACAGATTCAAAAATGTAATTAAATGACTAATTCAAATATTTCATATTAATTTTCTTATCAATTAAACTAAATAAAATTGTTTGTTTTTTTAAATTGAATCTTCAATACTTTTGTGCAGGTTCTTTCTTAGAACACGAAGAAGTCAGTTTTTTATAGTTGTTTATAAGTATATTAGATAAGATTCTACTAAAAACATTTATTTTTGGAAGAGCTTGATAATATTATTTATCAAAAATAAATTAGATTAACCAAATTAAAATATTTAGATGCTGATTTTCATCAAATCATAACAGCAAAATTTAGTTTCATAAATAAAACGTATCAGAAAAACACCCACAAACACAATGTATCACCAGGAAGTTTAAAACTTTCACTATTTAGATTTTTCAAGTAACTACCATACATTTCAAAATAAATTAAATTTATTTATCTATTTTGGTTTTGTGAACGTTTTTTTCTGTTTTTTTCTGTTTTTTTTTTTTTTTTTTTTCTAATGTTATTCACCTCCCAAAGGCTGAGACGACCACTACAATCAAGGAGTCTACTTTTTGTGGTTACAACCCTCTCTCAACTTTTTAACTCCGAAACACAAACCTTGATGAACAAGGCTGCTGATATTCTTCATACATTTCTGATCTTCCATGCATCAATAAAAATTTGCAGAAAAGCAACAGAACCTTTAACTGGCTTTGTTCTCAAAGCTGTCAGGGTTTCTTGACAAAAAACTATTAGTTTTACATCAGTAAAAACCTTTGCACTCACCAGATATTATTAGAACAACAATATCTGATAAAAAGAAAGGCTCTCCAACAAAGTTATTCTCATCGCATAACTCTTCTTGTTGAATGAAATAAAAAGTCTTTAATTAATGATTAATACTGTAAAAAAAATGCAAAATAATTCTTCTTGTAAAACTTTCTTTTTTTTATTCATATCAATATTGTTTAAAAAAGAACTGATTCAGATAAAATAGAAAATTTGTCTATACAAAATGCTATATATGTTGAATCACTATTAATTTGGAGAAGAAATCTAAAAGAGTATTATAAATATAAAATTATTCACATTGTTACAACATAAAATTAAATGAAAAAAAGTCTTTAATTAAATATAATAATAGTAATACAGCATAAACAATGATTGTTATTACAGTATTATTAATATTATCATTATATTTTCATGAAATAAAGACTTAATTTTATTCTACTTTATGACATGAAAAACATGCATGCAATATAAATTAAAACTAAAAGGTTATATAATTAGAATGTTCTTCATCATGGCACTTCAGTTCCTTGAACAAAATCTTTTGATTGTAAGACAATGTCATCATTACACCTGTAATCATCAATGTCATCATTACACCTGTCATCATCAATGTCATCATTACACCTGTCATCATCAATGTCATCATTACACCTGTCATCATAAATGTCACCATTACACCTGTCATCATCAATGTCATCATTACACCTGTTTCTTAGAACTGGTAGTTGTTCAGTTCCTTCATTACAATGTCACTGAATTCTAAGTTATCAGTTTCATTAAAACTGGTAATTTCATTATGTTATAATATATTTCTGATAAATTTGAATATTTGTTACTAATAAACTTGTTTGTGTTGTTATACCTGATTTTGCTGATGCTGTTGCAATTTCACTTTTATTATATTAAATTAAATTAATGTTATGAAACATTGTTGGAGGTACATCATTATCAAATTAACATTTCCAGACAAATGTTTAGAGCATATCACATGTTTTAAATAAGGGACAATATCATTTCATAAACAATAGGCCAGGTGAATAAAAATGAGCAATTGCTTTTACTCAGTATTTGGTCAGCTTTACGTGAGTAAAAACTTTAGAAGTTTTGCTCAAACTTTTATTCACGTTAAGTTAAGCAATTTACTTAGTAGTTGTTCAGCTTTACGCGAATAAAAACTTAACCAAAATTCCTAAAGTTTTTATTCATGTAAAGCTGACCAATTACTGAAAGAAGCAATTGCTCATTTTTTTTCACCCGGCCTAATAAATGTATATATAGTTCTTATTCTTTTTGTCATAGTTATGACAAAAAGAATAAGAACTATATATATATTTAATATTCTTTACCATTAGAATCCCCCTATCATCGTACATCTTACAACTACCTTAAAGCTGACTGGGACTCTTTTCGTGACTTTCTTCGTGATGGCCCCTGGGTAGAAATCTTTCGTCTCCCTGTTGACAAATGTGCTTCTTACATAACTTTGTGGATTCAGGCTGGCATGGAATCCTTTATTCCCTCTCGACGATTTCAGGTCAAACCTCACTCTTCTCCATGGTTTTCCTCACATTGTGCTGCTGCAATTGCCAATCGAAACCATTACTTCCATATCTATCAGCAAAACAATTCTCCAGAAAACAGACGTCTCTTTATTACTGCTACGAACCATTGTAAAAAAGTTTTGTCTAACACCAAAACCCGCTATTCTCAGATCATGAAATCTCGTATTTCATCACAAAAATTAGGCTCTTGTGACTTCTGGAGAATCTTTAATAGTATCAATAATAAGGGCAAGTCTGTAATTCCACCTCTTTTGTACGGTTCAGACTTTATCACCTCACCTAAAGACAAAGCTGAATTGTTTGCCAAGAACTTTTCATCAATATCATCTCTTGATGCCACTAGTTGCGTTTTACCTGATATACCCGTCAAACAGGTTGATCCATTGCTCGACATTCGTATCACTCCAGCTTCTGTATCTAAAGTGATTTCCTGCTTAGACTCTTCTACAGCTTGCGGCCTGGACAACATACCTGTTATAGTCTTGCAGAAGTGTTTTCCGGAGCTGTTGTCTATCCTTTCAAAACTATTTAACAAGTGCTTATCAGAGTTTTGTTTTCCAGCCTGCTGGAAAGCAGCATCTGTTATCCCTATTTTTAAAAATTCTGGAGAGCGATCCGATTTGTCTAACTACTATTCCATTAGTCTTCTTCCTATCATAAGCAAGGTTTTTGAATCTTTAATTAACAAACACTTAATCTCTCATCGTGAATCTAAAACTTACTTTCTAATCATCAATATGGATTTCGATCTTCTCGTTCTACGGCTGATTGGCTAACAGTAATAACCGATAGGTTTTATCACGCATTAGATAAAGGTGGAGAGGTTAAGGCCATCGCTTTTGACATTTCTAAAGCGTTTGATAAAGTTTGGCTAGATGGTCTTCTCCATAAGCTTTCTTCTTATGGTGTAGCTGGTAACATCTTTAAGATTATTGAATCCTAACTTTCCAATCGTAGTATAAAAGTTGTACTTGATGGATAGCACTCTTCTTCTTATTCTGTAACCTCAGGGGTTCCTCAAGGTTCAATCCTTGGCCCTATACTCTTTTTAATTTACATTAACGATCTTCCAGATATTCTCACATCTAAGGTGGCATTGTTCGCTGATGATACTACCATTTATTCTTGTCACGATAAGAAGCCAACTCCCTCTGATTGCTTGCAGGGGGCATCTGAGCTCGAAAAGGATCTCACTTCTGCTACAGCATGGGGCTCACAGTGGCTGGTGAACTTTAATTCAGATAAAACTCAATTTTTTTCGGCCAATCGTTATCACAATAATTTAGACCTTCCTATATTTATGAATGGTAATGTACTCGATGAGTCTCCTACCCTTCATCTTCTAGGATTAACTCTTACTTCTGATCTTTCTTGGAAACCTTATATCAAATCCATTGCAAAATTAGCATCTGCTAAAGTTGCATCTCTTTATTGAGCTCGTCACTTTCTTACTCTGGATTCTATTCTTCATCTCTATAAATCTCAAATCCGGCCTTGTATGGAATACTGTTGCCATATCTGGGGCGGATCTTCTAATGATGCCGTTTCTCTATTAGACAAGGTGCAAAAACGCATTGTAAACATAGTTGGACCTGCTCTTGCAGCCAACCTTCAACCTCTGTCACATCGTCGTAATGTTGCTTCTCTTTCTCTTTTCTACAAATACTATAATGGGCACTGCTCTAAAGAGCTAGTGTCTCTTGTGCCATCTACTAAAATTCATTCTCGTGTTACTCGTCATTCAATTAAGTCTCATCCTTTTTCTGTTACTGTTCCTAAGTGCTCCAAAAACTCTTATTCGTCTAGTTTTTTTCCTCGAACATCAGTTCTTTGGAATTCGCTTCCTTCATCTTACTTTCCTGATTCATATAATTTGCAATATTTAAGTCGTCTGTCAATCGTTATCTTGCTCTACAATCTTCATCTTTTCTCTTCCAGTAACTTCCAACACTAATTAGTGGTTGCTTGCAACCTTGTTGGAAGCGAAGATAATAAAAAATATATATATATATATATATATATATATTTTATTTTGTAGACAGCATGAAGTAACACAACAATTTAGAAGGATAATGCATTTAGTATTTTTTTAAAAATTATTTGCTTCAAATTTCCACTTAAAAACCAGCCTCCAGTCTTCTCACTTGATTGTGTGATCGTAACATGTTTTTAAATTATCTGTTGCTTTTCTAAATTTATACTTAAGTTAATATATTGTACCTTTGATTAATTTAATTTGTGTAAATTAACAGCATACCGAGAAAAAAAATAAAAATTATATATATATATAAAAAATTTGTTCAAATAAACAATTACTCTTATAATTTCTTATTTACTTTGTTATTTTATTATAGATTTAAGATTGAGAAATTTTGGTTTTTAAAAGTTTTATTTATAGTTTTAGTTGAGTTAACTTTTATGAATCAAATACAAAAACCACTCATGTTTTATTAAACTGTTGTTACAACTATCAACTCCTAACTACAAAAAACAAATCTTGAGAAAAAAGACACTGAGAAACAATTAGAGCACAGTATTAGGTTGGGTGTACAACATTAGAATGGATGGGTGTTCAGTTTTATGATGGATGAGTGCACAGTATTAGGATGGATGGATGCACAGTACTATGATGGATGGGTGCACAGTAATAGGATGGATAAGTGCACATTATTAGGATAGATGTAGTGGGAATTACCTCTTGCTTACAAATCTCAGCTACTAAATTATTTTAATGATGGTTATGGAATTACAACTATTTCTCAGTTAAAAAACTAAAAAAAAAGTTGTAACTTTTTTCTCAGTTTTTCAACTTTTATATTTATATGATTAACAATTGACATAGTTGTTTAATGCACTATTTATATACTTAAATCAAAAATAGCCAGTGATGGAGAGTTCAAAAAACTATATAGAGTTAGAGTAAAAATAAACTATTTCTATCTTGGCTTTGAAAGTCAAGAAGTCTTGGAAGTCTGACAGTGTTTATGTTTACTAAGTACAGGATTTATAGAATCGTAGACTCCTAAAATTCTGAAGTCATTTTGGGAATTCGCTGAGTAATCCTATTATTATGATCCACAATAAAAAATTTAAGATATAAATAAACAAATTTAAAACTTAATATATAAACAACAGGTTAAAAAGAATAATAAAAATAATTTGAAAAATGAAAAAATAAGAAAAAAAAAAAATTGCAATTGATTATTAATAAAGCATACCTGCCATTAACAAAGTCATCTCGAAGTTGTAGGTACAACAAATAGCTGAAACAAAAAAAAAAGTTATACACAAAATTTTTTGTGATGATACTTGAATCTGCATCATGTCAGTACTCAGTTATTTACTTTTTATAATTTAAAAAACCTTTTAATTTAACTAATAATAGTAACTAATTTTTCTAAAAAACTTTTAGATCTAAAAAGTGTGCAAAATATATTTGGACAATTGCAACCAGCAGAAGTTAGCAGTTACTATAGTGTATACAGATCAGTAAATGGTTATTAGTTTTGCTTATCATTATAACAGGTGATAACTAAGTTTGGGCACAAATACAAAAGTGCATATAATTTTATTATTACACACTCTACCATAGATTTTCCTAATTATGAACAAAATCGCACTTAAAGTGGAATAACTTCACTTGTTTTTTGAATTTTAAATTAATCTTTTTAAATAAACTGAATAGAAGCATATCAATAAGTTTTTATTTATAATTAAAATATTGTCAACTTTTAATTTTAAAAAGTGGAATTTTTGTTTGGAACATGTGTTCCTAATTCTGAACGTACATATCAAATCTCAAAAAATAGTACTCAATTCATAATAGTAAATAATTTATACTAGTGTAAACCTAGTAATTTTAAATTTTAAAAGATTTTTAAAATTTAAAATTACTTTTATATTTTAATGTAAGGGTATAACATTGTGTTGGTACAGAGTGTACATTATCTATTTTTTAGATCCTGCCATCCATTATTTTATTGGAATCAGTTAAAAAAAAACCTTCATTGTCACCATCTGTTTCTGTCAGTTAACCACTTTTAACCAGCAGAAATCTCAGTTATTAGAATCAGGTTGGTTGCAGCCTCAGCGAATGCTCCCCCATTAATCAAATATAAGCTTGTAGTGCTTTTTTACCATTTAACAATGCAATTTATTTTTATCTCTGACACAGTTGTATTTTTAAAAAGCAGCAATTCAAGGACTGAAACATTGTTCAGCAACCCATATATTTTGCTCCCTGAAAATTATTATTTTATAACCCTCCATTATTATTACCAGGCCATTATTCTTCACCATTAAATAGTATCACAGTTTTTATTAAATAGTATTGCAGCAACGTATCTGTATTTGTCTGTTATATGTAAATTATCAAATCAGTACAGTACAGCTACGATTTCCACCTCCAAATGAATACTAATTCATTTGGTGGCAACCCTAGCTATACTGTAAAGATTTGATAATTTTTAAAAAACTATAATGAAAAAGTTGTAGTATTCAAAAGATATTGTTTTAAAACATTAAGCTATTAAAAATAAAAGTTAATCACACTTTTTTTTCATCTTTTTTTAGCAGCTCGTCCTGAACCATTGCAGATAGTTCAATCATAACTTGTTGTTCTTTTAATTGTTGTTTTCTTTTCTTTACTACCAGAAAGAAGCTTTAATCTCTAAGCACACTGTGCACTGATTTATTAATATCAAAAGATGCTTGTTTAACGGCATTTTTGATGCTATCTAGTTTTTGGAGCAATACTTGTTGAAAGTCTATTCATAGAGTTTTTTGAATTTATTCTATTAGTCTTATCGAGTGAAACTTTTGAATTGGTAGATTTTCTAGAAAAAAAATCCTCAATTTTTCCATTTGTTACATCTTAAAAAATAGCACCAATTGCAGTTTCATTTGGAGTAACCTTTGAACGTTTGAGTGGAAATATACTTTTATTTTCAAAACTACTATGTGCATTTTCTGATTTAAAACCTTTATTTGCAATAAGGTCTTTTAGCATGGCTGAAAACTGCCGGTTTCTTAAACTTAAATAAGAATTTCTAACCAAGTAACTAAATTTGCTTCCATTCTGTCTTTACTGTTTTAAAAACTCTAACATATAGTGGTTGTTTTATGCATATTTTCTCATGAAACTATTGTACAACTTATGAATAGGTTTACCGGTCTTGGATAAATGAGTTTGTTTAGATTCCTTCAAATAGTTTTTGACCACTTTTGAACGCTCTATAAAATTTAAACACCAATCATAAAAATTCAACTAAAACAAAAATCTGTAAAAAAAAATCAGCAAAAAACATAACAAAAAAACCAACAACAAAACAACTCTATTTTGAACTCTATTTTTTTGTAGGTTATAATCCCAGGTGACAAAAATTTGGCACAATCTTTGAGAAACTTATTGAATTTTTAGTTATGCAGTCTTACTTTTTTAGTTATTTTTTTTTATAAAGTGTTAGTTATCTTTTACTGAAAGTTATGTTTACATAGATTAATTAATAAAAAAGTTATCCAAAAATGAAGCCAGCTACATTAATTGAACAAGTGTACAACTATTGTAATTTTCATCCTAACGCTAAAACGAAGAGCATCGAAAAGTATTTTGTTGCCTCTAATCACCCTTAAAGAACCATCAAACGTTATATGACAAAGTGGAAGGACAATTAGTGAAAGTGTCGTAAGCCTGGATCAGACAGAAAACCAAAAATTATGACTACTAGGAACATCAACTGCCTGAAAGGTCTTTTGAACAACCGGTCTGGAACTTCAACAAGAAAAATTGCAAATAAATTCAAAACCGTGACTTTGTCATTGACGATGAGTCTTATTTTAAATTTAAACATACAAATAAAAATTCTAATGCTGGATTTTACTCAGATGAGGCAAAAAATGTACCAAAAAATGTATAATATAAGCGCAAAAGCAAACTTGAAAAAATATTCTCTTATAGATTACTATATCCCCTTGCCGAATCTAAAAACCATTTACTGTTCCTGCGAGACTGGCAATTAAGCAAACAATCTACAATAATGATTGCATCACCAAACGATTGGTTCCTTTTATCAACAAACATCACAGTGATGGTAACTATGTATTCTGGCCTGACTTGGCCTCTTCACATTATGCTAGAAGTGTAACCAATTACCTCGATGAGAAAAATATCTGTTATGTAACAAAAGTTGATAATCCGGCATGTGTCCCAGAATTACGACCAATAGAAGATTTCTGGTCAATCCTTAAAGGGATCCCAAACTCCCAACACATGTTGTGTTCATATTAAAGATAATGTTAAAAAAAAAGGTTTGAACCAAATTTTTTTGATTAAAAATAAATAATGAATGCATACCGTGAAAAACAAATGTTGTTGTTTTTGCCGAAGCTCGTCTTCTCCATTTTTTTGAACTAATCGGAGTCTTCAAATTATGCGTCGCAATCTACAGACTTTGGCAATTCCTTTGAAGCGCGTTTAATTCATAAAAGTTTTAGTATTTGACGTCACGATAGACTTTTAACAAAAGAAAAGTGTAATTAAACTAAGCTGCGTTTTTCTACTGTAGTATTTTTTTAACATACAGCAAAACAAATTTATTTGTATTATTTTTCCAAACATCGCAAAAAAAAATTTTGTAAAAAGTAAAAACAATAAATTATCTTTATTTTATAGGAGCAACTTATTTTTTACAGATATCTTAATAATTTTTAGATTTATATATCTTACTTATATTTCTTTAATTATTTAAATTAAAACAAATATTAAAGCTTTACTTACCAATCTCATGATTTTCATACGAGTATTTTACATTATATAGAACGTTTTATTTACGGTCTCTTGTTTTTGCGCAAGAGTGCGCATTATTATATATTCCGATTCTTAATTATTTTTATTTAAACAATGGGAACTATTTTCTAACTTCTCTGGTTATTTTTACGCTATGACAATTTTTTGTTTTTCCGTCGAAAAAAAGTATTTGTTAACAATTACTTTCAAAAACTGACAGTATTAATTAGAGATATTTAATGAACTGTTAACTTTTTTCATTATAAAATTTTTTTGATCACGCTGATTTAATTTAAATTGCTAAATTTGCTGAATTGGATACGGATAAAAAGGAAATACCATTTTATTTTACATTTGATTTTTGATAATAAAATTTTTATAATGTCAGCAACTCCATACCAATTAGAACCTGTTAAGATTATGAAAAAAAAGTACAGCAATACACTAAGCAATACAGTAGTATCAGATATGAAAATTCGTGAAAGGATTTGTGAGATCCTGATTTTGCATTAAAAGTACAATTAATTGCAACACAAGTCGGCACTATAAATTTTGATTATAAGTTTACTGTTCAATATTTTATAACCATCAAATAAAAAACATGAAGTTTGTATATTTTTGCCCGTTTTATACAACTAATATTTAACAAAAATACGGACAAATTATTATTAAATAATGCAATAATTAACACATTTATTTAAGGCAATAATTCAAGATAGATGGTAATTTAAATTGTTAAAATGTCATAACACGCATTAAAAAACATTATATTTGGTATTTCCAAATTTGTGTCGTAATTGGCATTTGTCTCTTAACATGAAAAATTAAAAAATTTTAAAAACACAATTAACAAATACAAATTTTCAAGCAATTAAACTTTTATTTCTCTCATCTAAAAAAAGAACGAGTGAAGCAAAAAAAAAAAAAAATTCTATACAACTCTTACTCATTCAAAGTTTAATTGCGCGAAAATTTTCTTTCTCTTTTGTTCTACTCTTTTATAAAAAGAGCGCGCGATGAAATAAAAACTTTTCTTTTTTAACTTATAATTATAGTTTGTGATAGAAATAAATCAACAATGAGCAAAGCAACGAACAGATTAATCTGGAGCTTTTTTGATATTTATGAAAATAATCAACATAAACAACATTACCAACAACAATTACCAAATAAACAACACAATCTCGCATAATTTTAGGAGCATTTTTTTTTTATTGCTTAGACGTTCTAAATAATAAGTAAATTTAGTTCAAGTTAATAATTATTAACTTGAACTAAATTTACTTATTATTTAGAACGTCTAAGCAATAAAAATAAAATGCCTTGTTTTACATTGATTATAATTAATGTAAAACAATTTTTGAGATAATAAACATTAAATATATGGCGCAATAACAATTTATAGTAACGAACCAGCATGAAATATTTAAGGTTTTTATTATCTTTTTACATATTAAAAGTAGAAAAATAAAAAACTAAACAATTAATCAAAAAAACTTCGACTAAAAATAAACAAAAATATTTCTAGAGTTTCTTTTGTTAAAAGTCTATCGTGACGTCAAATACTAAAACTTTTATGAATTAAACGCGCTTCAAAGGAATTGCCAAAGTCTGTAGATTGCGACGCATAATTTGAAGACTCCGATTAGTTCAAAAAAATGGAGAAGACGAGCTTCGGCAAAAACAACAACATTTGTTTTTCACGGTATGCATTCATTATTTATTTTTAATCAAAAAAATTTGGTTCAAACCTTTTTTTTTAACATTATCTTTAATATGAACACAACATGTGTTGGGAGTTTGGGATCCCTTTAAATGCTACGTGCATGAAAACAATTGGGAAGCTGAAAATGAAGATCAGCTGCAAAAAATAATCCATTCTTGTTAAAGAAAAGTTTATAAAATTCTTGTAGAAGGCATGTGCAAACATGTATACAAAAAAGTTAGTGCAGTACCTCGTAATGGCAAGAAAATATTACTTCAGTCCCGAAAGTAAAAAACTAATATACTGCTTAATATTTTGTAATAATTTTTTGATCATTAAACTTTTTTTATTTTGTGCCAAATTTTTGTCACCAGGGGTTATATGATTAAAAGCAGTTTAATGATTTTAATGGACAACTGTTTTATGATAATTAGAAAAACAGGCTGGACACAGTCCAACAACACATAACTGACACTGCCAACTTGTGCGGACTTGAGTTTGGTGCCCAGGTATAACATTTTATTTTTTCCCAGTATGTTGGGGAAGTGGGTATTGAATAATTGTACTTCTAGCCACATTTAATCTCTCTCTCAATGTTTGTCTTTTAGAAATTTCTTTCAATGGAAGATAACCTCCGGACAAACTTTCCACTATAGCCATCATAAAATCTATTCTTGACATTGGCTTATGTTCATTTGTATTGAGATTATACAATAAATAGCTATTTAAAATTGCCCTACTAAATAAAGAAAAAGTAACTTTAGTTGTCCACTTTATTGTTTTACACTCAGACAAGTACACATAGAGCTGTGAATCACCCAAATCTACACCGCCCATGGTTTTATTGTAAAGGACAATAACATTTGGTTTCATAACTATATTTCCTCTTCTGTTATGCATTTCAGTAAAACCTGCTTTGGCAACAGTAGATAGCAATATAGGCTTTTTTTACTATCTTAGTATGCCACACACAACAAAGGACTTTTTCTATATTGGCAAACCTTGTTTTTTAATTTTGATTTAATGCAGATTTCTGGTAGGCTTTTCCTGTTGACTCTCACTGTGCCTGTTGCAATGATCTGATGAGCATATAGATCTAATAACGGTTGAGGAGAAGTATAATAATTGTCAATACCTAACTGATGACCTTGGTGGAGGAAATTAGTTTGGCGCAAAAGATGAAAAACTAAACTATGTCATACCATTGGCTATGGCTGCTACATCTGGGTCTTTTCCTCCCTTGTAAATTTCGAATTGACACAAATAACCATTGGTGCTGTCTGAAACACACCATCACTTAATCCCAAATCTAGAATGACGTTTGTTTGGCATATATTGACACAGATGTAGTATCTTTCTTTTATAGCCAACCATACTCTCATCTATAAAAATTTTTTTTTGTGGATAATAATAATAAATAATTTTGTTATTAAAATGTTTAACTAAAAATTGAATTTTATAAAATTTATTGAGTGGTTGTTGATTTGCCACATGGATGTCTGTAAAATGAAGAAATTTAAGCAAAAGTTGAAACCGGTCCATATTGAAGTGGGTTATAACAAACCAGGGAGTAGATGCACAAGGATGACTTATATCCCAGTACAGTTTAAGGTTAGCTTTTTTGATGAGACCCATGTTGATTACGACTCCAAGGAAAGCTCTTATCTCTAAAATATGGGTCTTTCCCTGTTTAAACCATGACCTCTTGATGTTGGATGGGACTTCAAATGCAGACAAATTTTACAGCACTATGGAAACCATGATTTTTCAATTGATGATGATTTATACTTGACATTGAGCCATGCTGATCAGCTAGGCAATGACACTTTCTACACCGACGACTTAAATAAGACACGGGATAATGTTAAATACAGTTTCGAAAAAAAATATTCCCAAAAGTTACTTGTATGGCTTGCTATATCATCAAATGGATGGTCTGAAATGAATTTCCAGATTTTTGAAAAAAAACCTTTTTTTCAAAAATCTGGAAACGCAATTAACCAAGACATTCATTGCAAAATTCTAAAAAACAAACTCCTTCCATTTGTTAAAAAAAATATATAGTGCTGGTGGTTTTGTGTTTTGGTCTGACTTAGCATCTGCTCATTATGCTTCCATGGTAACTAAATTTTTTGCAAGACAAGAATGTACCTTTTGTCTCAAAATTCATGAATCAAGCTAATTTGCGGGAAGCCTGTCTTAACTTAAAAATGGAGGTTTACAAGAACAACTGGACAGCAAAAAATCTTGATGAGTTAGAAAAAAAGATAGTTAGATGCCTTAACAATATGGACTTAAAGTTTGTACAAAACCATGCTTTATCAGTCAGGAAATAGCTTGATAAAATAAGGAGATCTGGACTTTTATTTTTTCATTATTAATTTTTTATAATAAACTTAATTGATAATATTATTATGTATTCCATAGATCTAAAGTAAAATTTCTAAGATTATTAAATTTCAGTTTAAATTTGTGCCAAAACTTAGTTATACCCCTTAGCATATAGCTTTTACAGAAAAAGAATAGAAAAAATCAAGAAAAATGAAAGAAAATGTTGCTGTCCCAAACCCTCAGACAATGTAAAGTATTTCGTTGCGGCAGCAGGCTATAAGATGGCTGATGTATGTACTGAAGCTTCCAGCAGCAGGCCATTTTCGTGTGACATCACAATGCTTGATTTAAACTATATTTAAAACTTTAAAATGTATGGATATAGAGTGGAAAAACCTGCTATGGATAGATAAATAAATAATGTTAAAATGACACAAAAAATTTAAATCATAAAAAATTTTACTAATTCTTTTATTATATTAGGCATTTTATAGAAAAGTTTTTAATTGATCTTATTATGTATTTATTGGAAGTAATGACCTCTGGAAATATTTTTTGCATGACTCCAAAAGAATATATTACTAAGGAAGAATTTGTACTTTTTAGCAACATTTTAACCAGCACCAATTACAAAGAAAAACTTTATTAATTTTTGGCCGACCATATGCTTTGTCTTCCAGCGTAATGCAGTCATAAATTTAAACCTCTGAACAATTATTTTCAAAACCATTGAAAAATATACTAGAATGTTGCCATTGACAATTTGCAAAGAAACCTTCCTGGACGATCACTGTCAAAACAACAGTTTCCATTATTATTTACTGAAGCAGGATGCATAACACTACACCAGTTAATGCCATATCAGGATTTAGATCAACCCTAATATTATCCCGCAAGTAGCTTTTACTTCCAGTGGAATTTTAAATTGTGTAAACATCAAAAATCCTAATGTTTACAAGTTTAGTACTTCGAAAATACATAGTTCTTCTTTTGTAATTCATACATAGTTATTCTAAGCTGACTCAGAGTCCTGGGGTTAAATTGTGAAGCTCTATAATCTAAATGTAATCCATAAAATCCCATTGCAAATATGATTGGATGGAATTTTTTATATTTAGCAAGTATTTAAAACTGACCCTAAACCATTGTTGTCAGAGTGGGCCCTGCTCTCATATTGTTTTGTCCCAATAACATTTAAATGATATGATGTTAAAAACCGAGAATTTCCCGCGGAAAACTAGTTTGAAAAAATTTAGCCAATTTTCCGGTAAATTTCTTTGGGGGGAGGGGTACTGCTGCCCAAATTTTTTTACTAGAATTGGCCCTGTATATATATATATATATATATACATACATACATACATACATACATACATACATACATACATCCATCCATACATACATACATACATACATACATACATACATACATACATACATACATACATACATACATACATACATACATACATACATAAATATATATATATATATATATATATATATATATATATATATATATATATATATATATATATATATATATATATATATATATATATATATATATATATATATATATATATATATATATATATATATATAGATTCAAATTTATTATAAAAAAATATAATTAGTAGTTTATATAATTACCGTGTAAACTCATCATAAATTCTTGTAGGTTCAGGCTCATAAAACTTAATTCGAAAATAAAATTTTGCGTCAGCATCTAAAAGTAAAGATTTCAAAACAAAATTTAAAAAAATTAAAAAATTTTTTCAAAAACTTGCCAAGAGAAAAATAGTGCTTTCAAATCATTGATTTATCATTTTGGGAGCACACTTATTTTTTCTGTTTAAAGCATACAACACATCTAAAACTATTTTATTGTTCTAAACATAAATGTAACATATTAAAGAGCAAAACATACAATCATGTTACAACTTGTAACATGATAAGCAATGGAACAAGTAATGATACCTCGCTCAAGCAGGTGAAAAGAGAAAAAGAACAACAACCTTACAAATTCAAAGACAACCTCATTAAAAGAAGCAGCCTAAATATGACAACATTTCAAACAAGAACAAATAAGTGATTTATAGAGGTAAAGAATAGATCAGGAGTAAGAAAAATGATACAATAAATAAATGTAATCTTAGCATGTGCTAACATATGGATTGGAAGATATTCAATTTTTGAGATTTTAATGAAAAACACATTTAAACAAGTTTCAAATAAAGTTTCTTTCCTCTTAAAATAAAATTTTATAAATGTTACCAAATCAGAAAAGTACTGAAAAACAGATACCAAATCAGAAAAGTACAGAAAAACAAATATGGCTTCACTGGACAAAATCAATGAGGTAAAATTTTAAATTTTAATATTTATTGATATTTTATATTTAAAAAAGTTGCTTAAGGTCCCTGTTCATTAAACAACCCAAGTAAAGTACCACACCATTCAATCAATCTTAAAATATGTTTTATTTACAGCAGTGCCTGTCATAAAGAAGTATGACTGCTTAAACAGTTTGATTATTTTCTAGATATGTGATTTAAATGTAGTCCAAAACATGAAGCAACAATGTTTCTGAAGAAATGCTTCAACAAATTTTCACAAAAAACTAAAAAAATAAAACGTATTGCTTTTAACACTTAACTTCAAATAATTTTGTTTAGAATTATTTTAAACTAAAGTAGCAGCCTAATTTCCAAAGACATGTCATTTGAATGCATGCTAAAATGTCTTTATAGGTGTATAGGTGTACAATACAATTTAAAATATAAAGCAAAAAGCAACCATATGCAAAATTAGGAATTCACCAACACAAAAGAATATAACAAGTGCAAATTTGCTTTTGCTTTCAAATTTCACAGATATATTTAAACCAATTGCATAACAAATAAAGGCAACACACAAACATTTGTCTCATGCAAACTTTAAAAATGCAATTACAAATTTCAATACAAAATTATTAAAGAATCTCAAACTTTATATATAAAATTAAAAAGAAAAAGCTAACTGTGGCACCAGTAAACTACAAACTGGAAAATTTATATGAAATTTTAATGTTTGGGCCTTCTTATAGTTGAACTCTTAAAATTACCTCCTATCTGATGTTTCATTTCTTTGTGAATATCTAACCAGCACTAAAATAAAAAAATAGTAAAGTTTTTTTTTCATATCTTGTGTAAACAATATATATGATAGCATTTTATAATATACTTCATTTTAATAAATAATATACTTTTATATTTGAAAATAAACAGTTATGCAACAGAAAATCTTTCTACTTGCTCTTCTCACTTAAGTCATCCAAGAAATTACTCAAGTAAACGCTCCAATAAACTAAGTAAGCATAATAGTGAGAAGGGGGTATTCTAGACCCTTTACCACAGCGTTGAATGTATAGAAGTGATTTTTATTTGCAATTATTTTTTTATTGGCAAATAAAGTATATTTTTTTGCAGAAAAATGACATTGTTTGTCAAGGTTTCCATTAATGTATCCTTATGGCACGCTTCTACACAAGGGATACCACTGCCCAAATTTTTTTTCTAGAATAGCTCCTGGTTAGCTAAGTAAGCACTCTAGTAAGCTAAGAAAGCAGATGATAAGGATTTTTTTTTTTAAATAATTATCTATCAACTTTATCTCAAAACTTTATCAATCTTTGTCATCACATTAAAAACATTTAAACCCTGAATGAATGAATGGGTTTTTGATACCAGCCCTGGTAAATCCCCCTGTGATGGTATCAATGGTATGATGTTAATGAAACTGTTAACTAGGGTTTCTGAAAAACAGTGGTTTTTAAAAAACAGCTGTTTATTCATTTATCATCCCCATCCATCCTCCTTGCATTAAGCAGGCAAGAGTAAAAATTTTTTCCATTAATATATATATATATACAATTTTACATTTTATAATAGTATTTCAAAAATACAAGAGCTGATAATGACTTGTGATAATGAGTCGTGATCTTATTTTTGTACTAAAGTTGGCACACATGGAGAATACTCTTTCAACATCCATAGATGTGGGCTTAATTGTTAATAATGCATCATAAAGCTTTTGTAAGTTTTCTGTACACTGGCCTGTATTCTTAAAAAGAGTAAATTCAGCTTTTAACCACCTGAAATTGTCCTATCCAAAAGATACTATTGGTGATTTATTTTTCTTCAGCAACACATTCAGTTCCTCTTGTAGAGTTTTATCTGATTTTATCTAAATTTTATCTGACAGATTACTGGAAGTTGTTTTAATAATATTAATGTCATGCACACCAAAAAATCGAGATGCGAACATTCCAGCAAAAGTTATTGTATCTCTGGATGGGGTTATTGTAGAGTTCTTTAGACAGCGTAAAAAATGACAGCTCTATTCAGATGTTCATCGTAATTCAAAAATCATCCATCAATTTTTTGCTAATTTCACTGTTAACTAGAGAAAGTTTCTCAAACATAAATTCTAAAATCGTGTCAGCGTTCAACAGAGTTGTATCTTTTCTACTAAGATTCTCTATAGCAAGTTTAATGGGTTTCATTGCCTCTAGTAAACCTTTAAAGGCATCGGAGTCTACATTATTGGCTAAACTTTTATTCTTATAAAGCCTTAAATTCTAATAAAGTTTCTTGAATTGTCGTCTCTGTCTTTATCAATGGCTCAAGCATTATTGGTATTGTGTTCCAATGAGTATTTACATCAAGAGAAAGTTAAATTTTTTTCCCAAGTAGAGCCTTGACTTTTGATTGAAAAACTTGATTTCGAACACTTAACAGTTTGATGTATTTTATCAGTTTGCGTGAGTTCTTAAGCAAATTATTGTAGTCATTATAATCTTCGCAATCATCATTTATAAATTCAGAATTGGTGCCTTCGTCAAAAGAATCATTTTGATTGTTATCGTCATCACAGGGGTTGCTTAAATCTTCAATATCATGTTTTTTCGTACTAAGTGTGTCACATACTCCAACATGTATACCATAATTAAAAAAAAAAATTGACCAATAACATCTAAATTTCGAATATACTTCTTGTTTACAAATGTTCCATCTTGAGTAGATGCAACCAAATTTTTTTCCATCGATATTGCAAACACATTTAGATATTGCTTTATTATTTCAACCATATCAAGCCCACCGCATGAACCCAAAATTCAAATTAATCCTGTTTTATACGCGATATTGTCAGTTTTATCATGAATATTAACTCCAAAATATCTTCGCCCTCTTAAAACAGTAACCTCATCGACAGTCATGCTCAACTTCACTTTATTGGCTACTTTTTAATTTATGGTGTCAATCTTTTTTTTTTTGCTTTTCATCAAAATCTTTATTTTGTTACAATGCTGACACTGTCCTTCCAACTCTTTTATAATTGGATTTTATTTTATTGCGTATATCTAGACTGACATTGCTAATAATATAAATAGGAAGTAAGGGTATTAAGTAGGCAATTTACCCACTGTTAAAACTAATTCATAACTAGTAACTATGCATTTATTTTTAACTCAATGTAAATAAGAAACTGGTGCTCTATTTATAACTCTAAAGAAACTTTTGAAAAACCTTTACGAAACTTTCAGTACTAGATTAGTAAAAAAGAACTATTAAAGTAGAAAACTCATTAGTACTTGCCTATGTGCTTAGATTTTTTTATAAAATGTGATAACTACTGAACTAAAGTTATTTATTAAAGTTACTTATTATCCTATATTTTAAACTATTTATTAAATTGTTATTGAAAAATAAATTAAATTAAATCAAATTAAATTACCATTCAAATTGCTTTAACAAACATGTTATATTGTTAATAAAGAAACTTTTTTTCTCAGCAATCTCAAATATTTTTTAAAATATGAATTAAACTTTTATCTGAAAGTGTTTGAATAAAAAAATTTGAATATTTTCAAGTTTGAATAAAACTTTATGCAGTTAAAACTCATTATAATAATTAAATAGAATTCAATCATTACGTGAATGCATAAAAAAAGTTCCTTTTCCTGTTGAGTTTTTTAACAGCTTCACTTCTAAAGAAATAAAGCTCCGTCTCATTCTTTAGACTTAAATTCTATAACTATGTTACTTAAAAATTTAGATCTTAAAGTTGGTAAAAATTTAGATCTTCAAGTCTTGAGTAAAAACTTTTATTTTTTGTAGATTGGGTAGGCTGCAATTGGCTTGACTTCTCATGATGTTTGCTGTTATAACTGATTTAAAAGAATAATTTCATAACTGATTTATGAAGTCTTTTTATGTTGGTAACTAAAAAACTGAGACACTACTAAACTTGAGCATAACTAAACAGTTTACTCAACCTTATATTGAACTATTTATTTCAGATAACATTAAATAGCAAAATACTACAAACACTTACATTTCAAAAATGTAAAAATTTACAAAAATAATCATGTTTTAACAAAACAAAATAAATTAACCTTGACTCCAGTCTCATTAAAAAACAATAAACCCATATATTCCTTTTGCGTAATAGATAAAGTAGCAACAACGTTATTGAAAAGAACTTCTCCTTTGCTTGATTTCTAAAATGAACAATATTTTTACAGAAATTAAAATAGAAAATAAAACATTTAACAATAAACCTGATGAAATAAAAAATGACTAACCGCCTTTTTAAAAAACAATTATGTTTGTAATTTATCTCACTATTCGAATACTCTTTAACTAAGTATAGACCACCATTGGATATATAAAGAGAATCAATTAATAAAACAAAAGAAGTCATATTGTCAAAATACTATTTTTATTAAATAAAAAGACCAAGTGTACATATTTTTGCAATAGAGGTTATCTATGCAGTACAAGATCAATACAATGGTCATTAACTGTCAATCACTCAATAACTAAATTTTAAAAATTTAAGATTGCATATGGTCCATTCAAACTTTTAAACCCTCTTTAATACTATTTAAATCAAAACATACATCATTCTCAACCTTTTCGAAAATTAATAATGAAAAACAATTCCTGTGATTATTATCTCCACTACTAAAAAAATTTATAATGGACCACATGACCATGGACCATATCAGCATGTATGTTGTTATTGGTTAAAAAATCTGCAGCATATTCTATATCAGCAACACACCTTTAACAGGTATTATTTTATTACTAATTTGAATACAAGCACCACCATGTTCATCTTGTTATTCCACCTTTTGTATACACACATGTAAATATTTGCAACTTTATATTCTAACAAACTATTATCTTCACCAATAGCTAAATCAGCACAAAATCTCAAAGGTATGGATAAAGAGAGTTAAACCTATTTTTTTTTAATATTTGAAAAAACCTAAGTGATAAGTGTACATGGTGGTTTTTAAAATGCACTTTAAGAGGCATTGTAAAAATATATTCTACTAAACTTTTTTTATAAGGATCTGAGTGGCTAAACAGAAATAACTTCTAAATATTAACAGTTTCGGGTGTCTTGCATCTTTGCAGTTATTCAAGCAAGGTCTGCATGCAAGTTAGAGATGATAAATCTTTCTTAGATGATAAATCTTAGAATATATTTAGTTGGTAACAAAGCGAATTTTATTTCATTTTTTAAAGCGATTGGAACGAGTTGAAATGCTTTTTTAGTTAGTTCAATACACTTTATTATTATTGTTTTGTTATACTTAAAATTACAAGCATTAATGAGGATGATATTTTTTAGACAACCAAACTGATTGTGGCTTGAGTAAGTTTAAAATTTAGTTTCATTGTAATTTGGAATTCTATTTCAAAAAATAAAATATAAAAAACAAAAATAAATGTTAAAATAAAATAACACAATGTTATTTGTTAAAGTTTTTATAAAGTCAGATATTCAACTTATCTACTGACATTTATACTTATTGATATTTGTAAATAATGCTATATAAGTTAATTTTTTACATTTGCATATCTATATTATATAATAATAACATATTTGTGTTTATTATTATATAATATAGATATGCAATAAAATTGTGATTATTTAGAGTAACCTAGTTGAGACCTATTTGAAAAGTAGGTCTCAAGTAGTCGGATTTAAAGTAACTTACTTAAAAAATATTAAATTGTAATTGGTAGTAAAAATATATAAAATGGTTTGTTTTTTAGCTTAAACCGATATTTTTGATAGCTCAGTGATTCAGTGCGCTGTCCTCAGTGTCGTTTCTGAAATATATATTGCAAAAATGACTTGTAATTGTTAACAAAATTTTTTTTAAAGTTTTCTTAAATTATACATATATTATACACGATTGTTCTATATACCACCCGCAAACTCAACTTAAGCTAAAGAAGTTTACACTTACAGACATTTGTACATAATACTATACAAATGGAACTTTTACATAATTTTAAATAACATAATTTTTATACATATATATTTACTAGTAATAGTAATAGTAATACAAACTGATTTAACAACTATTGTTCGGGAGCATTAAGTTTAAATTTTAGCCATTAACAAATGTTTATCAAGTCTAGCTTTAAAAGAATTTACTGTTTTAGCAGATACCCTTTTTTCAGGTTATTTGTAAAAAAATTATGTCTGAGGGCCATTTTTGCAAACTTTTTTCAAATTTTATTGAATGACCCCTTAGACCTTTGGAAGAAGCTTTATGAAGCTCTTTATACCAAAATATTTTATCAATCCTAATTTTTATTTTAAAAAACTCAATAAGATCACCTATTATACGCCTTGATTTCAGTGTTGTGAGAACCAACTTTGTCAATCATTCAGTATAAATTGAATGTTTTAGTTCAGGTGCTAATTTTGTTACTTGTCTTTGAACTTTTTCCAGGTAATTAAGGTTTTTTTTAGACACCATACTGGATGTCATTAAGGTTTTTTTTAAGCACCATACTGGAGGTCATTAAGGCTTTTCTTTAGACAACATACTGAAGCTGCAAATTCTAGGTGTGCCCTAACCAGTGGTGTGTATAACTTACCATTTCATTGTTAACATAAATTAGGCTTTTTCTGATTAAACATAAGATTCTTTGATTGTCTTGTTTCATTGTGTTGTAGTTAATATTTTTTATAATATAATTGTAGTTAATATTTTTTCTTCTGATGTGTATAACATTGCATTTATTTATGTTAAATTCCATTAACCATACATTTGACCATTCAGTTAACAATGTCATTTTGCATGTTATTTAGATCGTTGCCTTCTTTTATAACAGATATGATTTTAGTATAATCTGCATATAGTTTTGCAATTGAAGAGATGCATTCATGAAGACCATTGATATATAACTGAAAGAGAAGAGGACCAAATAGTAACGACTTTTAAATAATTCAACTGCCAACTAAATTGACTAATATATTTTCAAAAGTCAACTAAAATCAACTAATACATTTTTGAAGTCAACTTTAGTCAAAATATGGAAATACATTTTTATTAGTATTAAAAATTATTGTAAAGTACTGGATAATTATAGACAGAAAATTTTAAAAATAAAAAAATCTATGCAGAAACATTAAAAATTTGAAAATGTCATTTAAAAAACATCAAATAGTTTTGTTATTCTGTACGTAAGCCTATGAGAATCACCAAAACAAAAGTTAAAAATTTTATTAGATGCCCAAAGGTATAAACTAATTTCTTTGAAATATTTTATCTTCTTATATTAATGTATTAAAAGTAATACCTAGTTCCCAATAAAAGTCAATAAGTACCTTTTTTTGATTATTTTTCTTTTACACTTATTTTGTGTACAAGCTTTAAAAAATAATGGAGAAAAACAAAATAGGGTGCAGGGCCATTCCAATAATGAGACAATTTATTCCTAGATTCTAATAATTTAGGAACTGCCTTAAACACTTAATAAATATCAAAAAGTCTATAAAATCGTATTGAGAATGTTATTGCTTAGATAACATTTAGATTTTGGTGCTTCATAATTTAATTTTGATCTAGGGCCCCAAGCCAACATGGAATGGCCCTGTATAAAAGAATTTATGAAAATTACAGCGTAAACAAAACAAAACAAAAAAAATACATAACCGAAAGTTTAATTAGGTATAAATATTGCTAATGTGCTATGAATTTTATAAAACTTAAAGAGAGTACACACAAAAAGTATGCAATAGTTATAGTAGTATTGCTATTAAATAAACAAACAAAAATTAAAAATTGAAAAAAATAAATTGAATTTTAACTTTTGATTGGTCGAAATTCAAAATTAGTCAATTTAGTCTATGTTGATTTAGTCCAAGTCGATAACAACACTAACATTTACGCATCTGTGTAGAAATTTCTTATACTTTCTTATAAAACCTTTTCTTGTATTAACTTGAATTTAATGGCTGATTTCATATATATATATATATATATATATATATATATATATATATATATATATATATATATATATATATATATATATATATATATATATATATATATATATATATATATATATATATATATATATATATATATATATATATATATATATATATATATATATATATATATATATATATATATATATATATATATATATATATATATATATATATATATATAACCATTTATAAATATTCTATAAAAGTCACAATATTTATATTCTATAGAAATTATTTTTTTATTTTTAATACAATAATCAATGGCATTTTGCATTGCTTTTTTTTTCTTTTAAATTATTATTATTTATTTTTTATTCCTTTAATGATGTCCTTAAAATTTTTTTTTTTTATTTATAACTTTAGAATATTGTTTATAAATATTTCAATTTAATTTTATCTTTTGTTTAATTTAGTTTTTTTTTGTTTTGTTTTGTTTTTAGATAATGGTGAAAAAAGTAACTTTTTATCCCTTGAGTATTACCTATAGCAAAAATCACCTAACCTACTTGCTCTTTGTGAGACTAACTTGAATTTTTCTGTTTTGACTTTAGATCTTAATGTTGATAGTTATTTTATATTGATTAGCGAAGACTTTAATTAATAGTCACATGTTTGGCATGAGTATATGTTAACATATTAACTTATTATTAATCTCCTTCTTCCCAAAACGTGCTGTCTTGGGAAGGAGATTAATTATAATCTTTTGACGATGTTTTTGATAATTTTAATGAGCCCTTTCTCTTTATCCCTCAGCAAATTTTATAGTTATTGGTAGCTTTAATGTTCATCACACTATACTAAAACTTTAATGGTAATATCTTAATTCATATTTTAATTTCAGATTTAAATAGGACAATTAATACTGAAATTTACTGAGGTTCTTTTTATTTTGGTATGCTTAAAGGTTAACACGGTTGAAGCAGTCATGTATAAAAACTTCTTAGATTAACTTTTATCTTCCTCAATTTTATCTCTCAACAAGGCTGAAAGCAACCACTATTAAGTTGGAAGTTACCAGGAAAAAAAAGAATAGAGTTTTAGAGCAAGAAAACAGTTGACAGAAGAAAAAGATGAAAATGGGAGCGAATTCCAAAGGGTTGAAATGCGGGAAAAAAAGTAGACAAATAAAAGTTTTTAGAGCATGTAGAGACAGATACAGTAAACAAATGAGACTTAGCTGAATAACGAGTCAAATAAGAATGAGTTTTAGTTGATGGAACTAGAGCTGATAACTCCTTTGAGGAGCGATCATGATATGTAGAAAAGAGAAAGAGATGCAACTTTATGACGATAGGAAAGAGCTTGTTTATATATGTATATGTTTCTCATATAAACTATTCTACAGCTTGTTCAGTTTTTCAAAAGTTTTATTTAGAACTCTCTTTATTACTCTATCACCGTGATTAGTTGACAATTTTAAATTCAGTTTTCTCAAAAACCACTTAATCAATTGTAATGGCTTTTTTCCAATGATGGTTACATAATTTTGTGAGTGGGTTTAGTTTTGTTTACTTCTCATTAGTTTTTACAAGTTAAGTAAAGAACCTAAAAATAAATAAAAAATTGAAATTATACAAAATTCATTGTTCTTACATTCCATGATTTCAAAAGCATGTAAAGTTCCGGAACCAACTGGAATTGTTATAAAATATAAGAAAAACAAAACTGTAAAAAGAAAACTGAGAAGTTAGTGAAAATCAAGATTTATTTCCAAAAAGAAGACAACTCAATTCGTTAAAATCCGACTCAACAAGATTTAGCTACAAAGTTTAAATGCAGTAGATCTTTCATTCAAATAGTATTTAAAAAGGAAAATCTGAAATTTTTTTCAAGAAAAAAATACCAAAAAAGTCACTTGATGGAGAAATCAAGGAAATTTGAAGAACTAAAAATTTGCTTAAATTAATTACAAATAAAAATTTATGTATTTTAGAAGATAATGAAACTTACTGTAAAAAAAGATCACTCAATGATTCCAAGTAATACTATTATCAGTTGAAATATTATAAAGCTTCTGACAAATTTAAGTGCATTTCAGTTGAAAAACTTGCTCCCAATTTCTTTGTATGGCAGCTATTTGCAGTTGCAGTTTTAAAAGCTCTCCTTTGATAACAAATCAATCTTTGACATCAGAAAAAACAACTTCTTCCTCTATTAAAAAACACTAACAACCAACTTTATTTGGGATTGATCCACTATTCCAAAAAAGTAATGCCGTAGTATAAGAAAAATACAGTGTCAATTTTTTTCCAAAGGATGCCTAATCCACCTAAGGGCGATTCCATGTCGAAACATCCAGGGCATGCAACCCTAAGTCTCAGATTTTACTGATTTTTACACCACTCAAAGATTCTAATAAGTTATAGACATTCCTAAAATTTTATCATCTAATTCCAAATGGTTTCAAAGATATGACTATTCAAATTTTGCCTCATGCCAATAAAAATACGCCATTTTAAAAAACAGTTTTGGTCATTGTTTCTGTTCTGTGTGCAATGAAAATGTGTACACTTACATATTTTGAGGCAAGGAATCCAATAAAACAACTTAAAATATATAAAAAAAAACATAGCACCTGTAATTTTGACTTTTATCACATTTTTCTGGGGCGAGTTTAATTACAAAAAAGCCAATGCAGCTTAATTTTTGTTTTGTTTTGTTTTCATCTTGAATAGTTTAGTTAGAGTTTGAATAGTTTAGTTAGAGTTTATTACAAAGAAAAACATGGTCAAATTTACTTAAATTTGTTACTTAAAAAACAGGAAAAAAACGTGGTACTCTTAGGTGCTAAATACATACCAGTTGATCTTTAATAATTTTGGAAAAATTTTCCCACCCACCCTGAGTTTTTTAAAACCTCCTCCCTGTTTATTAAATATTTTATTCAATAATGCAGAGTCCCAAAAAGGACTCCGGTTTGAAAGTCACAAAAAGATTACTTTTTTTTTTTTTTCTTTTTTTTTTTATTTTAATTCACCTCCTCAAGGCCGAGAAGGCCACTACAGACGAGGAGGCTACTTATTTATGGCTATAACCCTCTCTCAACTCTATAATCCGAAACACGAACCTTGACTAACAAGGCCGCTGCGCGGAGAAACGAGTTGAGAGCGGTACCACCAGAGACGTGGTGGGGATCGAACTTGGAACCACTCGTTTATGAAGAGAACGCTCTACCACTACACCACTACCTACACTACTTCTTCCTAGTTTTTCATATTCAGAAGCTCTAAAAGTATAAAAAAAGCTTATGAACTACTAATCGGAAAAAAATTAAAACCCTTAGTTACCCGGAATCCTTAGGTATAATGCTGGCAAGGATTCCAGGCTTAAAAACAATAAGTTCCAAGCCATTAAATCTTCTGAATCTTTTTCTTTTTGCAGATCATAAATCAATTAACATGTTTAGAGCGTCTGGACACAAGAGACCAGGAAAAAAATAGAGATACAAAGCTGGAGTCCTTTTGGAATCCGCATCCCTGATTTTACTTACTATGAACAAAGAAACTGTACCTCAAAACTAAAAAAAAAAAAAAACTTTATTTCTTATTTTCTTATTTCTGAGACTGTTCAGGTCATAAAAATTAGAAAAAATAAACTTACTTATAGAAATAAAAATTCCACAACTCCACAACTCTAAATACAATTGAAAAAGATAGCACAAAATTAAAATATTCCTGAAATTACCAATTACACTTACCACCATTACAGTGGCCTAACTGGAAGTCCCTCACCTATTGTTGTGAGAACTATTTTCTTTAAAACTATTTTAGGTAAAAAAAACAAACAAAGATAGATATTCTAATGATTATTATATTCTGATTAGGAATTAGCTTTAAGGTTCAATTTTATAAACTATTAAATGCCAAACTAAATAAAATAATAAATGCTCCATCATACAAAACACATTGTGGCACATATAATGTAGAAAGTAATAAAATAATGAAATGCAGAAAGTGATGGTAACAACTTTATTGAATATTGATGCTTTTTACTAATAATTGTCTCAACTAAATGTTGGCCACTGGTCAATAAAAAAGCAGCTGTTTATCCTTCATTACAATTAATTTAGTAAGTAAAACTTGTTTAGTTTAGTAATAAAAAATTAATAAAATACTTTGAAACATTAAATAAAAAAGTCAGATTATGATTCTAAGTTTCCTCATTAAATTTATCTATTAATCATTAGTAGATAAATTTATCATTGAATGATATACATTGTAATGTTTTTTATTTTTGTTTTAGGAAAGACCACAATCTAATTCATATAATTCTAACTAAATTATTCAAGACAACTTTAAAATAAATAAAAAAAATCTATACATATGCATTTTTATAATTCAACTCACCCACAGTAAAATTTTAATAAACTTTTGAAATTTAGGATCGGATTTTATAAAGTTACTAAACAGAAAAAGCAAGTCAGCAACAACTAAAGGAACAATTTGATATGGTCAAAGTTGTTTCAGTTTTATTACTGTGAAGTTACTCTCAATTGCTAAACACTATGTGTGTTGGGAATAAAAAGATGGGAATTTTTATCAAAATGTAATACATTTAGGGAGATGAGAAATAAAAGAAGGGGGCAGGTAGTCATAACAAACAGGTGAGTGGGAATTTTTTTCCTATAAGTAAGTTTATATTTTCTAACTTTTAAGACCTAAACCAGTGTTGAAAATTATAAAATAATAACTGAAATTTTTCTTTTATATTTGACAGTTTTTTTGTTCATAACAAGTAAAATTTAACAAACGGCAATTAAGAAGTGAATATTGAGGAAAATAGGCAAATATGCAAATAGTGTTACAAATTTCCAAATTTTAAAATTAATACTACAAAAAGGTGTTGCAAAATAAAATTGTGGAGATGATGGCGGACTTTACAAGAAATTAAATTACTTGCACATTGTAAAATTAAGGCTTAATTTATTTTTGTTAAAATAAAAACTAATTATGTAAGCAGCATTATAAAAAAAAATCATTACAGTTAAGTTTTTTTAAGAAAACTCCATTTAAAATTGTCCTAATTTTAACTGATCATGGTAATCTAAACTATTTAATAAGTGCTTAACTAAATCTTTCTTCTCTCACTATTGCCTAATCAGTCATTTTAATCTTGTTAGCAAAGACTTTGAATCCTTAATTTAAAAACTTCTAAGAACTTATCATGAGTCCAACAACTTACTCTTTAACAATTAATACTGATTCTGATCCTCTTAATCAATTTTTGATCCTCTTGTTCTGCTGCTGACTTGTTAACTGTTGAAATTATTTGAACTGTTGAAATCATTAGAACTGTTGAAACCATTAGAACTGAACCTTTATTTGTTGGTTTTTTAAGAGGATTTTATAATGCAGTAGATGAAAGCAGTGAGATAGAACTATTGCTATTAACATACCAAAGATTTTTGATAAAGTATAGCATGTTAATCTTTTCATTAAGATGGCTATATATATGGTATACCATTATAATACTCCTTTGTTTAAATTTTTGTTTGAGTAAAATCATTTTTAATAATCATTTCTTAATTAATTTAACTATTGTTATGATAATTTAGAACCATCGGCATTCTAAATATTATTTTTTTTATTTATAATTATTTTTAACATAATGATTATAAAGGAGAATAAATATTGTGTTGTTGTTATTTATTAAAATTTGGAATACAATATAAATAATAATAGACTTGAAAAAGTGCAAAAGAAAAGTAAGTTTAATGTTTAAAATAGAAACCAACATTTATTTTTAAAACAAACATACATCAACATTAGATGAAATTTCTGAGCCATCAAGGCAAAATACTTTGCAGGCATATTGTGACAATTTGACTTTTTTTTTATCATTGTTGTCAACTTTTTTTCTTTTAGATTCCTTTGGCCCATCTGTTGCAGATGATGCACCAAATGCCATTTATAATTAATAACCTAAAAAAAAAAACGCAGCTTAAACAATATAAAAACATTAAGATAAATCAAATGTTTTTTTTTAAAAAAAGTAAATTATTCTAATATTATTATTATTAACACTATTTTTTTTTTTTTTTTTTTATTTTACTTCACCTCCTCAAGGCCGAGAAGGCCACTACAGACGAGGAGGCTACTTATTTTGTGGCTATAACCCTCTCTCAACTCTATAACTCCGAAACACGAACCTTGACGAACAAGGCCGCTGCGCGGAGAAACGAGTTGAGCGCGGTACTACCAGGGACGTGGTGGGGATTGAACTCGGAACCACTCGTTTATGAAGCGAGCGCTCTACCACTACACCACTACCGCATAAAATTTGATCTATTTATATAGTACAGGCAATAAAAAGCATTGTAATAAGGTTTAAATGAGGTTGGCAATAAATTGCCGACCTCAAACTGTCAGAGGCTAGCCTCAGGTTGGCAAAAAAAATTTGACACAAAGGGGTTACCACAAAACATAGAAACCAGACAATTTTTTGCTGACCTCAAACACTTTTAGGTCAGCATTGCCGAATGCTAACCCTAATATATATATATATATATATATATATATATATATATATATATATATATATATATATATATATATATATATATATATATATATATATATTAATGTCAACATAGAGATTTCAATTTTGTATATCAATATTTAAACCAAATGAATATATATATATATATATATATATATATATATATATATATATATATATATATATATATATATATATATATATATATATATATATATATATATATATATATATATATAGATATAGATATATATATAGATATAGATATATATTTATATATAGATATATATATATATATATATATATATATATATATATATATATATATATATATATATATATATATATATATATATATATATATATATATATATATTAATGTCAACATAGAGATTTCAATTTTGTATATCAATATTTAAACCAAATGAACTTAGATTTAAAAATAAAAAATAAGAAACATAAATACAAATTTAGTTATAAAGTTGAATACAAAATTTGTATGCTCGCATTGTGTGAACATGTGAGTCACGTGTTTAATACACTATACAAACTTGGTCCCATTTGAAGTAAGATATTAATAAAATGAAAAATGCAGAGCAACCAAATTCGTGCAAACAGGTATTTATCTGTAAGAAAACTCATACAAAACAATAAAAAATAAAACAATATAAAGAAGTAACTTCAAAAGAACGTAAACTACTGCTTATTCAATAAATGATATAAAAGTACTTGACACCGTATGTAGCAACTTGAATGATTTTGTAAATCATTCAAGTATATTTAAAATAAACCTTTATGTAAAAAGAAAAAAATTGAATGGAAAATAAAAAACATTTGTACAACAAACTTTGTCGGTATATGTGACCCAATAACACAAAGTTTTACAAACAAAAATGTAAACAAAATAAAAAGTGATAACAAGCGCGAAAAACACCACTCCTCCACGAATCAAAAGAAATAGTTTTTATTGGATGAGGGGGGTTATATGTTTGTCGACATAAAGAAACTTTATAAAAACACCAATAATTTTGAAATCTGCACTTCTTGCGCACCTCTTGCGCTTTTCTTAAACTTTTCAAAACTATTTATTGTTAAATTGCATAGATTATATATATCAGCAACAATAACAAATAAAAAATAAAAATTAAAACGAGTTTTGTTAAAATTAAATTAGAGTATTGCGGTCTGACTTGCACTGCAATTACAGTTTTGTTCTTGCAACCGAAAAACTAATGTAATAAAAGGAAATAATTATTTTATTTTTATTTTCGTACGTCAACGCAGGAGGTGCCTAAAAATATAAATTATAGACAGATTGAGAAATAAATCAAATGATAATTTTTTTTTTATGTTTGCAACTATGCGTTAATTTATCATTTCAATTACACCTGCTAATGCTAATACAATTAATAAGTTACAATCATTGCTAATTAAAAAGAGTAGATAAATAATAAAAGAAAAAAGGAAAAAACAATTAAAGTATACCGCAATTCCTTTGAATACCTTACACGATCTAGGTTTAAAACCATACCAGTATCTCAAGGGTAAATAGAAAAATATTAATAGTTTTTTCTACATTTGTGCAAGTTTTAATTTGTTAAGTCATTCTAAAAAATGTCCTAACATTTTTAGGGGGCCTTTGAATTGCTGATCCTGTCGTTGTTGCTGCACTGGACAAACACCACTGTTTAACTAACTTATATCTCAACTAAACTAGTTTGTAATGGGTGGACGTATAAACAAATTACTAGCTATCCCTCCTTAAATTATATGTTAATATTCTATTTTATCTTTTTTTTTTTTTTACAGATGCTTCTTATTGTGTTATTTTTAATATTTAATTTAATTGTAACCTTAATGTATATACACTTGATTTTAATTATTTATGACAATAGTTTTTATATCATTTCTTAAAATAAAAAACTTTTTAAATAAATAATGTTACATTCAACAAATCAAACAATAATAAAATAACTTAAAATAATTGATAAGATTAACAGTAAGAAATAGATAATAATATGATTACTTGAGTTGAAAAGGTTTTTGAATTAAACTCAACAAACTTTTAATACAAAGATAAAGATTTTTTCGGAAAAATATTATGTGTAGTTATTTAAAAAATATATAAAAAAATGTTTTTTTTTAATATTTTAAAATTTTTTATATCTTAATCCAGTGTAGCATCTTTGGAAACTTAAACTTTAAATCAAGCGCAGATGCGCGCGTGCGCACAAGATATGCGCAATCTAATTTGCTTTAAGTTGATAAAACTATCAAAAATGTCAAAAAGTGTTTAAATATTAAAAGTAAAAAAATTATAATGATAAAACAGTAAATAATAATGATAACCATAATGAACAAAGGCATTAATAATAAAAAACATAAAAAATATATAATAATACCAAAGTAATTTTTGGTATTATTCTTATTTGAAAAAGAAAAGAAGTATACTCTTTTTTTAAAACTTTACACATAAAAACAACTGTGAAAATATTTTTTACTATTCTCATAGTACAAAATATCTTTGAAGATTTAAACTTTAAAAAAGTAATGTAAAAAAGTAACTTTTGTAATTAGTGTATATTACTAAACACAACTGAGTCTAGTTCTAACTGTATATATGTGTTTCATGTATTATGAAAATAGACTCAGCTATGTAAAGTAATACACTTCGTGTCAGTGACGTTGCTGGGGTTGGTGTCAACCAATGCAGTAAACTTTTGGTGTCACTCCTCTAAACTTTCACTAATAGGGCTGGCGACACGGATTTCAAATTTCTAAAAAATTATAAAAAAAAATTTTTTTAAATGTTCTTTTAGAAAAAAAGTTTGTATTTTTTTCATTTGCTATCACCCCTCTGTGTCAGCTTGTGATGGTATCCCAAGGTGCGACCTGCACTCCTAGTGAGGCCACTAGGGGGTGCGAGCCACTTTTTTATTAACGTTGACTTCCGATCAATATTTGTTTGGCAAAAAAAAAAATTATTAACAAAAGATTGCTTTGAAAAACTTTACCCCAAATTCGTTTCCGCTTGTAAAAACAATAGATATAACTAAAACTTTTTAAGCTTTAGAATGATGTTGTCATTAAGTTTTAGAATGATGCTCATTCACTGTGATGGCTAACGCAGTGAATCAGCAACACTTTTAAGCTGTAAATATCTGTAAACAAAGACTGATTGAAACTGTAAGCATATATAAGCAAAGAATCTGGTTGTAAGCAAAGACTTTAATTGCACCTGATAGTGCAACGGCGTGTGTTTCAGTTTTATATACAGGATAATTAATTAGTTTGTAGATTACAACTTTGCCAGACCTGATTAACTTAAAACCAGATGGTAGAACTTAGAACCTAAAACCTACCAGACCAACAGTAGCAAACCGACAGACTTTTTTTTAATAAGTAAACGAATTACTTAAAGAAATAACTTTAAACATCGAGGAAGGGTAAACAATTATCGAGGAAGGGTAAACAACTAGAAACAACAAAATAACTATATAAATACAAATATGCATATTGTACTATTTGAAGAGTCAATAACTACATAATACTACAAATGAATAATACTGAGTAATACTACTTACAAAAAAATAGTATGAATGTTTGCGGATCAAAGAGTAACTTGTAATGATTGTAACTCCATTGCTTAAAAACGGCTTCAAGATTTAGCCAACTAAATACAAATTGATGTTTATCTCTTCTGTACCGTGTAAAATAATGAAGAAATATAGTTTAAAGCAAGATTATGAATCATCAATATTAAATTAGTTTGTGGATCTACATAACATGAGAGTAAGCTTTTAATTGATAATTTTTTTCTTGATTTTGCTAACGCATTTAACAAAAACTCTCACAAAAATTTTTCTAAAAATGCTTCCATAGTATAAGATTAGGGGTAATTTTATCCTTGGGTACAACGCTCTGAAGAAGAACAAATTAAAACGAAGGGAAGAATCAAAACCTAGTTCATAAAGGAACACTTGTTCCGAATTGAACCAGGCTAATATGCCGTGTTCTGCAAAATTTAGTTTTTGGTCCAACATAACAACACTTTATAAGTTAGTTTATATTAATATAACTTAGTAATATAACTTAGTTTATATTATTGATAAGCCTGAACACGTTAGCATCGAAATGTATGCTCATCTATCAACCAATTTATGGTTATTTAAATAAGTTTTGGTTATTTATATTATGGTTATTTATATAGTTATGTATCCACCAATCTACTGGCACATTGCAAAATAAATAGTAGCTGCTTTGTTCGATTTTTTTAACAATAGCGTGTCATTTTTAATTTGGAAATTAAAAATTTTTTTTCAAGACATGCAATAAACTTGCGAAAAATAATTATTTTTTTTATTGAAAAAGATAATATTACAATAACAAATTGAATTTTTTGCTGCTAACTCACTAAGGCCACCTCAACCGAAGTAAGGTCATTCAGAGTTAAAAATATAGTATGTCAATAAAAACATCAATCAATCACATTGATGTTTTCTTATTGTTTTATTACTTTTTTTTCATTACTCTATCTCTATTTACTGCTCTCTTATAATTATATTTATTTTAATAATAGTAGATAAAATAATATCATAACTCATCTTAAGGTAAGCTAATTTTTGTAACTTTTTTTTTAATCAATGGTTAAATGTAACTGCAAAAATAAATGCTGAGTAGACAAAAAAATTGTTATTTTTTTAAAATCAATTAGTTTATTAATTACTTTAACAGAAGATGTTATTTTACTGATTGTCATTTTTTATTAGATATAAATTCTGCTTTTTTAATTTATATAAATGTTGAAAGAGATTAATTTAAAATATTTGTGACTCGAAGTTATTACCACAAATTGGTGTAACCAACCAAATTTATTCTAAATTTTCACAAAGTGTTTTAAGGTTTACCTTTTTACTACTCTAATAAAACATTACCCTTAAACTTTAAGGGTGTTGTATTAATAAAGTTCATTAATAAGTGATCATCCTGGTCAATTATGAAAAATCCAAAAAATATATATTTTTTTTAATTCACCTTGAAAAATCATGATTTTTCAAGGTGAATTTTAAAAAATATATATTTTCTGGGCTTTTCTCTATTTTCTTTAAATAAATTCCTTAGTAGTATAAACATAATCTTTTAATTGGATAAAAAAAATTAAGTTTAATTTATATTTTTCTTACAACACTTTAATGAAATTCTTCTTACTAACAACAAATTGTGATTAAAAAAACCGACGCTGTTTTGACCATTCTCTTTTTTTTTGAACAATCAAAATACAGTCGTAATTAGTAATCAATTTTTAAGTTATCGATTATAAGTAATTAATTTTTAAAAGCTGTGACATAATTTTCAATTTTTTAACATTTATTATAACCTTTTCTTATTGTTTTAAATAGATTATTAATTAAAGCTTTAAATAAGTTTATAACAGAGGTCAGGCAATCCGCAATGATTGGCAATCCGCATATGGCTCTTTTATACAAGTTGTGTGACTTTTCAGCCTGTCTGAATCTTATGTTTTAACTATATTAAAACAAATTAAAGTTTAATTTATTGAAGCAAAGATATTTTTTCAAAAAGAACTTAGGTTTCAAAATGAGTTGTATTAAAATAAAGTACGTAATTATTTATATAAGACTGCCGCCTTTCCATTCAAAAAATAGATTTAGTTTTTTCAGTCCTCCTAGCCGGCGCCGCAAGCCTTCATCTAAAAAAGCGTCTTCAGTTAAAAAATAGTTTTTCTTAATTTGTCAACTTTAGCGTGCTCAAACGTGTCAACATGGTGTTCTAAAACTATGAAATATTGGATCTGATAAAATACGCATAAACGTAAATACAATAAAAATGAAAATTCCTTTGTTAGGTTAGAAAATGTTCTAATAATTTTTGTTTACAAAAACTTGAAGAAAAAGTTGTGACAACATTGTCTTTAAAACCTATGAAATGCCAAAAAAAAAAAAAAGAGAGAAGAAATACAAAATGTGAAGAAATACATCAACATAAATACAATCAGTGTAAAAACTGTTAGGTTAAGTTAGAAGCAGAAATTAATTTAACTATGTTCGACAATGTCATGATAGAAAGAAAAAGTAGGTAAAAATTCAAGATGAAAATTGCGATTTTAAATTCGAACAGACAGAAATGATTTCATTCCAATTACAACTGGTTTAACAACATATTAAAATGTTGTCAAGTTATAAAAAGTTAAATCTTAAAGGTCACATAACATAACACTGTACTTTTGCCAAAAAAAGTATATCTAGAAATGAACGAAAAGCATCTAGCAATGAAAAGGAAAAAAAAAAAGAAATGCAACAAAGTATACATTATTGTTGTTTTTTGAGAAATGGTGAAGTTTACATATATGCTGCTTACATTTTTTAGGTTTCTCAATGGCGAGAAATGGTGAAGTATACTATATGCTGCTTCACATTTTTTAGGTGTTTTTCAAAAAAAAAAAATTTAGATTCAGGATGGACGTAGCGAAATAATTAAACTGTCTCAAAAGCATCATCACAAAATCATCATAAACTTTGTTTATTGCTTGATGAAGTAAATGAATGATATTTGATATTTGAAAAAATGTTCAATAAAGACTGATGGAAATGCAGGGGAGGAGGTAGTTTTTACGTTTTGGTCACTGCAGTGACCAAAACGTTGTTGTTGATTTCCCTAAGAGTGGTCTGGAACGAGAAATGATGATAATACCTCAAGGCTTTTGCAGCATATAAATAAACAACTGAAATTTTGGGTATTGATCAAAACCTTATATTCAGATTTTACATTATCTTGACAACACTTTCTTAAGGATATGAAATAGACAGCTTAAAATTCAAGGATTATTGTTTTGACACTGTTAGACTATATGTGTTCCTTTATCCATGGTATTACATGATTCAATCAGTTTACAAAGTATTGATACATGACATAACTAAAAACCTTACATTACCCTTGGGACTTATGTCAGAGGAAGCTCAAGAGGTTCGAAATAAAGACTTCAAATCTTATCGCAAAAATTTCAGCCAAAAAACATCCAGAAAAGCAACAAATACTGATCTTATCAATAGACCCCTAGTTTCCAGTGATACTGTTATTTCTTAATATGTTTTACAATTACTTAAACAATTTTTAAACGATGTTATTATTTTATAATTTTTTAATGATATTTAAAATTGACAATACTTTCTTGCACTATTTTTTTGTTTTTATTATAGCAAAAACATTATTAACCTAAAAAATCAATTGTTATTCATTTTAGGTGGGTCGAAAAGCCAATAGAATATTCAAATTCAACTTACATCTTTGTAACTAAGGAAAGTATCTGGTAATAAGCAATATAAGTATCCATAGCAACTAAATTAAAAAAATTATCACTTTTATAATAAGTGTGATCTCATATTGATACTCATGCCAAATTTAGGGAATATAGCACTCATAAAATATCTGCAGATAACAAAAATAGGTTGTTGTTAAGCAAGATAAAGGTATCCATAGCAACGAAATAAAAAAATATACCTTCATAAAAAGCGCAATCATCATATAAGTACTCATGCTAATTTTAGTGAATATAGCTCCAATATTAAATTAGTTATGAATTTTATCCAGTAAAAGTGAATTGTGCCCACTGTGCACTGTATTGAACATAACAAAACATTTTGTCGCTAAAAACTTTCAAATATCCGAAATTAAACGATGATTATTAGTAAGAAAATGTTTTTGTCACTAATTATCGTTTTATTACTTGTATGAAATCTTTCAATAAAATGTTGTGAGTGCAAAGTATGCGACACATTCACTTTGATAAGTTGTAGTTTTTATCTTGATAAAAAAAAAATTTCATCAAAATTTTTTTTATCGAGAATTATCAAGATTTATCAAATTATCAAAATTTTTCAATATTTTAATCGAATAGTCAATGATGCATGGCGTTCCACGGCGTTCTGTTTTAAGATATTTAACAGTAGTTAGTGAAAGTGGATTTTCTGACATTTTGCAGATTTTATTCTGTTTGGCTTACTAAAAAAAAAAATAACTCTTTGCAATTTGTTTTTTTTAAATAGTTTTCTTTTTAATATTTTTTAACTAATATTGTACGTAGGAGCTCAAAAATTATTTTCAGGAAAAAAAAATTTTCAAAAGAGTGAAGCTGCTGTTCTTTTTCACTCTATAGAATGAAAAAGAACAGCAGCTTCACTCTTTTTTATGGGTGAGTCTATTCGCACCCACGTGTGAATAGACTATATCTTATTATAGTCTATTCGCACGTTAAAAAAAAATTTCAAGTAAGATTTTTAATATGAAATCTCTCACAAATAAAAAATGTTTGTTGCTGAGCATTAAAATTGCATTGAGCTGAGCATTAAAATTGCATCGAGCTGAGCATTAAAATTGCATCGAGCTGAGCATTAAAATTGCATCGAGCTGAGCATTAAAATTGCATCGAGCTGAGCATTAAAATGGCATCGAGCTGAGCATTAAAATTGCGTCAAGCTGAGCATTAAAATTGCATCAAGCTGAGCATTAAAATTGCATCGAGCTGAGGATTAAAATTGCATCGAACAGAGCATTAAAATTGTTAACAGATACAGAGCATACAACATCTCACGGCAATACATTCCAATGATTCACTACTCAATTTTTGCAAGTTTTCTAGCCGCTTTTAAATGATTTCCTCTATTTTTTATTGATTTAACACCCTAACAAGAAGAACAAAAAGTAAAAATTAAAATAAAAAAATTATAAAATTCAAGTTAAATAACAATTTTCAAAATATTAGAATTATCTGAGTATACTATCAAGTGATAAAATACATTTTTTTTAGGTTGAGCTTGAAAAGATAAATGGAAGTTAGTTGATCGAAATTCCGCAAAACAATATTTTCCATAGGTAGGGTCCACGATAAGCAATGCAAAATTGATTAAATTTTGTGTGACAAAACGGCTCATTTAAAAAATCTATTTTTCTCATATCTTATTTGTTGTTAGGTTTAAGTTTGAAAATATTATTAAAAACGGTTGAGAATAAATTATTTCTCCATAAATTTACAAACATAAAACTTTAAATACAGTTCAAATAAATTAAATAATCTCATTTCAGTAAAACAAGGTTTTGTATGTGTAAAACGATCAGCATAATTAGTTATACGGATCACATGTTTATGACGACGAAAAAGAAGTTTTAACTTAATTTTTACAGTACTCCCCCAAGCAGTGTTAGCATAATTTATGTAACTGTGGATAAAAGAGTAATAAAGTTGACTTAAGCAATTTTTATTAAGGTATACCTTATAACTATATAACTGTATATAACTATATTTACGAGTTAAATATAATTTTTTAATTTTATAATTTTTTAAGTTGATTAAGGTGCCCCAAGAAGTCCTTACGGTCTTATCACTGATCACCGCGGAAGAGCATTTAATAGGAAGCTCACGCCTCCTTCCCAACCGATGTCGCAAAACTTGCCCAGAGGTGGGGTTTGAACCACGGATCTTACGTTTCTGAAGCAAGTGCGCTACCACTGCGCCACGGCTATAAAATCCCAAGATTTTTTGAAATTTTAGCACATACATAATTAATGTGTTGATTCCAGGAGATGTTTTCATTGAGATCAACGCCTAAGAATTTTGTAACGGAATCGTTTTTTATTTCAATTTCGTCTATATAAAGTTGCGGCAAGTTTGTTGATTAAAATCGTTTTTTGCATACGAACGGAATAGAGTCCATTTAGTTTTATTAAAATTTAAAGTTAGCTTATTACATTTAATCCAGTTTGATATATGTTTTAATTTTTATTCATAGTGGTAAAGAGTTCATATATATTACTGCTTGAGATGAATAGAGTGGCATCATCTGCGTACACGATACTTATAAGGTTAGAAACTTTATTCAAATCATTTATATATATCAAGAAAAGAAAGGTTCTGAGGATTGAACCTTAGGGAGCACCGCATACGGTATCAAGGTAATTATTTTGATAACCGTCGTTACTAATTACAAATTGTCTCCTCTTTGTTAAGTAGCTTCTAAATCATTTCAAAGCCTTTAGTTTCATAATATTTAACATTTTGTAGTAAAATATAATGATTCACTGTGTCGAAAGCTTTTGACAGGTCAATGAAGGTACCTAACAAGTACTGTGATTTTTTAAAAGATTTTGAAATTTCATACACAAACTGGATTATTGCATGCTCTGTTGAGGTACCTTTTTTAAAGTCGAATTGTTTGCTATATAGTAAGTTATTTTTGTTGAGATGTTTGTATATTTTATTAGACATTATTTTTTCCAAAATTTTTGAAAATACCGAACAGAGATGGGACGATAGTTGCTAATATTTGATCTGTCACCCTCTTGAAAGATAGGAGTAACTTTAGCAACTTTTAGTTGTGCTGGGAATATTCCTTGATTAATAGAAGCTTTAAAAGCTTTAAAAAGAATATGTTTTAATATACCGAAACAGTCTATAATTATATTTCCATTAATTTCATCTTCTCCTGTTGATTTGTTTCTTTTCAAAGAATTCAAAGCTACTTCAAGTTCCTCAAAAGATAATTCTGATTATCAGAACAAATTCTGACTTATCAGAACAAATGCAATTATCCTCAGGTACGAGGAAACCATTCAAGGAAGCCGTCGATATGGAATCTTATTTGATTCCATATCGACGGCATTCCATATCCCATAAATTTAAAAAATTTTTTATTTTGGATAGGGAAGGACCTATCCCAATAAAAAATTTATTAAATTTATGGGATATGGCTCTTGGGTCGTGTAAACTTCTGCAAATGAATAAAGTTATCAACTTTAATCATTTGCAGTAGAAAACCTAAGCATGATTTTTGTTTTCAAGTAATTTCTTTCATAACGAGTGCATTTTTTTTTTTTTTACAAATAAATTAACTCAATGAGTGTATCATATTTCTTCTACAAATTAAAGCCCGCTTATTATCTACTTGTATTTTATCGGTTTTTGTTCGCGCTGTGGCAGGATAAAGCCAACAAAGTTAAGGGGCCTATTGCGGTTGTCTCTTTTTTCTCGTTATTTATTAAATTTTAAATACCACTTCGTTATAAAATATAAAACTTGCAAAATAAAATATAAAATTATATTGAAACATTACAAGTAAAATTTTTCAGATATAACCCACGCATTTGCAGATCTAACAACAACTATAACTAAATGCAAAGAGTTTGATATTAGAGTGGCGCATTAGTTAAATTAATAACGGCTTAAATAAACAGTTAAATAATGGCTTCAGAATCAAGAGATTTAAAATTTGAATTTTGCTTTTGTCAAAAAAAGTGACAAAAGCAAAATTCTATTTAATTTTGTTATATTAAAAAGGATGGAAGCTTCCTTATGATATGCTCTGCGAAAGACCATTTTTTATGGAGCACCTTTATAATTATAAAAAGTATCTTATACGTAATAATATCATCATAGTCGCAAATTGATAAAACTCAGCATTAGCCAAATTCATTTCAGAGGCCTGGTCTCGAAATTAATTTGATATAGGGAAAAAAGTAAAGATGGTAACTTTGTTATTAAAAAAAAACTAAACATTTCTGTCGCTGCTGTTATTTGTTCCTAATTCATCATGATTAAAAAAGTAAATAATTAAATAAGATAGAAAAAGAGACTTATGTGGTACTTTTGAGAAATTGCAAAACAAAATGTAAATGTATTTATGTTATTTAAAGCTAAAAAATAAACTGATATTATAAATTGTGAAAAACTGAAATAAATTGAACAGCAGTTATTTTCAATGCAGTTTCACTTAAAATACCTAAAATTATAGCTGAGTGGTCATCAAACAAAATGTTTTACGATAAGAAAATTAGTGAAGAAATTGTTTACAGATATTATGACCATAAAAAGGAAAGGAACTGTGGACTTCCTGAAAAAGCATTAAAAATGCTATGTAATTGCAAAATAAAATAGTTACCTGGTTTAATGTTACATGGATTAAATCTACGAGTAGAAAATTATATAGTGACTGTTTGAGATCAGTTGTTTTACTTTTTGATTAATTTAATAAAAATTTAAAAGAACATTGCAGTTGTCCTGTTAATTTTAGTAGGTTTTGTACTGGTCCTGTTAATTTTAGTAGGTTGTGTACTAGGTTGTGTACGAGGTTGCTTACTTTTACTTTTGTATTTTTTAAAACACAATATTGATAAAGTAATAACTAAAGTTAAAACTATGAAAGAAGAGATTTACGTTCTATCTTACACAGAACAGTTACAAAGTGTAATCATTTAAAAAAAAAAGATGACATAATTGCTATATCCAAAGCTAAGCTATTTTAAAAAAGATCTATCATTAATTGTTTAAAAATTGAAATAACACTTTTACAAAATGGCTGTTTACTTTAAACGTGTTTATTTTGTACTAATGAAATTGAAATTTGAATGCAAATCATCATTTTAAAAAAATACCAAAAGTGTCACTTTTGTCATCCCAAACAACACTGAAAATACAGATACAAAGCACTTATGACGGTTTAGCCAAGGAAGGAGCCGAGGCTCCAGTCATTTCCTTTTCACAAGTTCAAATATTAAAAAAAAAAAATTATGACGATATATATAAAATATAATATATAAAAAGCATAGCATACTTGTCATTAATAGAAAGCTTTTTAACAATAGTATTGTTAATACTAACCTTAATAACTGCATGGCTTCAAAACAATGTATTCATTACAAAAGCATAGAACAAAACAACAAAGTGGCATGATTACAGAAAACATAAAATTACTATCTAATTTGCTTGGTTTTTTTGGGAATTTTTTAAAGTTTTATACTATATTGGAATGTTTTCAAAATTGGTCATTCACACCAGGCCTAAACCATTTAGAAAATATTCAAAAAGGTTAGTTATTTGAAAACTTTTTTCTAAAGCAAAAATTGAAAAATGACTACTTTTTTAAGTCTTTTTAGACAATAAATATGGTTGTAGCCGTAATAAATTAGGTCAAGAAGTTTGTTAGACTAGAAAATTCAAGATTGTGTTGATTGTGTTGGGTCATGAACAACAATTAGAAAATTTTCCTCAATGTTATGTTCAATGCCAGCTACAGATTGAGTGTACAGATCAAAACTTTACGTTTTTTAATCATACCTGCTAGAGACCAATACATCAAACATTTTTAAACTAAACAAAATAATACCTTATTAGTAATTGTTGAAGAAACAGTAAATTCAATGTATGATCGAAAGAAAATAAAAAACTGAACTTTTCTTGAATCAAGTTTTGCTATTTAATTTTGTTATATTAAAAATCTGGTTTTGTTATGTTAAAACTATTAAAAAAATTAAAGTTTGTTCCCATTTCAATTTTTTCGAGATAAAAGCAATTTTAAAATTTTGAAATTTTATCTTTAAACTTGTATATATGAATGGTTGCTTTTATAATTTTACAACCATAATTTCTCTTTTGCTGAAACAAAACATATTTCCTCTTTGCTGAATTGAGTTTTAGTTTCAGCATTTCACTTTGTTTTTATGATTTATGCAAGTTTTATTTTATCTAGTCAGTTATTTTGCATCTTTTTTCTTAATGTTCAACCGTTATAATCGTGTGTGGCAAATTGTTTGTATTTAAATCTCTTATTTTATAAGCTTTTTTTAAACAACTTTATTTAGGTTTTTTGTACACTTTCTGATCTCGTAAACGATAGTATTTGAGTTGAACATTTGAATCTTTTGATTTAAAATCATAACAAACGACAAAGCAAAAGCACTATACAATTAAAGCGGTTTAAAAATCTAGCCAGAAAAAGTATCAATGTTAAGAGTTGATACTTTATCAAGCTGAAAAGCTACCATTTTAATTTTTTTTCCCAACTTCGTAAACATAAGTGTGCGGACCGCGTCTAATGAACTTGGCTAATAACGGTTTTGCCTCGTCCTATGTTATAAAAAGGCTACAGCCAGACAAAAGCGATTTAAAAAAAAATAGACGATACCAGATTGACATGATTTATCATGACTTTTAACAACTTTAACATTTTCAAAGATTTTTTCCTAGAAAGAAGTTATTCTAGTAATAAAATGAACTTACTTATTTTAGTATAACAAATTTATTGATGCTATATATTATAAATAGGTTATAAATTTAGTTAAGAATAGCATAAAAATATTTTGTTAACTTGGTTTTACGCTTGGAATAAGGAATGTCATCATTTGAGTGCTCTTTTATTCCCAGGCTCTAATTATCGCAGTCTTTAGCTTAAGGCTCATATTTTATAAAGTAGAAACATTTGAATATTGGGGAGTTGCTTAATCTCAAATACTAAAATACGCTGCCCCAGTAAAATTACTAACATTTTTTTTTTACCCACAATTCAGTTAATAAATAATTCAGTTGGTAATATCAAAAATCAGAGTTTATCACTTGGATCCCCTAATAAGTAAATATTTCGAAACAATTAACTAAAAAACTAATTTATTTGTATAATTAATACATTGTTTCGATGTTAATAATTTAATTGATCCCGGTAGAAACAAAAATCGCCTAGTTTCTTGAGGAACATGTTTTAAGTTGATGTTTAAAAACTACATTTCACAGACATTAAACGTTCGATTTGTTTCTCCATAAAAACGTACGAAAAAATATTTCATCTAAACACAATTTTTCGAAAACCATGAAATAGCAAACACAAGTTTTTTGATCACTTTGAATAAATCTTGCGTGTTTGATTACAGCCTCCGTATGTATTTACTATTAGGGGCGATGTTATGTATCTAATACAACAGTAGCAGTTGATTTTTAATTCGGACATTTTTATTTAAGACTTTAGACAAGTTGAACTTGAGCTCGACTTAAGTATCCCTGCAAAAACCTTGTGGCGTCGGGGTTTAAACCTTTCGATATTAAAACTGATATCTAAAAATAAAAATATTTGTTTTATTAATCTTTTTTTATAAAAACCAGTTTTTATAAAAAAAACAAACAGTTAACTTAAGTTCTATTACTATTATATATATATTATATATCATTATATATATATTATTCATTTTTAAAATGATACACAAAATAACAATTTTGTTATTACAAAGAAAATAATTTAATTTAACAGATTAAATAGTTAACAATAAATATTTCTATTTTAATATATCACATTGTTAGACATTATACTTTTATTGTTTTTTTTATTAAGCCATTTTTTTCAATTACTTGAATTACTGTATATACAGTGAAAATATTAAGTTTACTAATCTAATTTACATTTATTTGTAAGTATTAAGAGTTTTAATTCTGGTAATAAATCAGTTTTGTGGGGTGTTCCTCAAGGTTCTGTTCTTTATTCTCTTTTATTTTTAATCTACGCTAACGACCTATTTAATAAACGTTAACGACCAATTCTGTTCACTTCGTCAGTTCTTCTGTTTACTGATGATACAAATCTCTTGTACATCAACAAACCGTATTATTCTTTATTTAAAATGTAAATTTGGATCGAAAAGATATAGTTCACAGGTTAAATGCTAACCTAATGTCTTAACACTAAAAAAAATGTTGAAATCAAAATTAAAAATAAATGGCTATATCTTTCGAGAGTTATTGAATATCTTGGTGTGTTAATTGACTGCAATCTTTCATGGAACTTTCATATTGATGAAATAAACAAGAAACAATCTCAAGCTAACGGTATGCTTTCAATAATTTGTCATTATGCCGATAAAGTTACACTTAGGAATATTTGCTATGCATTACTCTCATCTAATCTTAGGTATTGTTGTCAAGTTTGGAGCAAAGTTGGAAACTATCGCATAAACAAGTTGCTATCGCCTCAGCATCATTCCACTAGATTAATAAACTTCCAACCAATTAAATCAGATACATACGAGTCCATCAATAAGCATTCCAACATTTCTAACGCTAGTAAAGTATGCAAATCCTCTTTTTGTTTTTCACTCCTTAAATAAAAATTTATCATCTTTCATTACAAACTTGTTCACAGAAAGTTGACTAGTACATTTCTACTCTACTAGAAATATGTGCAATGGGAAACTTGTATGCATGTTTCCCATTGAGTCCAAAGAGTCCAAAAAACTACATCCCAAAATAGCTTTTCTTCATCTTAAAAACAATTTAAAAAAATTCTGTAAAACATTTTATTCTTACTTTTAGACATTATTAACCTTACTAATAAAATATTATTTTAATTTTCTTTTCGTTATTACTACAATTATCACCAGTACTTGTTATTTTTTTAATACTATAACCGGCAAATTATGATTTCTACATGTTAATTTTTAATGTATGTTCTATATGCTTTAATCTATGTGTTTATGGTCCATGCGTTTCAATATGTGTCTTAGCTTATTATTATCTATATCATATTTAAAAATTGGTGTCACTCCTTTGATCAGGTTTCTGTATGAGTGATCCATCCATCCATCCATATATCATCCTAATAAATCATTAACTTATATATACTATCCTAATAAATCATTAAATTATTATTATAAATAATTTTATGCTTATAACTATCATTATAATATTATTATTTTTTTATTGTAATTAAATATTTTTTGGATGCTAAACTGTTATGTTCTCTCTTTCTCCAATTTCCTTTTAAAAGCCCCACTTTCCTATTTCCTTATTTTAACATACTTATTATTACTATTACTGTAATTTCTATTAATTTTGTTATCTTATATTATTATTATACATTATTATTTTTATTATCATTAATAAAATTGTAAAAATGATTTGAGGAAAATAAACAGCTTGTTGTTGTTGATGGAGAAAATAGAAATAGCTTCACCATTATTTTTCGTTCTAATTTAACAAAAAAGGCAGGAAACAATTTTTAAATCTACTTTATTTCTTATTATCTTCTACTACAATTAGAAAGTTTAAATATTAGTATTTTTAATTAATTAAAAATGGAAAAAAAAAAATTAAAAGTATTCAATTTGTTGAAAAAACAGAATTTGTCTCATAAACGTTATATACAAGAAAATACTGAAAATATTTTGTTTTATGCTCATTTAATATTTAGCATTGCTTCCTGAGTGCTTAATGACTTCAAATATGCGACTTGACATTTGACTGATTCTAGAAAGTATTCTCCATAGATTTTCAATTGGGTTTAGATCTGAACTACATGTGGGCAAAAAGCCTCAAAAAACTAACTTTTGAAAATCATGAATAAATTATATATTATTTCTAATTTTAGCTGTGTTTTATGTTATTATACATTAGTTAATATGTATATTCCAATTCAAAAAAAAAAAGCAACAACTGAGTTTGGACACAGGTTCAGTCACAATTTAGTTAAAAAATAAAATATCTAAAAATAAAGAGAAAAAATAATTTTAAAATAAACAATATTTATACGTAGAATGAAAATTAATGTCTTAGTTTGAAATACTCTCAAACGAACTTTAACACATTCTTTTAGACATTTTTTGTTTATGCCCTCTTTTAACATGTAAAGTCAACAAAAAGTGCATTTAATTCAGTAGTGGTGTAGTGGTAGACCGTTTGCCTCATAAACAAGAAGTTCTGAGTTCGATCCCCACCGTTTCTCTTGTAATACCGCACTCAATTTATTTCTCCACAAAGCTGTCTTGTTTGTTAAAGTTCATGTTTCAGAGTTATAGAGTAAAGAGAATGTTGTAACCACAACTAAAGTAGTCTCCTCGACTCTAGTGTTCTTCATGGCTTTGGGGAGGTGAATTAAAATAATAAATATATATTTTTCAAAGATTTCTATATAAAATCTTGAGTACCAACAGTCAACCAAGTCAAAATTAAAAACAATGAAATAATAAATTTTGAAATGATAAAAAATTTTGAAATTTACAAAAAAAAAAAAAAAAAAAAAAAAAAAAAAAAAAAAAAAATTGATTGTTTACTATAACTGATTGTTTACTATAACTGATTGTTTACTATATTGCTATTTAATATATTATATATATAAAAATGATAGTAGAAAAACATTGACTAAATAAAGTAATTAGCATTAAGGATACAAATAAAAGAAATAAAAACAATATATTAACTAACCTTGCCAGGTTGAGAATGTGATAAACGATACAATTGTTTTGCTAAATATTCCTTTGGATCAGGAATTTCTTGGAAAGGGTCTTGGTCTTTTTTGTTTGCAAATGCTAACTGAGAAAATGCTGTTTGGTAACCTAAAAATAATTAAAATGTAATTGTTATTTGTAATATGTAATTGTTCCTTTTCTAGATTGAACAAGCATTATGATAATATAATCTTAAGTTCCCTTGAAATCAATTTTTAAAATTGGTTATCTAAGATGTTTATACCAATACCACAAGCAAAAGTACATGTTAAACTCAATTAAAAGAAAAATTAAAATTTTGTTGCAGTTGCTTTCTTATTTTGTAAGAAATTATTTATGTAGTTTGGTGAATTAATATTGTTCTTATTTTATTGTTCATTTGGTATATTAGTATTGTTTATGTTAGTTGTCATGTAGATAAATGTCATAGTAATTTATGTTTACATTTTAATTATTGTAATCTAATTAATGTGTAGGAAGTATGCCAAGAAAGAATGGGACCATCATGATTTAGTGCATGAGCACGTTTTTTATATGAGAGTTTTTAAAGTTTGTATAATGGCGTTAACATAAGTTGTATTTTATATTATTGATATATTTGTTCTTATTGATTTTTAGATTTATTAAAATCCCAATGATTGTTGATTTTAAATGGTGACCCCGGCGTGAACCTTAAAATTAATTGAATCCTTTTTATTGCTGAATTAGTAGTTTTTTAAGTTGAAATCAACAATAAAAGAATATACACGGTCGATTGAAAGTTATTTTAAAATGAGTATGAACTTAAATAAAAAGAAAAGGATAAGGAGTTGACATCGGCAACAAGTTGCAAGAATAGGAGAAAAGCTTGGACAAATTAAAAACAAAGCAGAAAGGTTAAACTCATGTTTGGAAAACCTAAACTTAAAATTAAACCTAATATAAACACTGGATAATGATATTTTAACCATGATAAAAGAAGAAGAGGCTATTAATACTGAAATTAGCAAAAGTTCACATTTTCTCGACAAGATTCAGTTATTAATTTCTCATACTCAAAATTTTTTAAAGAAACTAAGTAAAAGTAAAGATTTATCCAGTTAAATGACTTGCTTATGCAACAGCAATGTAAATATACCTAAAATCACGTTAGAAAAACTTGATAGTAACAATTTAAGTTAAAGAGGGTTTTGGGAACAGTTTCGAAAAACTATTGGCAATAATAAAATTTAATAAAATATCACTTTAAGTGATATTTAGAAATTTACTTATCTAAAAACATTGCTAAAGGGAAGTACCTACAATTTCAATTCTGGATTAACTTTGAAAAGTAATTATGAAAAAGCCATAACTATGTTAACTTAACGATTTGAAAACAAGTATTAATTTCAACTAATTTTTTAAATATATGATAATGATTTAAATATAATGCTTAGAAATAAAAATTATTGGAATGAATCTGAATTCTTAAGAAACAATCCTATTGAATGGATTATAAAAACTATATACGAAGATGAGTTAATGGATTCTATTAATTTAGAGTTGAAAAAATAAAAAAGTGATATAAATGATATCAATTCTAATTTGATTTTACAGTTTTAAGTATGCTTGAATACACAAGTGTCGTGGAGGGAGTATTAATTGCAGTAATTATAAACTTACAAGAAGTAATAAAAATTGATAACTTAAGTTCAATGAATAAACTTTTATAAGTAACTTCATTTGTGATATGAATTATAAATAATTTGTTATATCAAATCAAGCAAAGAAAAAAGCAAACTATAGTTATATTAGTGCAGAAGAAATAATGCATGCTGAACTTATGTGGATAAAAACAGAACAATTTTTAGCAAAAAATCTTAAAACATTTTCTGATATTTACCGATCCTTAAATTTAAAATATGATAGTGATGGTGTTTTACAATTACATGAACATTTACCTAATGTACTTGTGGAAGTTGATACTAAACATTCATTTATCTTCAGACCGATTCTACATTCACTAAGTTATTACTACTAGCACAGGAAAAAACAAGCCATGCTGGCATAAATAGCACCTTGAATGAAATACAATCAAGGTATTGGTTATCAAGATGGTAGAAAAAAGATTTTGTCCATAATTAAGCATTGCATTGTTTGTAAAAAAGCACAAGGCAAAATTATGAAAAGTTCTGAAACACCTATTCTTCCTGATTATTGTTTAAACAGTGATTTTGTCTACAATTTTGCTAAAACAGGAGTTGACTTTGCAGGACCATTTTAGATGAAGGATGTCTATTCAGATACCAATGCTTTTTTTTGAGTTCAATTATTTTTATAGTTTTTTAAGAGAAACTTATTTATTTTGAAATCAATTCAGATTTTTTATTTAATAAACATTCTTGGTTTGCATGTGTAATTATTTTAAATTTCTATGTAGAAATAATATAAATTTTTTGGAAATATTATAATAAGCAGGTGCTGTTTTTAGAATAGACCAATTCAATATAAAATCATAAATTTTTTTTATCATTTAATTCCCATATGTATTTTGAAAGCATAGTGTCTTTTGTATACCTTTTATTTTTAAACAATTACTTTTAAACAACTATTTTTAAACAATTATGATTAGCAAAAAGTTTTTTCTATTCTCTGTTAAGCCAATACATTGTTTATCAGGTAATTCTTAGAAGACAAAACACAAGAATAAGAATGAATGTTCTCATTATATCAGTAAATGCATGAACTGAAACTCCCACAGCTCCTTATTTCAGTATGACACTAGATCTTATAAATCTAATGATTTATAAATAGTAGTCATCATTTAATTTCTTACACAAAAAATATTAGACCTGCAGTATCTTCGACATCTATGAAATGTTCATCATCAGGAATAGTATCATCTTCTGGTAATTCAAACAATCCTATTAATGCTTGCAACAAAGGTACCCATTTATCTTGATACTCTGTTAACATTGCTGGTGCTGCAAATATAAAAAAGATATATAATATTAAGTATAAAAAAGATTACAGTTTATTACAAATATTAAATACAAAAAGTCTGTTGTTTTGAGAAGGACAAATTTCTTAAAGAAACAAGCACCTTCTGTTAATATCTTTGTCACACCAACTGCACAAATCTTTCTTTCAATATTGCCACTTATCTTTTGAAGATCAGCAACAAATAACTTCTCAACCATCATTCCAAAAAGTCTAACAAAGTATAACAATTAAACAAAAAACCAAAACAAAAAAAACACAAACATAAAAAAAACAAAACACAAACATAAAAAAAAAAAACACAAAAAAATTAAATATTAAAAAAATATAAAAACAAAAAATATTATTTTGAAATTTTTTGAATAAATATGCTTCATATGAGACCTAACATGATATATTTAAAAAATATTTCTTTTAATATTAGGTATTCATTAAATAATTTTAATAATATTAGGGATTACTCTACTAAATACGTTAATTCTTCTTGCTACAAAAATATTTTAAAATCTGTTATTTCTTTATAACATCATTAAATAAAAAATATTTTTCCAAAACACATTTTCAGAAAGATAAAAACCATACTTTGGCTGAATTCCATCAATAATTGTTTGTAGAACATTAGAGGTGTGTTTGCCAGAAAACAGGGAAACAAAAACAAGAAAACCTATAAAAAAATATATTTGGAAATAAAAAAAAAGCAAATAAAAAACAAGCAAAATAATAGATTATCAAAAAACCTTTAACATATTTTGTTGTTTTTGAAGTTTGAAGACGTTGAAAAAGTAACATAAATATTTGTTTATAATTTGCTTCCATGGCTGCCCATGGAACATATTCCACAATTGATCCGAGAATGTAAAATCCTTCATGATCATTCGTTCGAGAAGCTATAAGCTTTTGAAACACTCCTAACAAAGGCATCTATAAAAATTATAAAAGTGTAATTAACATTCTATGTATCAACTCTATACCCAACCACTATAACCATATAAATTTAATGTAGAAAAAAAAAGCTATATTATTTTTTTTCATTGGTACATTAGTGGTCACATATTCTGGCTTGATTACCTCCAACTAGAAAGTGACTGGGCCCCTGGGCTAATAGGTTTTTTTTTACAACTCCTGCCTCCACAAAACAATAATTCTAGCAGGGGTTATTAGCCAGGGCTAGGATATTTTTTTTTAACAAATTACAAATTTTTTACTGTTTTTGTTTCTTTTTTTCAAGTTATAAATGTTAAATATTTATTATAAAAAGTAAAAATGTACAGTGGCTTACCATATTACTAGACTTAGTAAAAAAACAGACAAAACACCAATAAAAGCCTTCGCTCTTCACATAATTTTTTTCTCGTTCATTATTACTTTGGCAACATTGCCAAAGATGTTATTTCATAAATGGCAATATTGCTCATATTTTTTATTGTCATTCTTACCATATGTTGTCAGTTTGAACAAGGCGTTGCATAGAATGGTTGTGTAAATTGTTTATTTGTTTATTGGAATACCTAATTGTTAAGTTTATTTTGTGATTAACATTGTATATTTTATTAATCACAAAGGTGTGTAAATCTTAATACTTACATTTTTTAAACAAAAGTTATAAAATTATTTTTTTATGGATAAGTAGAAAACTTTATTAAATACTATCTTCTTTTTTAACTAATGGGGAGTGCATGTAATATTTTTCCATGAAAACTATGTGAAATTTGTGAATTTTTAAAAAATACAAGCATATCGCAATATAAGATAGCTGAGACAAGCAATAAGCAAAAACTTGATTTTGGCATCCTTAACAAACTGCTTTTAAAAGCAATTATGGCAGAAAAAGGTTGACAACATCCAGGACTGACATAAAAATTAGGAATATTTGTCTAGAATAAAGAAAACACCCTGTCAACTTATTGACTTTAATTGTCAATAAACAAGGAATTGATATTTTCCAACATACAGTCTAGAAATGTCTTAATACTAAAGAAATTACTGCCGAGATAATATTTAGTTATGGATTTGACGGCAGTTCCGGTCATTCAGCCTATAAACAAAAGTTTGATACTGCTGGCTGTCATTCTGATTCAAATTTATTTGTGACAACTTTTGTACCACTCTGTTTGAATTCAGAAGATAATAAAATCTTATAGAACAATTGCACTCCTCAATCTGTGCGGTTTTGTAGACAATATAAAAATGTATACATAAAAGAATCCACAAAACACATTTTAAAAGAAAAAAAGGATATTGAAGGACAAATAGATAAGTTAGAGCCAATAACGATTTTTTTGTCAGATAATAAAAAAATTCAAACCATATATGACGCTAATTGATGGCAAAATTTTAAATATATTAATTGGAACAAAGTCAAACCAAGCTTGTCCGATATGTGGAGCTACTCCGAATGATTTTGTTAAAGTGCAGGACTTAAAAATCACAGAACTATTTAGGCCTAAACCTAATACTTTACAGTATGGCATTAGTCCACTACATGCTTGGATACGATTTTTTGAATGCATCGTCCACATCATAAGTTTCCACTCCCTTCTGAAGTAATAAGTTTACTAACAGAAATGCCATCCAACACCACGCAAAATCAACATAGCAAAAGCGAAGAAGGTAGTGACGACGATGACGACTGCGAAGATGAAACTTCTGATGAGGATTTAATTTTTATTAACTATTTAGATTTCATTGAATTAGATTGTGAAATATAGTTATATTTTAATAGATTTTTTGAACATTTGTTCATTTGATGATATTTCTTTACATATTAAATATAACTACACATTAAATATATATAAATATATTAAATATATTAATCAAATTAAATATATTTATTCACATATATTTTTTAATTATATAAAATTTAGTTATAACACATTTAGAACATATAACCTATCTTAAGAAACAAAAATCATTATTTTGTGTTTAAATTGAAGCTATTAATTTATGCCAAATAATCGGGTCTCAGAAACCATAGTGAATTGTATAAGTTTGATCCCCAACCACTCCCTGGTAGTACCGTACTCAACTTGTTTCTCTGCACAGCCGCCTTGTTCATCAAGGTTCCTGTTTTGGAGTTATAGAGCTGAGAGAAGTTTGTAACCACAATTAAGTAGCTTCCTCACCTGCAGTGGCCTTCTTGGACTTGGGGAAGTAAATTAACATTAAAAGAAGAAAGTTATTTGATTTAAGAGAATAATCAAGTAATGAGTAGATTGATTTGGCTTCCCTAATTTCCAAATCTTTCTCTTATCAGACTATTATATTATGTTATACATTATGTTAACAAGAAAACATCAAATAATTTAGATTCTCTTTTTATTATTAGAAATTTTAATTCATTATTACTAATTTATTATTAAAAATTTTCACTGGATTGTGGTTACCAGCATTATCAGCTTGTCAAATTATACAAAATTTTTTGAATGTTAAAAACAGTTTAGAATTAACAGACGTCAGTACTAAGTGGCTTACTTTTTTAGGCAGAAATGTAAATAATGGAGTCCAAAATTTAGTTCTAACAAATTGTCTGTTATCTAAATTAATTCAACTATTTAAAGGGGAACATCGGTGCATTTCTATTTCAAGAGCTTCATGAACTTTACAATCAAACTTTTTTCTTTCCACTCTGATTGTTTTAACATTCTCCCACTTTATTTCTTCCAAGCAAAACTTACTGTAGATGGCTATTGCAGACTGATGTTTCCAATTGTTTAAACATTTTATATTATTGAGTTTGAGTATTTATTTGAAGTTTTGTTTTGCCTACATATCTCTTTAATTTGTTGTGGCAATTATTATGTGGCAACTAAAGTTGCCACATAATAGTCAAATTATTTAATTGAATAAAAATAATCAAAGAGATATGTAGTTTAGTTTTTTGATGTTAGTAATGTTCTTAAATTAGGATTTATATATATATATATATATATATATATATATTATATATATATATATATATATATATATATATATATATATATATATATATATATATATATATATATATTTGTATGTATGTATGTATGTATGTATGTATATATATTAATAAGTATAAAGATTTATACATACCAAAGTTCCGGTGGAAACTATCTCTTTAGCACCACGCTTAACATAAGCTTGTAAAAGTTTTCTTAGAGCTGGAACATTACCTAAATGTTAAAAAAATAATAATTATAAAAAGCTTATTGACACCTATGATTTAATGAATTTCATTTTAACCTGTAAGGTGCTTATTAGCTAAAATCTCACTAATACCTATATCTTTTAATAAACTTTCATATCTTCATACAAAACATTAGTTTATAAAATATTCATTTAACTCTTCATGCAATAGGGCATAACATATAAAGAATATCTATTACCTTGTCTTTCCCATAATACTGGGGTTAAAAGCATTGGAAATAAGTCCATATAAGGTCCTTTGACCCCCTCTCCTCTTAACTCAAGAGCAAGGGACAAAACTTGAAATACATAAGAAAGAAACTCTGTCACATCAGTCTGTAAAATTATTTGAAAAACAGGAAACAAAGCTTCCTCTATAGTTGATACAGCAGTTTGATTAACACTTCCCAGACCTCTAAAATAGATATTACAGAAAAAGTTATTTACATACATACTTTAGGTTTTAGAGATTTAAAAACTTTTTCTATTCCTGTCCTTATTGCAGTACGTTTACCATTTCTATTCCTATTTTTATTGCAGTAAGTTTAACCATTTCTATTCCTGTTTTTATTGCAGTAAGTTTAACCATTTCTATTTCTGTTTTTATTGTAGTAAGTCAAAAAGCATAAAAACAAAAACAAAAAAATGGTTTAAAAAAGTGATTTTTGAAAAGTCAGCCCCCTATATTTATTTTAAATGTTAAATATGGTTCTACTGGAAGGGTTTCCATACTGCCATTTTTCTATTTTAAAGCATTTTGGAAGACCTAAAACTTACTTTTGCATATTAAAACTTAATTTTTACAATTGATTTACTGCATGATGTTAACCTGTTTTGATAATAGTAAGATTTTTGGAACTCTGTGGTAGCTCATAGGGAATATGATTCTATCAACAGGTTTAAATTATAAGAGTATTAATAATGCGCATGGAAGTATGGAAAGTGTCCATGTTAAATCTTTTGATGCAGATTGTTGAAGTCACATAAGAAGCCTTTTCTTAAGACTTATTATTGGTTAGCAAAAATAAGTCAACTTATTGAATCAAACTGTATTAATTTAAAATGAAAAAAATACCTAAAAATATTAAACGGAAAAAAAAAAAAATTTAATCCATACTCGACAAATATTTGTGATCATCAAAGTAACTTTTTTCTTTGTTAATTTTGTTAGTTCTTGCAAAAAAAAAAACATACTTTTTCTTTGAATAACTTAAATTTGGCTGTTTCATTTCATTAAATCTCAGTGTTGATGGCCCTTGCCTTGTAGCCTCCTTCAATGCACAATAAAACCTGATATAATGGTTAATAAGTACTCTTGAAAGCAAAGAAAAGTTCCTTAAATAAGATTTATTTAAGAGCTCTTGTTCTAACTTTTACTCTTCTAACCATTGACAATCAGTTCTTTTAGCTTTATATTTAGCTCATCTAGTGTTAAACAGATTACAGAAAACTTTGTATTGTTATAAACTATAAGAAAAAGCTGATGGCCTAATGGTTATTGATTTGTTTGGATATAGTAAATTAACTTTCTTAAAGGGACTACCAAGTCCTGAGACATGTTGTGTTCATATTAAAGAGAATGTTAAAAAAAAACGTCTGAGCAAATCTTTTTTGATTAAAACTAATTAATAAATGTATACCAAGAAAAACAAACCTTGTTGTTTTAGTTGAAGCTTGTCTTCTCCGTTTTCTCTGGTATTTTGAGTATGTAAAATAAACGCGATTTTCTAGGCGCATTATACAGACTTGATAATTTATTCAAGCGCGTTTAATTCATAGGAGTTTTAAAGCATGATGTCATAGATTGTTTGTTTAAAACACCGATTGTTATTTTTTACATACAATTTCCAAATCATATTCATTTTTATTATATTTTAAAGTTCTAAAATGTGTTTGTAAAACAAAATTAAAAACAAAATAAAATTAAAAACAAAATAATTTAAAAACAAAAATAAAATTAAAACAAAAATAAAATAAAAAACAAAATAGTATTTTATTTGCGCAACTTATTTTAAATAATCGCCCAGACCACGTGTAATTTGATTTCTTTTGTTATAAGTTTTTCTTTCAAAATATTAGATAAAATAATTTTTAACCTAAATAATAATGCACTTTTATTAATTTACTTTGTAAATATTAAAAAAAAAAATTATTAACAAGATATCTAGCATAAATTTTTTTAAGAATATATTATCAAATGAATTTTAATATTATGGCTCATTTTTAATACTATATATACTATATATACTATAAGTATATATATATATATATATATATATATATATATATATATATATATATATATATATATATATATATATATATATATATATATATATATATATATACTTTAATATTATGGCTCATTCTCGGAGCCACATCTGTAAAGCCGTAAAACTTTTAAACTATTATCATTTGTTTAAAAAAATAAATGTTTTATAATATATATTTTTTAAATTGTCAAAATTTTGAATGTTAATTACAAATTATATACTTTATTAGTATATTCTTAATTTTTATATCTTTTCTTAGTGCTTGGTTTAATTAATTGTTTGTTAGATTTGTAAAAAAATAACGAACAATTAATAAAATAAACTTTTAATAAAATAAGTAACTATAGTTAGCTATTATAGTAAAATTTAATAGTAAAATTTTTAAAGAATTTCTAGAATGTTTTCCAATGGCGTCATGCTCTAAAACTCCTATGAATTAAACGCGCCTGAATAAATTATCAAGTCTGTATAATGCGCCTGGAAAATCGCGTTTATTTTACATACTCAAAATACCAAAGAAAACGGAGAAGACGAGCTTCGACTAAAACAACAAGATTTGTTTTTCTTGGTATACATTTATTAATTAGTTTTAATCAAAAAAAATTTGCTCAGACATTTTTTTTTAACATTCTCTTTAATATGAACACAACATGTCTCGGGACTTGGTAGTCCCTTTAAGGAGTAACTTTAATGTACCACACCTTAATGAAAAACTAAATGTCACCAACAAAAAAATTGTGCACATAAAAATTTATGTTGAATTTAATATTTTAAGAGTTTACTGTTATTAGCAAAGTCATTGATTATTTTCTTTAGACTGTTAAAGTTACTTAAAAGTTATTTTAAAAAAGCTTAAAATTGTACAATCTAAAATTAAAATTAATAAAATTGTAAAATATTTTTATGTTTGTATTTTTAATATTACTGGTATTTACCAGTAATATTAAAAATAATTTTTTAAAAAATGTTGAAGCATTAAAATCTCTCATTTCCGAGTGTATAAATAAAAAAATTTAAAAACCTGATTAATGAGCAAATACTTTCAAACAAATAATGATTGAACTGTGGCTTGCTGGGATTCTATAACACCAAAAGAATTCAATGTTTTCATAATCAGTTCATAATAATTGTAAAACTTTAACAAAAACTAAAATTTGTATTAAAAAGCATACCTTACAAACTTCTTTAAGTTTTTCGGAAAGTTTTGATATTATAACAGGGACTAATGGTGCAATTCCTTCTTGAACAACTGTACATACACGCATTATAGCTAATAAAAATTAATATTGTTACTGACTATTATTAACTACCTCAAAAACATTTAAGAATATATATAAAACTCATACATAAAATATTTGTTTAAAATAAAATCAAATTACATACTTATTTTTTGAAAAATTTTCATTATCAAAAATTTTATTTTTACTGCTTAAACATTTTCTCAAATAAAAAATATTTAAAAAAAATTTTTAAACCTTTTATGGCATACTCGTTTTCTAAAGATCCTGGAGTTTCTAGTACCAAAAATAGATTCATAAAGAGAGCATCTCTGTAAGGCATAAGATCATTGCCAGTAAAACTATAAAAATAAAAAGCAATCTAAAATCAATTATTCATTAATTTTTTAAAAATATGGTGGTTTTAAAAATTTTTCAACATTTTTAGGCCCTAAAAGATGTGTAGTAATAAAAAGATATATATATATATATATATATATATATATATATATATATATATATATATATATATATATATATATATATATATATATATATATATATATATATATATATATATATATTATATATATATATATATAAAGAAAGATATAAATTCATATGAGATTCCAAAATATTAACTCTTACTTTTAGCTGAAACATAATTTATTGTTCATTATTATTTAATAAAAAAATTATTACGCAGGCACTCCAGCTGAACTCTTAATAGTGAGTAATCTTTCAATAGCATTAGCTGCATAGCTATGAACCACTTTACTTTTTGAAGTTAGCAGTCTTGTTAGTGGTGGAAAGCAGCTATACAACAGGTCTCTTGATAACTTAAAAGATAAAAATTGTCACTGAAAAACAACTATACAACAGGTCTCTTGATAATTTAAAAGATAAAAATTGTTATTAAAAAACAACTATAAAACAGGTCTCTTGATGACATAAAAGATAAAAATTGCCATCGAAAAACAATTATTATTTCATTAACTGATAAACTAAAACAAAATTATAAAAAAAATTAAGAAAAAAAAAACATACAATATAATAAAACTTTAACTTACAATATTTCTAAATGTAATTACATATTTCACAGCATCAGCCTTCAACACTGGATACTCATCAATATTACTTGAAACTAAATCTGGTGCAATTTGTTCATTAAAAAATCCATCTAAGTTAACAAGTGAATTAGTATCTGTAGTACCATGCTTTGATGTTGATTTCTTTGCCGCTATGGAAGTAACAATATATATCGCAGCATCTTTAGATTTCCAATTTTTATTTTGTACATACTGCTGAAGCATGGCATTTACATATTGCGAAAAAATATCTGTAACTTCCTTTTCATAAAATTTACACAGGCCTCTAACTAAATCCGATGCTGATCTTCTTCGTGTATCAAGATCAGAACCTTCTATATCTTTACGAATGTATTCTTCAGGATTATCTTCAAACAATTCTTCATCTGCTTCACGAAACAACATATTTGGAACAATCACATTTTGACAAATACTCTGTAAAGTGCCTGGTGAAGAAAACAAATCTTTGTAGTGAGGTCGTTCACACACAGAAGCAAGAAACTGTATTGCATTACTAACAAGCTTTAAAAAAAATTTATTGAAAAGTTATTTATTGTGTATTCAATAGTCACAAAATTTATTAAAAAAATTAAAAATAAATATCATAAAATAAATACAATTCTAACAATTACCATATCAAATTTAACATTACTTCCAGTTGAGGTTAACAAGTTCCATATAGCTTGAACAAAATTTGGTAAGAAAGCCTAAAAAACACAAATACTTAACCATTAAAACTCGGTAACATTAAAATTAGGTAAGAAAGCCTGAAAAATATGAATACTTAAATATTAAAATTTGGTAAGAAAGCAGGAAAACTATGAATACTTAAATGTTAAAACTTGGTAAGAAAGCCTAAAAAACATGAATATGTACTTAAATATTAAAGTTTGGTAAAATAAAAACCCTGAAAAACATTATACTTAAATATAAAAAAAAATATGAATACTTTATTAAAAAAACACTAATACTTGAATATTAAAAAAACACTTAAATATTAAAAAAAAACGCTTAAATATTAAAAAAACACTTAAATATTAAAAGAATTTTTAAATTAACAACTCAATTTATCAACTTCAAAACAACAATCAAAATCAACACCAAAAAAATAAACGAATGTTGAAAGATAACTAAATTGAGCTTAAATAAATTATTTACTTGAAATTCTTCATCGTATTTTTGAGCATAAAGTGCAACATTATCACAAATCTGTGAGCGAATTTTTTCCAAAGGACCTGGTTCGTCCGAGTCCTAGAAATCGTTAAAAGAAGTTTGAAATAAAAATAAGATTTTTTCTACTTAATCGCAGAGTAATCTCACCAAGTCAAAGTTGTTTAAATACTTACTTTATCAACAAGTATATCAAAAGGCGTCACAATGAGCATATGAAATGGTTCCATCCATCGTTTCATGTTATCTTCAAAGAACTCTGGTAAATCCTGTAAAAAGTTTTAAAAATCTTTTAAATACATTAAAGTAATTTAAATCTCAAAATATTTTAAAATATTTGTAACTTCAAAATATTTTAAAAAGTTAACACAAAAATTACCTGATAATTAAGAGTATAGAATAATTTACAAATAACTGTCAGTATATCAAATATCATGCTGAGTTCTTTTTGATTATTTAACAAACTTGATATACGACATATCATTGCTTCAAATAAATCAAGAAGAGGAGAGGCAAAATTATCCAAAACAAACTTTAACTCAACCCAAAGGTCTTGAGATTTAAATTCATAACGAAATCTAAAATACAATTAAAAAAAAAAGGTTGCCATAGTGATTCTTAAATAACAGTATTCACTAACAGAGATCATAAAAAATATGTAAAATACAATGCTTGCTATTTTCATAGAAGAATTTTTTTTTTTTTTTTTTTTTTTTAACAGCAAATTAAATATTATATAGTTGAAAAAAATCTATATTTCTGTTATAAAGCTTTGTAAAAAAACACTCATGTCTTTAAAATACTTGTTTTTAAAATGCAATATGTACTTGATACTTCACTTAAAATTTAAAATAAATAAACTAAAAAAAATAAACAAAGCAACCCAATCAATAGTGAGATAAAGACTGAGTTGAGCTTTTTTGAAAAGCTCAAAACAATGTACTTTTGACACAATATAAAATTAACTTTAAAGTTTAAGGGGTTAATGTTTTTTCTTCGTGTTAATTTTTCTTGATTTGTCTGTTTGTTTTTAGAAAAAAAGCAATGCATTATTTTTTTAACTTTTAAAATAGACTTTTATTTGATTATGCTATTTATTTTTATTTAATTAAAATTTTTTTTTTTTCTTTATTAATATTTCTTATAATGAAAATATACAAGAAAAATATATATCCAACATTGACAGAGTTACATCTTCAAGTTTTACACTACTGTACCATGGATCCAACAAGGTTTAAACCCCAAAATATATCTGGTTAAATGAGTTTAAATAACCTGGTTAAATGAGTTGTTAACTTATTTAACTTTATAAATAGATAGGTTTTTAAAATTTAAATAGTAAAAGTAGATTTTACCCTAAAGGGTCGTCCATAAAGTACGTACGCCAAAAATTTTGAAATCTGACCCCCTCCCTCCCCTGTTGCCATGCGTACTTTCAAGTCCTCTTCCCTTAAAAAGTACATAAATCTTTGAAATCCCCTTCCACCTTAACTTTTTTTTTTAATTAATAAGTTTATGGAAAAAAAAAAAGGTGGAGGAGGTACCTTAGATGCTTTATTTAACCCAAAAGCTCTTTGTTTGCGGAACATGTGCCCGAAATTAAAATTCAGATTCTGTGCACAGGATCCAAATTTAAAAAACCTCTTTAAATATTAATTTTAATATAGTTAAATTTTATGTAAACAGTGTATTCGCTTGGTTGAGCGGTTAGTGCTCCGGTATGAGGAGACAGAGATCCATGTTCGATCCCCGGTCGTGTTAAACTGTACTCTTTTTGTTTTAATGACAAATCAAATAAAAATAAACTATACTTAAGGCAGACTTTTTTTTTTTGACACCCCTACTTAGTAAGTCCGTTAAAAACGAGTCCTACGCGAGATCAGTAATATCGAAAACAAAGCCTAAAACCCAGTGCCGAGGACAGACTACTCGTACCCCTTAATTTGGGAGAGGGGAAAAGCGGCAAAAAATTTTGTGTCCTTTTGTTAACTTAAGGAGTTTTTTATTTTAGCAAAACCTAGCGGTAAAATTTGGGAGATTTTGAGACCAAAATGACACATTTTTTTGGGGGGCATCCGACCCATTAGCCACGGCACTGCTAAAACCTGTTTTTTGTTGACTCAAAAAAAAGACTGCCTGAAATACGCCTTACTCAGGGCCAGTATATAAGAGGTGGCATGTGTGCCCACAATATTTTTTGATGTTCTAGATAGGACACTTTCACACATTTGGCATAGGTATGCTTAATTTGGAGCTTGCACAAGCTCCAAACATAAGTATGCCTATGCTAAAGGTGTGTACATTGTGCAAGTTCTAAAACTCAAGTATAACTATGCCAAATGAGGAGGCCTCGCAAAAAAACGGGATGGCAGAGGCCTGGGAACAAAAAAAGCCCTAAAACGCTTCCTTTCCTTTGCCCAAGCGAGAGTCTTTTTTGCTCCCAGGCCTCCACCTTCTTAATTTTTTGGTTAATTGTGATAAACTAGAAAATTTTTTCATATATACATTTTTTAAAAGTATGCCAATCTAGATCTCAAAAGAAGTGAAGTTGCCAAAAATCATTAAAAAAAATTAAACAAAAATAAAAACAAAACAAATTGTTTGAACATTTGATTAAATCATTTTTTGATAGTAAAAAAGGGCGAGAGATAAAGGTAAGGATAAAAAGAGAAAAAAAAAATTCTAAAAATTTTAGTTTCAAAATTTGTTTATATTCATATCTATAAAATTATTATAGAAACCAATAACAATTAAGGTTCTTGAAAAACTTTTTAAAACAGCATTTTTTTTGAGACAATTTTTATAAGTTCAATATTTATGGTGTCTACCATATTTTATAAGTTATTATAACTATAAAATTTAAGTCCTTATCATGAAAGCACATAATGTCCAAAATAAATTTTTTTGAAACTTTTTTTAAACAATTTATTTTATATAAATTATTTTATTTGAAACTATATCCAAACTAAATACATTTGTCCAGCTTTTATTTTCTTCAATACAAAGCTAACATTATCAAAGTATTTTTGACTAAAAAATACTTTGACAAAGTTAGCTTTGTATTGCAGATCAGAATGTCAATCAATTGTCAATGAAGCATATATAAAAATACATCTCATCTCTTAAAGTTAACAGAATCAGCAAAAGTATTCAAATACATCTCAACTCTAAAAGTAAAACTTATACTCTACTTATTATTCTTATTATATACAGACTACTAGATTAGTAGCTGAACACTTACTATCAAGAGGTTTAAGGTTCAAATCCACAGAACACCTCTGGAAGTTTCTCACTCAACCTAAATATTTCTCCACAGTATACCTCTGGAGATTTCTCACTCAACCTGTTTCTTTATGCAGAGAAAAAAAAATCCACAAAACATCTGTGGAAAACTCAGTTTTGGGTTGAAAGAGAGTTTCAATATAAAATAAAGTTATAATATAAAAATTAAAAAATAGTCTCCAATACTGCAGTAGCCCTTGTTGTTTTGCAGTTGGAGCCCTTGTTAAAGCTTTGGAAGGTGTTTTTATGGAAAAAAAAATTTAAAAATCCTTAAAAACATTAGTCTTTAAAATTTCAGCCATTACAAAAAATCAATTACAATAAAATTTTATCACATGATAATAGTAAAAATATTTTTGGATTGAACTCCATTAAGTCATATCATTTTAAGTGATACTTATATACAACCTAAAAATTATAATCTTTTTTTAAATCAGCTATTTAGGTGCTCCAAGCAGTAGTAATGGTCTTATCACAGAGCACCATGAAATAGCATTTAACCATGAAATTCATTTCTCCTTCCTTACCAATGATGTATATATGGCCTGAGTCAGCTTCAAACCACAGACCTGAAGGCTGAACTATAACCACTTCTGAAGGCTGAACTATAACCACTACACTATGGTTGCTACAAATTTAATTGACACTTTTATGTGGAATTATTCAACATGTAAATAATTTCCATATTTTAAAATTATACTTGCTTTGTTTGATTAAAAGTGCTGACTATAAAACCAACATTTTAAATAACAACTGAACAGTTTTAATTTTTTTTTTTTTGAAGTTGTCAAAAAATATATACATTTCGAAACAAAATACAAAAACTAAAACAAAAATAAAGCTATAACTGAAAATATACATTAATTATATAGTAAAATATAAAAACCAAACCTATAAAAGAATGACATTAAAAATAACCTTTTAAATAAAGAATGTGCTGTTTGAAGAACTCCATTTATTATGTGTAGATCCATTATATCACTAACTTTCATATAATGAGTAAGATCCTTAAAGAATTTAAATGTAAAAATTTTAATTATAAATATTTTTAAATATGTCTATACAAACACATACATATAAACAAACAATATTAAATACATAGATACATTTACACGTAAATAAATAAATAAATAAATAAATATATATATATATATATATATATATATATATATATATATATATATATATATATATATATATATATATATATATATATATATATGTAGATAAAACAATTTGAACTATTTTAAAGAAAATTAAAAATTGTAGAGTAACTTCCTCGCTGATTAAAGATAAAGCACAAATAATGATGATGGAATTGATATCAAGCTAGTTACCGATGTTAAAGCCAATTCTACTCTTGCCAAGCAGATACGTCAATTTACAAAAAAACTCAGTTTATGAACAGTTCATTATAAGAAAGCTAAAGCATGGAGAGGCAGTTAATGTTTATTTGGCGAGAATGCGAAAATCATCTATGCTAATTAGTGGGCTACCAAACAGAGCAATTTTATTTGTCTTTATTTCTGGGCTCCCTGAGAAAGTTTGACGGATGCTGAGATCAAGTTTTCATATGGATGATCTTACTAAACAAGTACTTGCGCAAGCAAGAGCACTTATGAGTGAAGAACAAAACGATGGAACAAACAAAAAATTTGCTGCTGCAACTAGTAATGGACCAAGGCCCCAGCTAAAACTGAGACTTTTTTCAAACCTGGCCCAGGCAAAACTATAAGATTTAGCAGTGGTTGATAGCCGTGCTAGAAAAAAAATTATAATACTTTATATATTATAAATTTATGCTTACATTTACTATTTATTAAATACTGTCATATATATATATATATATATATATATATATATATATATATATATATATATATATATATATATATATATATATATATATATATATATATATATATATATATATATATATATATATCAGGCTTGGTCAGAAAGCGGGTGCGATCGCACTCGATATTTGACCACGGAAATTATATTTAGTTGCGAAAAGTCGGCCAGATTTTTTAGGCGTTTTGAGAACATTTCAAAAACAAGCAAAAAAGCGCAATAAGATTAACTGGACCGATGAGAGATAGTTAAAAAAAGAAAAATAGCTTTTAACGCGAAAAAACTTTATGCAGAATAAATTATATTAGAGCAAATATTTTTGAAACGTCGCATTTTTATAAATTTTTTTTTTAAAAAAAAGCGACATTTTTTATAAATAGAAACAACTTACTAATAATGATTGTTTAATAAAGAAACAAATGTTCTTCAATTTATCAAAGATTATATATAACTTTTATTTATATACTTATCTCTTATTTCCAGTGCTGGAAATAAGTGGGGAAATAATGAAATAAGCTGGAAATAATGCAGCCCCCGGCCCTGAAAAGTCCAACAAGATTTAACCAATAAAACTAACGCTACATAATTTATTTATAAATAAAAAAAGTTTTTTCAGTACCTGTTTTATGCTTCGCGAAGTTTAAAAAGTTTAACACATTTGAAATAATTCTTCTTAGTAAGATGAACAAATGAAATAACTAAATCATTTAGTTACTGTGGAAATTTGATTAGCTAGATAGAAATTTACTAATAACGTTAAATTACTTTGTAAGGAGGAAGCGGAACTGCTTAACAATACCGCTGATGATGTTTAGTGAGTGGGCTTTATATCTTTAACTAGTATTTAAAACAGAAAAAAGTAACTTTAAGTATAAGTAAAACGAGTTTGTAAGAATGGCTGAAGCAAAAATAATTGAAGTTAATAAACCAATTTCTAAGAACTTAAAAAGTTTTTTTCTTTCTTGGGGGAAAGAATCAGTTATCGGGTACACTGAGGAAAATGGATTAGTGTTTAAAGTATGGTGTAAGCTATTTTACAAGATCCTTTAGTTAAAGGAGCATTGAATTATTCGTTTACAGATGGAACTTGTGTGGTGACAAAATATCAGGTAAAATTAAAATGATTTACTTAACTTTTATTTGCCCATCATTGTTTACTTATAAATATAGTTATTTTACTATCTTTCATTAGTATTATATATTAAGTATTATTTAATGTGCCGTGATATTATTTTTTGAGATATTATACTACGTTATGAACCAACTTTTTTTTAAATTATTAATATTAATCATGATTTTTTTTTAAATGATGATAAAGGTTGATCGCCATCTTAAAGGACCAACTCATAGGTTAGCGGTACAAATTGAAAATGGGTACTCTGAAGATCCTGAAAGTAGTCGAGTCACCGAACTCGATATAGAAAACTCGGTACCACAAGACAACCGCGATGCGTTATCAAAAATGTTAAGAACTGCCTATGAAATGGCTCTAAAACCGAGTATGCCACATAGCCATTTTTGATGATTATTAATTTTTAAACTTCTTGTATGTTTATTTCATAATTATTTGTATTTACTTTGATAATTATAAATAATTTCATTAAAAACGCAGTTATTATTGAAAGTGTTTTTGTTTACAAAATCAATCGCCATATTAGTTTAAAAAATTACATATGAACAAAATACACACATAAAATTACATACATAAAAATACATTACATACATAAAAAATACATCCCTTATAAATAAAAAATAAGATTATACTAATTAAATCTATAATATATTTACAAAACGTTGACAAGTTAAAAAATATAAACTTAAAACATTTATTTTTGTAAACAAATGTTGGTTTAAAACATTTATAGCTTTGTAGATGTGACACCGAGAACGAGCCATTGTATTAAAATAATAGTTTGTTTGATAGTATATTCGTAAAACAATTTATGCTAGAAATCTCAACGAAAACATAACAAAACTCAAATTATACGATTTTAAAAAATAATTCAACAGAATACTCTAGAACATTCGCTTGAATTCTCTTGTAATTTCAGTTAGTATTTTTTGAGCCAATAACATTAGTTGTTCTTAGATTTGGCGGGTTTTTTGTGTTCGCGCATGTTCTTTATTTATATTTCCACACTAAGATGTTTGACAACATTCGTTTATATAAGTTTCCATGTACGTCCGTAAAACAAAACTTGCGATAAAATAATGAACTTAATTATTATTTTTCGGACAAACAAGGAAACATACATAAACTTAAATGTTATCAAAACGCCTGAAAATCTGGCTGGCTTTTCGCAACTAAATATAATTTCCGTGGTCAAATATCGAGTGTGATCGCACCCGCTTCCCGACCAAGCCTGATATATATATATATATATATATTATATATATATATATATATATATATATATATATATATATATATATATATATATATATATATATGGTAACATCTTTCTTAAGTTGCTTAAATTTTGTTTTGTCATTAATAATTTTATAAATAATTTTTATTTAAGGCGCTAAGATCTAATACACAAAAAGAAAAAGATAAAATATAAAAATACATGAGAAGAAATTAAAAAGATTAACAACTGGTCATACAAATCCTTTTAATGTTTCAGGTATCATAACTAATTTCTCTTCGTATAAATTCTCTGATGATTAAATAGACATCCTTAAAAATGGTAAATAGACATCCTTAAAAATTTCACCAAAATATCTTAAACTTACTGATATTTACTCTTCTTTCAAACTAATTTTCAAACTGATATTTACTCTTCTTTCAAATCGCTCTCTTCAAAAAAAAACTGAAAAATAATGAAGATTCAGGAAAACTTGAAGCTGAACTTTCCAAATTAGCAAATTCTTATATTTACAATAATGAATTCTAATTTACTTCCAACAAGATAGCAAGCAACCACTATTAAGTAATGAGTTACTTTAAAATAGAGAATAAGTTAAAATATTAGGAAATAGTTAACTGAAGACGTTAACTAAAGTTGTAGGTTGTATTAAAAAGGAAAACATAAAGGTGGGTAAGAGTTATAAGGTTTTTTTGATGTGCAAGCAAAAAAACTGGATTAATAAAAGTTTTTATAGCATGAAGGGACAAATACAGTAAAAGAATGCAATGCGTGGAATAGGAAACCAAGAAAAATAAGTTTTGGTTTATCGTAATAGAGGTAATAGTTTGTTTGAGCATTGACCATGATAGTATTTGTAGAAGAAAGAAAGAAATGCAACCTTACAACAATGGGAAAGTGGCTCAAGTTTGTCAGATAAAGCAGATCTAATTACATTTACAATTTGCTTTTAAACTTTGTCTGAGAGTAAGAAGGTTGCACTTTTTAAAAAATTTAGCAAAAATTGAAGAGAGTTCTAGAGAACACTTTATTAAAGCTATGATGGAAATTGGAGCACAAACTGTAGAAGTGTTTATTTGAGAATTAACTTTAGCATTGGAAGCTAGAGCAATTTGGATGTTTAACAATGGGTTAATCTGTTTAATTGGCAGGAAGAGTATGGTTATTAGATTCAAGAGTCAAATTAGAGTAAAATTTTTTCGCAAACAACTCTGCTTTATTCTGGGGAGGTAAAAAAAAAATAGAACCATGAATTCAAGATTAAATGTTAGACTTACTTAAGTTAACATTGAAAACTAAATAAAAGTCTCTAGAACATAACATCTGATATAAGATACAAGATTTAGTAAACTGAGAATAAAAGAGCTTAACATCAGACAGGACCATTTTACATTGGTTTCTTGGAATAATAAAATGTTGCTTTATTAAACGATTAATTTTTAATAAAGCAACTGCTCAAGACAGTGAAAAATGTGGAGTAGAATGAGGTTTAATTTAAAATTAAAAAGAAGGAATAAAAGCTTTCAAACTTTTATTCCGGATTGAATAAAAGCTTTTAAGATGCGCTTTATGCATTTATATTATGGATATAAACTTATATGTTTGCTATTTATTTTGATGCTGGCATACACAAGATAAAAAGTGATTTAGGTATTAGCATGTAGAGAGCTAGCAGCTTCAGGAGAAGTATGTTGTGGTAGAAGTAAGAAAACTACTATAAGTAAGAAAAAAGAGTGCCTTACATATTGTATGAATGAGCTTTATATTTTTTATGAATGAGTAAAGAAAAGAAAATGCTCTAGATTGTTTACAGTAGAAAAACAGCATAAAAGAGGAAGGCTAAACCTGATGATGATGATAATAATGATGATGGTAATAATGATCATGTTGATCATTATGATGTTTAATATGCACATATATACAAAATATAACATGAATTTTGAATTAAAAGAAAAATACTTCAATATTTATAAATGCTTATGCAGCATTGGTCACAAACCTGGCCCTAGCCCTGATTATATTTTATCAAATCTGGCCCCGGTCAAATATCAACACCGGTCACTTACTAATTCAGATCTAATCACTTACTTCCACCCCATTTGTGACTCATCATTGAGCTTATGCTGAGTTTTACCTTGTTTTCTATCAGATGGTTCAGATAATTTTATGATCTCTCTAAAATGTTTATCATGTATTTCTTTTACTATCTTAAAGCTGACTGGGATTTGTTTCTGGATTTTCTTAGTGATGGTCCTTGAGCCAATGTCTTTCATCTCTTTAATGAGAATTGTGCCTCCTTTACAATTTCTTAGGTTCAGGCAGGAATAAAAGCAGGAATAAAAGTCAAACTTCATTCTACATGATGCTTTTCTCTTTCTTGTACAGGTGTTATTTTTAATCAAAATCATTTTTTTTACAAGAACAACTCTCTTGAAAAACATTTTTTTATTATTGCATGAAGTTAATGCAAAAAAGTAGTCTGACACTAAATATTCTCAGATTAAACTAAATCTTGTTTTTTATCACAGATGTTAGGTCCAAAAGACTTTGTGAAAATTTCAAAAGACTCTTAGAATGTAATTAATCAATAAAGGCAAGCCTAAAATTCCTCCTCTCATAAATGGATCTGATTACCTCTCCTAAGAACTACTTGTAAAGAACCATTCATCTAAATTATTTCTTAAATTTCATGAGAATATATGAGTGTATCCACATACACTCATATTTTCTACCCAAAAAACAAGTAATTCATTTTTACACATCCAAATCAATCTTATTTTAGTTTATTTCCATTTAAACACTTCTATAACTCTTACTTAATCTTAATCTCTCTGACAATCAATATTTTCTTGTTCTATTGCTGACTTTGTTATTTATTATAACAAAAAGATTCTATCATGCATTAGATGCTCTTCAAATCAAAGGCTTTCCACATATATAATATGACAATACCAATAAAATCTCCAATATTTTGTAGAATAATAACAATAAATAACACCCAGACTTTTCTGTGACAGCTGGGGGTTGCAGTGGCTGGTGATTTTTAAACCAAACACACAGTTACTTACTGCTAATAATGATAGATTACTTTTTTTTTTCATTATATATTGATGATTGGCAACACAGTTGTCACTCCATATACTCTTTTTTGTCTCCTTGTATTATTTACTGATGACCTCTCATATGAAACTATATATACAACCTATTGCAAAGATAGCATCATCTGATATCATCTTTGCAATAGGTTAGGTAACATGGTTGCTGCTCAACCTAGCAATCAAATTTTGGTCTGAAAACTAAACACAAAATTTATGTGTAACTTTTCATTCAGCAAAGTTTTCATTTAGAAAAATTAAAAATTATCTACTAAAATTTGTTCCTGTGTGCTAAATAGAGTTTTATTCATCAATTTTTATTTCTTGAACATTGTTCATTAAAACTCTTTCTCAATTCACACAATTTACAGTTTTTTAAGTCTCCGCGCTCAACTTGTTTCTTTACCCAGCGGTCTTGTTCGTCAAGGTTCATGTTTGGGAGTTGTAGATTTGAAAGAGGGTTGCAAACACAACTAAAGTAGCCTCCTCAACTGCAGTGGCCTCCATGGCCTTGGGGAGGTGGATTAAAAATAAGAAAAATAAAATACAAACTAAACTTACATCTTTTTTCTTAAACAATAAATTTAAAATACTTAAATCTAAAACACTCTTTAAATTATTTTACAAAATGCTTTTCAAATGAAGAGGTATTACTTTTCAAATGTTAATAAGTGGGTAAAAACACATAAAGTCAATTAATTAACTTTAATTAATAAATCAAATATTTACCCCAAGTAAATTTTTCCATTTTTCTGGAAAATCTTCCCTGCCAATAAAACTAATTGCATCACTTAATTGCTTTTGAATAGATGATGGACTATTCAACATTAATTGGACAATATTTGTTTTTATCAAATCTCTGTCAACATCACTGATTTTTGATGATTCACCATCTATCTTAAAAATTTAATAAAATTAAATAATTAATTCTAAATGCCTAATAAAATATTTAAAATTAAATCTAGAAAACTAACAAAATATTATAAATTAATAAAAGAACCAAATAAAACAACAACATGCATACAATAATAAAATAAACTTTTTACATAATATATTAAAAAATAAATAATATTTAAAAATTTATAAATAAATCAAGATTTAAGTTTTTTTCAAAACTTTTTTAAAGTAATTATAGTACTTTTAAATAATATCTTTATATTTATTATAAGATGTTTTTATATTTATTATATTTATAATAAAATAAATATAAAAACATCTACTTATAATAAATATATCTTCCTGAATGTACATATAATACATCTACTAAGTAGACATATTTTATGTACATTCAGAAAGATAAGTAGTATTTATAATAAATATATAACAGATATAATTACTTAAGCAGATGTATTTATATATAGATATAAGTAAATTAGGGTGGTCCGTTTTAAAAAAAAAAAATTTCAATTTTTTTTTTTTAAAGGTTCCCTATGTTGGGTATAGGAACAAGTTTTGTTTGAAAGACTTGAAAGCAATTCAAACAATATTTAGAGGTAAACATTTTTTAAACACAAAAATATATATGTATTCTGGTCATATGTGTGTGTGTGTGTGTGTATATATATATATATATATATATATATATATATATATATATATATATATATATATATATATATATATATATATATATTTTTTATTTGCATTCACTCCCAACAAGGCTGCAAGCAACCACTATTAAGTTGGGAGTTGCTAGGAAAAAAAAGAACAGAGTTATAGAGCAAGGAAACGGTTGACAGAAGACTTGAAAAGTTGAAGGTTGTATGAGTCAGGAAAACATGAAGATGGGAGAGAGTTCCAAAGGATTGAAGTGCGGGGAAAAAAACTAGATGAATAAAAGTTTTTAGAGCATGCAGGGACAGATACAGTAAACGAATGAGACTTAGCTGAATGACGAGTAAAACGAGAATGAATTTTAGTTGATGGAACTAGAGATGATAACTCCTTTGAGCAGTGACCATGATAGTATCTGTAGAAAAGAGAAAGAGATGCAACTTTGCGACAATGGGAAAGAGGTTCAAGCTTAGCAGATAGTCCAGGTCCAACAACATTTACAATGCGTTTTTGGACCTTGTCAAGAAGAGAAAGTGAATCGTTAGAAGAACCAGCCCAAATATGACAACAGTATTCCATACAGGGACGAATAAGAGATTTGTAGAGGTAGAGAATGGAATCAGAAGTAAGGAAATGGCGAGCACGATAAAGAGAAGCAACCTTAGCAGAAGCTAATTTAGCAATCGATTGTATATATGGTTTCCATGAAAGGTCAGTAGTAAGCGATAATCCAAGAAGACGTAAAGAGCAGGACTCAGTAAGAGGATTGCCATTCATTAATATAGGAATGTTGACCATATTACGGTAGTTGTTTGCAGTAAGCAATTGGGTTTTTTTAGAGTTGAAATTCACAAGCCACTGTGAACCCCAATCTATTACTGAAGTGAGATCAGATTCAAGATCAGCTGCTTGTTCTAGGCGATCGAAAAGAGAAGACTTTTTGTCAAGACAGGAGTATAAAGTAGAGTCATCAGCAAAAAGAGCTACTTTAGATGAAAGGTTGTCAGGAAGATCGTTTATGTAGATAAGAAACAAAACAGGGCCCAGGATGGAACCTTGGGGAACCCCAGAAGTTACGTGAAATAAAGAAGAGTGTTGGCCTTCAAGGATGACTTTAATAAACCGGTCAGAAAGAAATGATTTGATAATCTCAAAAACTTTCCCAGAAACACCATATGAAGCAAGCTTATGGAGAAGACCAGCATGCCAAACTTTGTCGAAAGCTTTAGATATGTCGAGAGCAATAGCCCTAGCCTCACCGCCTCCATCTAATGCACGATAAAATCTTTCAGTTACAGCAGTTAGCAAGTCGGCCGTAGAGCGAGAGGATCGAAAACCGTATTGATTGTCTGACAGCAGTTTATTTGACTCAAGATGAGATGTGAGGAATTTGTTGATCAAAGACTCAAAGACCTTGCTAATAACAGAAAGAAGACTGATCGGACGGTAATTGGAGGGGTCAGAATTTTCTCCAGAGTTTTTGAATATTGGAACCACAGATGCCATTTTCCAACAAGCAGGAAAACAAGACTCAGTCAAACACTTGTTAAATAGTTTAGAGAGAATTGAAGAAAGTTATATTGTTTAAATCACTTCTATTCGTTTTTTTTTTCTAATAATAAAAAATAATTTGAGGCAAAGTTTCAGAAGAATTGGATAAATTTTTGGGGTATGCCATTGTTGAACTTTTATCATTTTAACATGCTTTATACAAACTGCAATACTATTATATCCATAGCTTTATTATTTTCATAACACAAGCAATATGAAAAAACATTCTAAAAAGTGAATCAAACAGAAGTTTACATCACTCTTACACTGATATTGGTCAAAATAAAGTTAAATTCAAGTCATTTCTTTGGTTTATGGGGGGATCCAGCTGTGCATGACGATCTATCCCAACCATCGCAGAACATTAGAACAATAATCTCTTTTTAAAGAAGAAAGTTTGCACTGAGAATTTTTCTCTCAGCTCAGTCATTGACAGTGTTAATGGCATTCAGGCTGACTAATGATGCATTAAATGAGGCTAAGTTTGACTCTGAGTTCAACTGAAGGTTGTGAAAGATAAACCATAAATCTAATCTAACAAGACCTGCTCATCTTAATGACATTGTTATGTTGTTAGTGGTAAATCTCTGAATTCCAAATCCTGTCCCAAATCTATGCCATGGCATAATCAAAACATCATCAGTCTTTTCTGCAATAAGTTTGCTTGCAAGAGCACGACGTTCATCTGCTAGTACCAAACTACTCCACAGAGCAAGAGGTACCATCTCTGTTGTTAAGTACTATAGGTAAAAGTTAAAGGCATGAATTAAAATCTGTTATATTTCTGTATTGGAGTTTTAAAGTCTGCTGGTTAGTTGTTATTAATCCTCTAGGAAGTTATTGATTCTGCTGCACAAAGGGGCAAATTTTCATGACATAGATTAGTTTTGCCATCCATCTGGTTTTGTAAAGTGCCACAAAAACATATTAGAAAGTTTACAAAGCATAACAAAAAACAACTTAGCTATGTTTTTGACTATTAAAGTTATGCATTCACCAAAATGTTTATTGAAACAAATCTTTTTATTCTTGCTTATAAAATTATTATGATGTGCTAATTATATTGCTTTTTTTTGACCTATAACTCATAATCTATAAAAATTATTCTGGCCAAAATTAACAATCCACTCTATTATTTCAAAATTTCTTCAAAATTTTATTTATTTTTAATTAAAACTTTGCACTTATTTGCAAACTATTTATAATTATTCAAGAATTTTTATTTAAATTGTTATAAATATTTGAAAAATTTGCGCAAAAATAAATTAGAAAAATCTAATTAACTACAATATTTCAGCAATAAAACAATCAAATTGACTGGAAAAATTGTTGATATGACAAAATGTAAAACCATAGTAATGAATGAACAAAACATCTTAATGAGAGAAACTATATATATATATATATATATATATATATATATATATATATATATATATATATATATATATATATATATATATATATATATATATATATATATATATATATATATATATATATATATGGGTGACAGAAATAGTGATGAATATATTAAAAAGAAATAGTGTCGCAAATGAATTCAATGAATAGTGTTGTAAACAAAAAAAAGGGATAGTGTCACAAATAGTAAAAACAGAATAGTGTCATAAATAGTTAATTTCAACAATTGCTTAACCGTTTTATTTATTTTTATAGCATACAACTTTCACAGAAAGAAATGATCTATTGCACTTAATTAAAGCAATAAGGTTTCGCCCTTTAAAAAATAAATTTCAAACAGAATTAAAGTTAGATGTTAAAAAAATTAAATCAAACCCTAATATTTTGGTTTTTGCTGATAAAACAAATAACTTCTACCAACTCACAACAGAACACTATGAAAAACTTTTATGGAACAATATTACTAGTTCTTAGGAGAAAGCAAGGTTAAAAAATTGCTTCAACTTTTAGGTCAGACTTCTGCGAATCAGTAAAGTGATTTGTATTAGAAACTTTCACAAAATGTTGAGAATTCTATACCAATTTAAAAAATATATAAAAATTTATTAGAGGTGACCAGCTAACGAAAATAAACTTTTTTTTTTATACTATATATTTAACTTATGTTACATCACTTACATTACATTATCAAGGATTTTCTATATCTATTATTAGAAGTTAGATTTTTAGAGAGACGTTACAAAAGAATTGCAAAAGTATTGAACTTATTAATTAGTATTGAACTTATTAAAACGATCTTCCTGACAACCTTTCATCTAAAGTAGCTCTTTTTGCTGATGACTCAACTTTATACTCCTGTCTTGACAAAAAGTCTTCTCTTTTCGATCGCCTCGAACAAGCAGCTGATCTTGAATCTGATCTCACTTCAGTAATAGATTGGGGTTCACAGTGGCTTGTGAATTTCAACTCTAAAAAAACCCAATTGCTTACTGCAATCAACTACCGTAGTATGGTCAACATTCCTATATTAATGAATGGCAATCCTCTTACTGAGTCCTGCTCTTTACGTCTTCTTGGATTATCGCTTACTACTGACCTTTCATGGAAACCATATATACAATCGATTGCTAAATTAGCTTCTGCTAAGGTTGCTTCTCTTTATCGTGCTCGCCATTTCCTTACTTCTGATTCCATTCTCTACCTCTACAAATCTCTTATTCGTCCCTGTATGGAATACTGTTGTCATATTTGGGCTGGTTCTTCTAACGATTCACTTTCTCTTCTTGACAAGGTCCAAAAACGCATTGTAAATGTTGTTGGACCTGGACTATCTGCTAAGCTTGAACCTCTTTCCCATCGTTGTAAAGTTGCATCTCTTTCTCTTTTCTACAGATACTATCATGGTCACTGCTCAAAGGAGTTATCATCTCTAGTTCCATCAACTAAAATTCATTCTCGTTTGACTCGTCATTCAGCTAAGTCTCATTCGTTTACTGTATCTGTCCCTGCATGCTCTAAAAACTTTTATTCATCTAGTTTTTTTCCCCGCACTTCAATCCTTTGGAACTCTCTCCCATCTTCATGTTTTCCTGACTCATACAACCTTCAACTTTTCAAGTCTTCTGTCAACCGTTTCCTTGCTCTATAACTCTGTTCTTTTTTTTCCTAGTAACTACCAACTTAATAGTGGTTGCTTGCAGCCTTGTTGGGAGTGAATGCAAATAAAAAAAAAAAAATAAAAAAAAAATAAAAATAATTAACAAAGAAAATTTTAAAAAACTGGTGGCACTCTACCCGAGGGAATTTTTCATAACATTTATGAAAGTTATCAAATCAAAAACATTTTTTTAATGACAATTTTATCATGACAACTTTTTTGAGTCATTTATATAAGAAAATCTTTGGTTTGTCATAGTTTTTACTTAAACTTCTTACATTTATGCATATTGCCTTATTTTCAATAGGTTGAATTTTTAAAATGCTGAAAAGTTTAAAAACATTAAAATCTTTTCAAAAACTTTTGATGTAAAAACTGCTATAACAGTTTAGGAGGGAAAAGAAGTTTATGTATATGTGATCATTTGTGACAGGAGGAAAGGGGTTAAGAATTGAAAAATACAGGGCGACATGCTTTATGGATGACCTCCTTTAATTACATTTACAAACAATTTATTTTACTAAAACAAAAATAAAAAAGTTTCTAACTGATTTTTTTTTTATATTAGGAAAATAGAAAATGAATCTTTTTTTTTTTAAATGTCTAAATAAAAATATTTATAATTCTTATTTTTATTTATTTATATAAATTTATGTCAACCAATATAAGAATAAATAGACAAATAAAAAAAAACAATAATACGAATAATTTTAATTAAACATAAAAAAAAAAGATTTTTTCTGTATTCTCCTAATATAAAAAGTTTCAGTTAGAACCTTGTCAAACTAACACAACAAAATAAGAATTACTTAATGGCGTAATTCATTTTGTTAACCAAAAAGCACCAGAACTGTAGTAAATGCATGTAGTTTTAACTTGCGTTACACAAATTTAAAATAAAAATGTGCTTTAACTAAACATCATTATTCAACTTTAAATGTAAAAACACAACATTTAACACTCTTTCACATATAATATTAAAAGACTTAGGTTTATTAACTAAATTAGAAAAAAAAAAAAAAAAAAAAAAAACTTTATCATGATTTTGTTAACTTACATTACATGAAAATTGCAAAAGTTCTTTCGTTATTTCCTTAAAATATTTATATTTTATCAAGTATAAAATCTGACCCACAATAATTTGAACATGCTAGCTTTATTTTCACAGAACTTTTCAAAGAACTAAATATGCAAATAAATTCATGATTAAAATAACATTTTAAAACCATACTTTTTTATTAGCGACAAAAACTGTAACTTTTGGAAGCATAAAAATGACTTAATACAAAAGATATATTTTAAATAAATTTTTATTTGTCTACATCAATATTTATTCGCTAAAGGTTGATGAAAATAAGAATAAAATTATTTTTTCTATTTTCTGCTGTGGAATTGCATATATATATATATATATATATATATATATATATATATATATATATATATATATATATATATATATATATATATATATATATATACACACACACACACACATTACCAAGCCTTCCTGGGAGGCTCCTGTGATTGCACTCCTTGTTCGCCCATGCCTAAAGTAATTTTTTTTGGAGAACTTGACCACGTTTTTATATAGTAAGCATTTTAAGAATTTACAGCAAAGTAAAGCTATAAGAAACTAGAGAAAATAAAACAACAATATTTGAAGAAAAAAACCAAAGACTATACAAAATTGAAAATCTAAAAAAAACTAAATATTAAAAAAAGAAAATTGTTGGCAAAAAAATAATGGCAAAAAAAAAAAGGCGAGAAAAAAAGAGTAGATAAGAATACAATGAAAATAAAAATATTTTTTGATATACAATTTTTTTGTAACTTTTTTCAGTCAGTATATTAAGGAAATACTTGCGCTAGAAACATGGACAATTTTTTTCCAAACGTTTTTGCTAAATTTAACTGTTTTTATCAATGCATAGGAAAGCAAGAAAATTAACTTCTATTTGTTTGTAAACACTTTTGTAGCATTTTCCGAATTGTGTATTTAAACCTGATAGTTTATTTCTTGATGAACTATTGTTATTGACAATGCTCCAAAAGCTTGTGGGCTAGTGCATTGTTAATTTACTGAACTTTTAAAAAAAATGTTTAGGAGCTTATATATAATTTTTTTTTAAGTTTTTAATTTTTCAAATAGAGCAATAGTTATGGTCATTATCTCTAGTAATTCGTATTAACATTGGATATTGGGCAATATAAATAAACAATTTCAAACATACATCAAATGTGGTAAACACATTTATAAAAGAAACCATGTTACTCTTTTATTTAACTTATTTTGTCATTAAAAATTTATTATTCAAATAATATATTTTACAAATAAATAACAATTTGTTTTCTTATTTTCCTATTATATAAGTATTAAGAAAAAAATGTCAAATTTAGCAAAAAATATTTTTAAAAGAGAAAAGACATACAAAATGAATAAACGCAAGAAAAAAATTAACAAAATTTCTAACAGTTCTAGCATAAATAGCAAATTAGTTTCTTAATGATATGGACTGATAAAAATTGTGAATAAATTGCATATCAAAACTTCGTGAATAAATTGCATATCAAAACTTCGTGAACAAATTGCATATCAAAACTTTCAATTATTGTTAAATCATTATAAAAGATGTTTTTTTTCAACAAAAAAACTTTTTTTTTTAAAAAAAAAGAATACCAAAGTTGTATAAAAAAAAAAAAAATTATATATTAAAAAAAAAAATTATTAACTTTTTTTAATTATTAAATTTTCTAGTTTATTTAATTAAACTTGATATTTCGTTACAATTTTGCCTCCTTTTTTCAAGATTGTTTTTTTTTCTCAGTAGATAAGTTAAACTTTTTTTTCTTTATAATTACTATAAAGAAAATCATGTTTTTTTATACAATGTTCCAAACTTTTGATTGCGACTCTATATATATATATATATATATATATATATATATATATATATATATATATATATATATATATATATATATATATATATATATATATATATATATATATATATATATATATATATATATATATATATACATAAACAAATTTAAAACATCAGATAATACGAATTCTCTCAATACTAAATATTAATTTATTTGAAATTTTCACTGGATTATAGGCACCAACATCACCAGCATATAATATAATTACAAAAGTTGTGACTGTTAAATAACAACAAAAATTTAAAATTTTAATGTCACCTTTATAATGGCTTCTTTTAATTAAGTAGGAAAAAAATGAAGCCTAAAATTTTATTTTTTACATATTCAGGCTTGGTCGGGAAGCGGGAGCGATCGCTCTCGATTGCTGACCACGTAAATAATATTTAGTTGCGAAAAGCTGGCCAGATTTTTTAAAAAGCAAAAAAAAAAAAAAGCGCTTAAGATTAATTGGACCGATGAGAGACAATTACAAAAAAAAAAAAAAAAAAATCAGGTAAATAAAATATCTTTAAACGCGAAAAAGCTAAATAAATTACGTTTAAAACAAATACTTTCAAATTATCGCTCTTTTAGAATTTTTTTTATAAAATTAAGCGATGTTTTTTATATAAAGTAACAAATAACGATTGTTTAAAGAGGAAACAAATATTCTTTATTTAACAAAGTTTGCAAGCTTTAGTTTAATTTTAGCTAAACAATTTTATAAATAATAAAGTTAATTTTTTCAATACCTATTTTATGTTTCGCGTAGTTTGAAAAGTTTAACATATTTGAAGCATTTCTTCTTAGTAAGATAAACAAATGAAATAATTAAATCATTGAATTACTATAGAAATTAAATTAACAATATAGAAATCAACTTAAGGTTAAAAATACTTCATGACGAGGAAGCGAAATTGCTACACAATATCTCTGGTGATGTTTAGTGAGTGGGCTTTTTAATTTTAATTAGTATTTAAAGCAGAAAAAAGTATAACGAGTTATTAGAATGGCAACTTAAGCGAAAATAATTAGAGTTAGTGAACCATTATCTAGTAACTTTTCTTTATATCTAATTATTTGCTATATTTATTTGTGTTCTGTCGTGACCTCAGGTGCGGTGCTTGTTCATCTGCGAGTTACTTTGTACGCGTTGTTTGTGTTTAGTAACTAGAAACTTCTTATATGTTTGTTACGTAATTAGTTTTATTAACTATAACGATTATAACTTCATTGAAAACGCAATTATTTTTGTAACTCTTTGTTTAAATCGTAAAAATTGCTTTAAAAGATACATTACGATAAAAAACAAATAAACAAAATTAAATTTACATAAAGAATACATACTTTTTAAATAAAAAATAAGAATATACTAATAAAATCTATAGTTTGTAATAAACTTTTAACATTTTGACAATTTAATATATATTTAAAACTTTTATTTTTGTAAACAAATAATAAATTTATTCTTAAAACAAGTGATGCTAGAAATCTCAAAACGTAACAAATCGTTTCTAAAAACATTTCAACAGATTACTCTTCTTAATTTCGCTAAGTCTGCGTATTTTTTGAACCAATAGAATTAGTTTCTTCGTTAATTTGGCGGGTTTTTAGTGGTTCGCGAATATTCTTTTTATTCTTTCGCATAAAGATGTTTTGAGAACATTTAAGTTTATTATGTTTCCATGTATGTCCGTAAAATAATTTTTTTTTTTTTCGTACATAAATTAAATTTTCTCAAAACGACTAAAAAACAATCGCTCCCGCTTCCCGACCAAGCCTGCATATTGTTCATTGTCCAAATTCAAACCACCGTATATTGGAGAACATTGATATTTTTGTATCTCCAAGGCTTCATGGACTTTTCTTTCAAATTTTTTATCCTCAACTTTAAGTGTTTCTACTTTATTCCATTCAATGTCCTCATTGCAATTTACTTTATGAAAAGCTAATGCAGACTGGTTTAACTTGCCTTCAGTCAAAAAAATTTCGCGTTGTTGAACCCTTGTTCGTATTTGCAGTTTTGTTTCACAGACATTTTTTTTTCACTTAACTAAATAGGTTCCTGGGGTGCTGTTGCTTGGTAATTTTGATTTTTTTTTTAGACGTTAATAGCGCTTTTAGGTTAGCATTTGATTTAAAAACAGTTCTATAACCAGCTTTTCTGAATATTCTTCTAAGTCTGGGAGATATTATTGGTATCTATGGTAAAGAGATTGTAGGAAGGTTATTAGAGTTTAATAGAATTTCATTTTCAATTGCTAAACGTTTTTTTCGAACCTGATAAGAAATATCTTTAAGCATTTTTTCATCATACCCATTTTCAATTAACACTTGAATTAAAAAATTTATCTCATCTTTTAAATGGTTTTTGCTGCATATTGAATATACTCTGTGTAGGTATCTGTTAAATATTGTTTTTAAAATTTTGGGATCCTGATTAGAATGAGGTTTGATTTGGATAATGGTTATAGCATCCTTCCTGTAAACCTTGAACTCATATTTTCTTTGTGTATTATTATTAACAGTTATATTCAAAAAGTTATCTTATTTTTGTTTTCAACTTTAATAGTATATTTTCAAGAAGGATGTTGTCTGTTAAGGATTGTTTGGAACTGTTCCACTTGCTTTAAGTTAGAAAACCTAACAGTTTCTGGCTCCCAAAGATGCAGAAGGTAAAAGTAGCGCTTTCAAATATTTAGCTGCAATGTCTGGCAAGAGGACCTTGAGTATTATAAACTGGTTGACAAATGGTATGCATGTATTGGATAACAAGATCGTTTAAGTTTTTTTTTATAGTTGGTAAACATGTGTTGCAAGGTTATTGTAATTTAATTAATATTACACAAACAATGTTGTATTTTTTGTGTTTATAATTAATATATGTTTACATTGAGTTGTTTCTATATTTTAAAATATAGAGCTTAATTTTGCTCTATATTAACATATAGAGCAAAATTTTTATCCATGTTTAAATTACATCTTTTTAATTTCTTTAGAAAGCCCATCAGCATAACCGATCTAAGAAAGAATCTAATGTGTTATTTTTTTTGTATTTTAATTCAATTTTACACATATCATCTTTTTACTATGCTCTTATTATTTATATGAATATTATAAGGAAATATTCTTTAAAGAATTAATATAATTTAATATTAGTCACTAGATAGAGTAAAAGCACCGCAAACTGGACACTCTTTACAAAAAGCTAAATAACTTTTTTAATATTGAGAACTTGTAGGATTTTTTTTTCCTGGAATATAGTTATTTATTAGAGTAATTCTGCAGTGTAAAAAAAAAAAAAAAAAAATTTAATTTCAAGTTTCCATGGAAAATAAGATTTTAATTTTTTTAAGTGTCCGCTTTTTGGAAAATTGTCCCTAAAAGCGAACAGTTCCAAATTATATAACAAAAAAGAATAATTAAATTGATAAACTCAAAATTATTTTTTTTCATTTTCAAAAACTTTAAACACTTTTTGTACTTTTTTTGTAGGAGCTTCTACTTCTGCTGCTGCAATTTCAATGTATGTTCGTTTTAATAGCTTTGTATCTTCTTTTTCCCTTAACTGGTTTAACTATGCTTCTTCTGTAAAAGCTTGCCCAGCCACTGTTCTAACATTTCTAGCTTTTTTTTGCAGGATGCTTGTAAGCATTTTGGAATTGAAATTGTTTCAAGAGAACTCTTTCAAGACTAATTTTTACAAAAGTCGCTAATTCTTCTTGAGAAGTTAAATTTAAAGTTGAAATTGAAGTTGGGGTTGCAGGCGGAATTAAGGTTTGTGTTTTTTGAGCAGTTTGAAGCAAAGAACTTGGGTTGCATTGCGATTTTGTAAATGCTGATGATGTTGTTAAAGCATTGTTAAAAGTTTAACAAATTTGTAATTTTGATTTGTCAATGTTTTCTTGATTTAATGGAAAGAGCCCAGTATTTTCAAAACTAGTAATAATTTGAGTAAGAGTGTAAGCTTTGTTGCTTCTATACAACTGTGCAAGAAAACTTGGGAAACTTTTTTTAGACATATTGCTAAAACCACTTTTAGCATAAAATTTTCTTGAATATCACTCTAAACATCTTCAACATGGCAATACACACCAATATCAAGAGGCTGCAAATGGGAGATGAATGGCCGGGAATGCAAATTAGTGTTATACTGTTTTCTTTACACTTTAAGGCTACCCTTAATGACACGTGTGTGCTGTGGCCATCCAAAAGAAAAAAATGTTGACAACCAATTTTTTGAATGCCAGGAATAAACATTTCATTGAGCCACTGCAAAAATTGATTACTTTCCATCCAACCAGATGGTGATGTTGTTTTAATGTCAACCAGATGGTTATATTGATGATGTCTTTCCATCAACCAGAAAGTGTGTTTGGTGGGCTTCCTTTAATTCAATCATCATAGAGTTGATTCTTTGATTTATAAACAACAAAAGACGATAGAAGGAATCCATCAGCATTAACACAATTAAGAATGGTGTAGTTTATTTTTTCATTAAACTCCAGTTAATACTAGCGGATGCTTTGCACCTCTTCTGGTAATTACTTTTGCATCGCCTTTGTTGCCATTGAAACCAGTTTCATCACAATTCCACAAATGCATGGCTTTAGTAAAACAGATTTTTGCTAAATCGAAATGTTTTTTCAAAACATCAAAATAACGGGCAATAATTTCTGGTGCATGACCCTGTTCTCAAAGATGCAATGTTTGTAGCTGTTCTTTCGCTTAGTTATGAGTGTCATCGACTTATAAATCCTTGTACCATTAGCGACCAGTCAACCAAAATCCCAATCACCAAGCATCTGAAGAAGGTGAACCAAGGTTAACTAGATAAAGGGCTCAATTTTGTTGTATTACCACTACCAACTACTAAAGTCTTATTTGATTTTTGGTTGGACGACATTGATTTTGGTATGCGGTAGAATTAAGCTGCACCCCTTAAGTTCAAATTGTCATTTTCAATCTTATCTAATGCGTTTTTATTGTCTCCTTAGTGTAAAACTTCTCGTTTGTTTTATTTTTTGCCATTTTAAGTTAAGTAAACTCAATTCAGTTACAGATTTTTGAAATTGAAGAAACTTTGCACTTTTGTGGTTACTTTGTGTACTTTTGCATTTTAACTTCAATATTATAAGTGCAAAAGTACAAAATTAGTTAACACAAAAGTGTGAAAACTTAAAAAATCCAAATGAAAAAAAATCAGCAAGAGTGAAAAAATAATAAAATAAATAAATTTGAACATAATAAAAAAATCAGTTAGTAAGAGTAGAAAAAAAAATAAACAGATTAGGGATGGTAAAAATCCCAGAAATTATCATATAGAACACTTTAAAGGGGGCCTATGATTATATTTTTCAAAAATGTTTTTTTTTGGGACACCCTAATATATAATATATAATATAATATATATATATATATATATATATATATATATATATATATATATATATATATATATATATATATATATATATATATATATATATATATATATACAGGGTTGCAAAATAACCGTTTTTTTAAAAAAAACAAACAAAAACTATAGGTTTTTTTGGTTTAAATTAGGTTTTTACTAAAAAATGCCGAATTTACTTATCCTTTTAAAATTAAAAAAGCATAACATATTTTATTTGAGTAAACTATATTCTTTATCAATATTACTGTTATATTTTATCAAAATTATTCAATATATCATTGTTTAATGTTCTATATAAAACTACAAGCTTTGCTGTTTTTTCTACCCCTAATTGGTTTCTTAACTTAAAATGAACAAGACCAAAAGTTAAAATTTTTTTTTAAATTCCAGCACTAGAAGCTGGTACATTTAATAAACCTTCAATATCCTTTATGTTATAATCCACAATTTTTAGAGATTTCCGCCATTCTATTTGTGATACACTTTTAAAAACAGATTTACTATATAAATAGCTTTCACAAAATGGAGTAGATTTGGCTTTCAAGTTTAATATTATTGGTAACGAATTCTTAAATTCTTTATCTGCGAAATTCATGGCAGCTTCACTTTCATTTTCAGAAAGATTAGATTCAAAATATCTAGGATCTAGTGTGTTTGCCAGGAAATAAGCATCACTGACAGTCTGAAGGTATCTATTCAATTTTTTTTTTTCGTTTGATAAAAATGATAAACTGTTCATCAAATCTTTAAAAATGTCACTTATTTTTGTTTGATCTCTTTGCAACTTATCTAGAGCTACTGGAATTGGTTTTAATATTTTCAATAAATCTTTTGTGTTTCACTTATCTGTATATCACTTACTTTTTTACCAATCATGAGATCCAAGTCTTTATTTTTTTCAAACATTGCAAAAATGATGCTCCAGTTGTTGACATATTTTTCAAATGAATCACTTACAGAATTTCAGTGAATTTCAGTAGGAAGTGTCAATTTTGTTTCTCCGCTCAATTTATAAATTGCGCCAGCTTGATGGTTATTTCTTATATATTTTATTTGTGTAACACACTTGCTCACATTTTCAATGTTAAGATCATTTGCTAAAAGATACAACATATGAACAGCACACCCATAAGTTATGATAATATCTCTTTCAGATGACAATACTTGTCTGATTGATTTCATATTAGCTACATTGTCAGTCACAAAGCTTTTTACTGTGCATCTAAATTTACGTCTTACAGAATCTATTGCTTCTCTTGCTATTGTGTAAGATATTTACCAGTATGTGAATGACCAGAAGTGTTGATTGTTTCTACTAAAATGTTAATTTTATCTGTAATTACAGAGATACAAACTATAGGTTCATTATGTACATTACTCCAGCCATCTAAAGACATGGCTGCAATTTTCCTATTCGATAGATTACATTTTTAATTTCTTCTGTGAAGAAATTGAAAAATGTAATGAAGTTGTTGATCTTCAATTGACTCCATAATTGCATGGGGTTGTGATTGCTTGCACTTTTTTATATGTTCATGCATCCTTTTCTTTTCTACACGCATTATAAATTGTTCTACACCACTTTCTTTCTGGAACAGTCACTCGTGTATATTATAACCAAATCATATCATATTTGCATCCAGTTTTTTGAGACATTTTTGTGGTATCAATAAATTATATTAGAACTACTTATACTTATCATTATATGTATATATATCATTATATGTATATATATCATTATATGTATATATATATCATTAAGAAAACTCCTTGATGAAATAAGTTCATCAAGAAGCAATGATTCTTAATAAACCTATTGAAGGGGAAACAGCCTGTAGGAGAAAACAGATAAATAAGTGTTATTACTAGTTTATTACTGCTCTGTTCTATAAGAACACTGATGACTCTATTTTATGAAAAAACAAAAACAAAAATCATGGATTTAAAAAAATATATCTATATCAAAGATTAGTTATATTTGTGGACATAACCCTGTTTTAGTTTCCTGTTGTAAGTTCAAATCTTTTTTAAAAAATATTAGTTTGGTTTAAACTAACATTTTTTTAATTGGTTTAAATAATGCAACCCTGTATATGTATATATATATATATATATATATATATATATATATATATATATATATATATATATATATATATATATATATATATATATATATATATATATGTATTATATATATATATATATATATATATATATATATATATATATATATATATATATATATATACAGAAAGAGAGAGAGAGTATAATATTATATTTTATATGTTTTATCATACATATTTTGTAGACAAGCAATGTTTTGAGTTTTTTTTTTAATAAAATACAAAAAAAGAGAGTTTTAAAAGGAAAACATCTCAAAGAGAATAAACAGTTACTCAACCAAACTAACTAGTATACCAAAGACAATGTACAAATTACTTAGTGACAATTATAAGCTTAAACTATATTAACTTTTTTTTTTTTTTGACAATCCTGAAGCCCCAGGATTTCGGGATGAACAATTTGTACAAAATCCCGGGATGGCCATCCATAAAACAAATTAACCTATTAAATTTTTAATTGATTATAGGGGGATTAATTGTGCCCGGTTTAAGATAAAAACTAAAGAGAATTTTGTTTCCATAAAAACTTTTTAACGGAGTAAGATTTTCAAAATCTAAAACTATTTCTGGAAAATTAAATTTTCTAAAACTATTAGCAGAAAATTTCCAACGAAAAAGCTTCCTATGTTTTTAAATTGCCTTTTTAAATCTTTCATGCTTAGAACCTAATTTCCAAAAAAAGTTTGATTTTTAGGGTTAGATTTTGTTTGAACTTAAATATCTTATTAAAGCAATCATTTTAATAACTTTTTTGAAATTTTATAATTTTTCATACACTAAAAACTAAAATTTTTTTTAAATATTTACAAATACCTTTATTTTTAGTGAAAATATTTAGTTTTCCCGATAAGTATCCACTTTTGCGTACAGTCCAGTTTGTAGTTATTTTATTTTAAGTTTTTATAACTATTTATTATATTTTTACTTTTTTTTTAATGTAAATCTTTTTTTTATGCAATTTTTTTGCATTTTTTAATATATTTTTAAGCCAAATTTTTTTTCAATGCAATTTGAAACATTCAATTAAATTCTTCTTTTTTAAAATGATTTTGTCATTGATTTATTAGTTTGTTAACTGTTAAAAATTCATTTTAATTTAGTAAATTTATATGACTTAAAATTTACTGTATTAATTAAAAGTCAACAGTTAAAAAGAAACCAGAATAATTAAAGTAAAATATTTTTTTTATAATAACTTTCAGATAATATATCAAGTTAATTTATTATTTTTTATTTATTTACTAACAACTTGTATTAAGTTGCTTACTGCTATTATATTTGATTATTTTTACTGTCTTTAGTTTCATTCTTATGAGCTCTATATGTATTCTTATTTAAAAATATATATATATATTTATAAATATTATAAATGTAATCTAAAAGAAAATTATTTATTTAAAATCCCACACGTTTTCACACATTACATCATTACAATCTCATTACATGAAAATTTTACAACTTGGTTAGGTAAAAATAATGTTAACTTGTTACCTATCATCTCAAATGTAACATAGTTGTAGGGGATATATATAAGATATAAAAAGATATAAATAAACAATAGACTATTGATTAAAAAAAACAACCTAGAATAATAATATACCAGATAAATAATACATATAAATTCAAATAACAAAAATTTAAAAAGTTTAAACTTAAATTAAAATAAGATGTTAAAAAAATATTTATGTCAAAAACGCCATAAAAAACTTAATACAATATATTAAAAGTACATATATAGGATTTTTATCCCCAAATAAATTAAAGGATAAAATAAGGAATTTATTGCAGTTACCAAATAAAAACTTACAATTCTCCAGTTTCTCTTGACAAAATTTTTAAATGTAACTGCTGCAGCTGTTCGAATAACATCAGACGCAGTGCTAGCAGTTAAAATCTGCAGTAAAAGAACACCATAATTTGCAGTACTTTCTACTGATTCAAGATAAGATTCAGCTTGTTTGCGCTCTGATTTTTCTGCAGATAATGTATATTGAAGGACTTGAGATAACTGTTCCAATTGCTTTGCATCAGCCATTATTAAAATTTATTATAACTAATTATTACTATTATCAAAATGATAAAATCATTTTTCATGTAATATAGCAAATAATAAAATTAAAAATAAAACAAGCAAACAAACAAAAAATTGAAAAATGGCATAAAAGTTAAATGTGTTTATTATTATTGTCTAGAATGTATATTATTTATACTAGTTTTGAATATACAAAAAAAATGGCTGAAGAATCCATTTATTGGTAAACACACGCATAGACTAACACAGAAAAAAAAGTCTGATATAACTCCCAATTTAATTGTGGTTGAAGGTACAGATAGTACCCTTACACAGATAGTAACCTTTTTAGAGATAATATCACAATAAAAAAGATCTGCCAAACAGGGTAATGCTAAAAGTTATCTGGTTTTAGAAAATTGCTTTAATTCTTCTTTGTCATATGACATTATGGAAACCTGTAAATCAATCAACCATATCTTTCTGATTAAGGTCTAAGATTTAAGGATATTTACAAATAGTTTGAAACTAATTTAAAGTAAAAACCTGATGAAAATGATATCAAATAATAATGACAAAAGTAATAATATTAATAATAACAAAAATAACAATGAGAATAATAAGAATAATTTATGGTAATAATAATTATGATAATAATAGAAAATTTAGAAAACCGATAATGAAAATAATAAATTGTAATAAAAATAAATCATTAGATTTCTAAACAAAAACTGAATATTATATACACAGAGAGGAAAGCTTGTAAACAGTTAAAAACTGACATAAAGTAACAACCTACTGTGAGATAAAAAACAGTTATTATAAAGAAATTAACAATGATTAATTAATATTTATAACATTTATAATCAAAATCAAAACTATATAAGCAATATAATAATATGATATATTAACTAAAACAAATAACGAACAATATTAACACAATTTAAACAGAAAATCACAAATAAATACAAAACAAAATATAACATAAATTAACAAACTAAAAAAATAATTTTCATTTATTTATATCATGAATAATAAATTTAAGATTATTATATGAAAATACTTTTTGAAGAATTAATTATAAAAATATCTTTTTCCTAGAAAAACCCTTAACCACACTTAACACAACTAAGGTTTGTGTGTTCAGCACCTCTAATTGATAGAACACAAGCTGCTCAAACTGTATTTTTCAAATAAAAGAAATAACTATTTATGATACTGATATACAAATTGAAACCATTATACACAAAGATTAATTTTTGCTAATTCACTTTTATCAAAAGATCGAAAGTATAAATATTTCCTTTAATTTAAATATTTGTTTATTTAGGATTTAAATGGAAACTAAAAAAAAATGAGTAAAAAACTATTATTAGAGGATGCAGGTTGTAAGAAAAAACAGCACTAATATTTAAACTACAAAAGGGTGCAAAAATTGGTTTATTGGAAATCTAATTAAAAAAAAATTTGAAAACAAAAAAACCAGCACTCACAAACTAAATTAATCATTTAACTTTTACAACAAAAGAATGCTAAAAAAAACACTTTTTGTACATACAACTGTCACAAACATGGAGCCCTTTAAAACACCTAAACACAAAGGCATAACTTTGTTATGCAGATATTATATTCATTAGATAACCAAAAAGCAAATCTGGGAACTGTTGTTTGAAACAGATAAATCTTTTAATTATTCAGCGTACAAAATCTTAAAAACTGGGCAAATTAAAAAAAAAGTAGAAAAACATTTGCACCACTACAAGTAGAAAAACATTTGCACCACTACAATCAAATAATCTTTATTGAAATCTTATTGAAAAACCTATGATGTCTGGCTTGCCGCTTTATTACTAGTTAGAAGTAACTTATTGGCTTCCTTTGTTTCTCCTGTATTTTAAAAACATATAAAGCAAACAAAAAAATTGTAATCACAGCTAATCTTTTTTAAGTTGATATCAAAAAATTTTTTCGTCACCTGCGTTGATATCATGACCAAAACATTTGTATATGTGTGCAATATAATCATTATATGTATATATATATATATATATATATATATATATATATATATATATATATATATATATATATATATAATAATAATAATAATAATAATAATAATAATAATAATAAACAAAAATGGGACTCAGTATTAATGCATACTTGTCTTGTGTTTGGCCTAGCCATTAATTTTCTTTACTAATCTTTACAGTTGATCTAAAATTGTTACTAATAAAAAGTTGATATTTCTCAACATCATTGTACCAGTAAACTGATATTTATCGATTTAAATTATCAGTAAAAACATTTTTACTAATAATTTAAGCCTAGAACAATAATATATAACTTATTACCTACAATTCAAGCAAAAGACTAAAATAAAACACAAAAAATAAATAGATATCTCTATTAAATGTTTAAAAATTCTTATTTAAAAAAAGAAAAAAGATAAAATGTCATGTATCCTCTTCGTCAAAATCTAATGTATGTTTTGGTAAACTTTCGTAAAGTTTTGTTTTTAAAGTCTCTAATCCAATTTGCTCTTTTGCAGATATAAACAAAACTTTTTCAAAATCATTTTCACAAAAACTTTTTAAATTGTTTAAAATAACTTCAGCAAAATTATTATTTTCTAAAAATGGATGATTAATAGTAGCAGACGAAAGTTGCTCCAAAAACATATTTGCTTTCGTTTTTGAGTCCAAACAATCCATTTTGTTTAATACAATAAATGAAGGCCTTTTTAATAAAAGATCTTCATACAAGGCTAGTTCTTTAAGAAGTAATAACACTGTATCAAACGATGTCCTATGTGGTACATCAGAGTTTAATTGGAACCCATTTATATCAATCACAAGAGTAATTACTTTGGTTCGCTCTATATGACGCAAAAATCGATGACCCATACCCTTGTTTAAGTGAGCATCTTCAATAAGACCAGGAAGATCAACAACTTTTACCTAAAAAAGATAGTGAGTACAAATAAAAAAGTACTGAATTTAAATGCACTTTTAGAGAAAATAATTTTTTTATCTTTAACCCAACTAGTAAATTAGGGTTTATACCAGACATTGCAAAATGTTTTAACTAAAATTTAAAGATATATATTTTTATAATTTTTTTTTTAATTGTTTTTCATAAAAGGATTATTTTTAAAATCATATAATTAGACATACTTTTAAATGTATTTTTTTGTTGATAATATTAAAGGACTTTGAGTAACCTTAAAAATCATTTTAAAAGCTATTTTTTTAAAACCATCATATATATATATATATATATATATATATATATATATATATATATATATATATATATATATATATCATATATATATATATATATATATATATATATATATATATATATATATATATATATATATATATATACATATATATACAAATATATATATATATATAAATATATATATATATATATACATATATATACAAATATATATATATATACATATATATATATATATATATATATATATATATATATATATATATATATATATATATATATATATATATATATATATATATATATATACACATATACATATACATACATGTTTTTAATGTTAAACTATTGTATTTTTAAACTCATGCCTTATTTAATTTTTAATTTATAATTTTTTTAAGGGGAAGATTTCCATACACTTCATTATTTTAAAAACTTGTATTTTTATAGGAATCGGTTAAGACTATGTGATTTACACTGCATTAGAAAAATCCCAGTTTATCTTTGTATTGATTGAGAACATATATAATTCTTAATATTAGTTGATCCACTTTTGCAATATGTGTTTTGGACTGGAGAGCTTCAGATAAAAGTGATATTTCATCCAAAATATCTATCATTAGCGCAAAAACTCAAAAGAAACATTTGTTATTAAGACATGGTGTTATTTTAGAGTATCTATACCCTTTATTGTACAAAAAAAAAATTGTACAATGAAGACTTAGGAAACCAGATAGCATTTGCTGCCTGCAAACTGCAAGCAACCCATCTTGGTGTTAAAACTTATCCTATTTTTATTATTGCTATTCCTGTGTCATTGAAAATATTTTAAAATTCTTTTTGACTTTGGTTTGATTGGTGGAATATTGGATACATTTTGCAAATGAATAATTTGAAATGATTAACTTGCTTAATGCCTTTTATGGAATCATCCAAAACAAATTGTTATCTCTGATTCAAACAGTCCATGTTAGGAAAATCATTGCATATTCTTGTACCTCTCCCTGATTTACACCTGAGCATAGCACTTGTTTCATTGGAACAAAACCCTATGAAATTTTTGTTTGAATAACTTTTAGCTAATACAAAAGAACTTAATGGTCTTAGTAATTCATTATAAATCGTTATAGCATTTGAAATGTCCAAAAGTCATTAGCTTCTACTTTAAAAAATATGGTAAGAACTGATTTATGAATAGTTGACGCCTCATTAATGATTATATATAGTTTTAAATTATTTTTTAACAATGTTACACACAATATATATTTTTTTAATTCACATGAAATGTTTGACAATATGGGTTGCAGAATATTGTAGATGTACGCCCACTTCTATGCATTCCATTTTTATTTGAAGCTCAACTTCTTTTTCCATATTTCAAGCTATAAACTTTAACAGTTAGTTTGATTTTAAGTTATTTACTTGAGTTCTAATTTTATATTTAATAAGAAACTTTTTGTCATTAAATATAAAAGTTATTGCAAGCTATTAATGTGAGTTGTTTAGGTGAACTTTAGTTATTTACTTTAATAGTTTCTTTTTGTTTATATAAACAAAGATTTAATTTAAAGTTAATATTACATAAGTGAAAAAAAAATCTTTCTCTGAAGGTTAGGAATGAGCTCTACAAGCTTTATTATAGAACCAGTGCCATCAGAGATGGACCTAGATCAATTTTTGTACTATTGGAGCAGTATTGGCTTAAAAAATATTGGTTTCAAATGTAGTAGTAAACAACAAATTTTCTGTTTATTTTATAAAAAATTAGTTTTTTCTTCTGGACAATAAAATGAATTAAAAAGAATTACGTGCCATAACTTGTAAAGTGTTTAAAACTATCATTTAGTTACTAGTAGAACATTAGATTTGAAAAAAAATAAGTCAAAACTTTTTATGAAACTCAATAGACGATTTCGGAGTTAGCGTAGCCATCTTGGAAAAATATTCTTGGGGGTGCAAGTTGAACTTTGAACCTTCCGTTTTTATGCAAAATGTCATATAACAAGTATGAAGATTTTCTCAATTTAAGTTCAAAAAAACTCATAGATTATTTGTCTATTCGTGGTTTGAAAATAACTGGAAAAAAATTTGAACTTGTTGCAAGAGCTTTTGCTGCTAAGGAGCTTAATCTTGATATTATATGTTCTGCTGAAGATCAATATAAAAGGCTTCAAATCAGCCAGTTGTAACAATGGGAAATATTTTTGTTTTTATTTTAAAGAAAAAAGAGTTTAATATAAAATGTTTTTAAAAATTTTTATATTATATTTTTTGCAAAATTACTATTGATAAGTATAAATATGTTTATACTTGTTAAGTATAAACATGATGTTTATACTTATCAATATTAATTTTTACCATAAATTTATAATTTAACATCATAATTATTATATTAATCAGGGGCCATCCATAAAGCACGTCATGCAAATAGTGGGGTAGGGGGTCATTATAAAAAGGATAAAAAGGGACAAGGTTTTTTTTATTTCAATTTTAATAACATGGAAAACTATGTAAATATGTGTTTTTGAGAAATTATTGTTAGAGAATATATTTTATTTTTCAAAAGTATGGCAACAGTTTCAAACATCCTTGTAAGATTTTTTTATTTTTAAAATAGGGAGTGGGTACCAATTTTATAAAAAATGTCACAAAAAAAATTTAACTATTTTATTTGTGATATAAACAAAATTTAATACAAATTTTTAAGCATTTGCTCAAACTATGCAAGTTATTACATAAATAATATTATAAAGGTAAGATATGATCCAGCAAAAAATAATTTATTTCAGGTTTAAAACCAAAGTAGTTTCATAAATTTTTGATGAAATTGTATCCGATAATCACAGTAAGTTATTCCAAGCCTGGTAAGGAAACAAGGCAGTATGAGCATATCCATTCTGTATTGTTCTCATTTTCAGTATCCGTTAAACCTTCACATTTAAAATGGAGCCAACCTTCACAAAGATTACATTGGATACTTTTTAAATACGATTCTTTGTTTGTGTCAATTTCACACTTTTCTAACAAAACATTATCACACTTACAACAAAATATTAAAGGTTTAAAGTTTAAAAGAGCTGGACAAACAAAAGTTTTGTAAAATATATCAAGATTTGTGGAAACTTTATTCCAATGATCTTGGTTGAACTTAACTTTTTGAACAAAAGTTTCCTGGGTAGTCCAGACAACAAAAAAACATTCTTTTATTTCTGTTATTGCCATTTGTGAATTAACTTGTGTGTAGTATTTGTGATTTTCCATTAAAGTAATTTTGCCATTGTTAACTGTTAAGAATTCACAATCATTTACTGATTCTGATATTTTTTTATCACGAAGACTATACGGACACTTGATTTCTAAAATACTTTTACCATGGCATTTACAAAATACAATGCCATCAGGTGATGAAGCTAAATAACATTTAAATTTTGAAAGAAAAATTCCACATTTTTCTGCTCTAAAATCCTGATGTTTTGATATTTCTTGAGCATAAAAACTTTTAAATGCAATATCTTCATGTTAGACTCCCCATTTCATAGAAGCACTAGATACATCATCATAGTAAATTATTTTAGAAACAAGAGGTGTAGTTTTAGGTTTTATTGACCCCTGTGCTTTTAAAATTGTATTTACTTTAGTAAAAACTTCATGATGTTTAGAAGCTGTTAACCTTCCACTCCTTATTTCAAACCACAATAAAACTTCTGACTGTCCTCTTGTAGCTTTTTCAACATTTTCAATAGTCTTTAAAGACATATTTAGTTTTTCAATAAATATCTGAATTAATTCTGTTTCAGAAAACTGAGAATATGCTTTTAAAACATTAAGTGTAATGGTTTTCACAAAGGCATAATTATAATGTTCTTCATTAGTTGTACTAAGTGATTCTATGGATTTAAATAAGACGGCTTCTTCGTTTACTAATTGCATATCCCTTATGAAATTTGATATATGGTTAGAAGATATTGTCCTGTGCGATATAATTCGAGGATCAAAGTTATTTAAATTTTTCATTCTATTTTCTTCGCAGTCATTACTTAAAGATGATTTAGTTCCAAGTTTTTTAGAAATAATCAAATCTGAAATTCTTTTAGGCTCCACATCTTTGCGGGTTCCAAGGTTCCATTGACACGCTGTTTCAGTACATGCAGGATTGCACCAACCTTTTGTATTTGCATATTCAATTTTATATAAACATGTAATTACATGATTACAAGTTTCGTATGATCCTGCCATACATGAACACCATCCAGTTAAAATATCACTTCCTTTTTCATCACCTTGTTTTATAACTATCCATAAAGTTTTAGATTCATGGAGAGCTTGTGAGGCTGTTACTGTACAGTATAAAAATATAACTTTTTCCTTTGGTTTTAAATAATGTTCATAAATAAAAATGGGTCCAACAAAACCACTATCAAAGTACGAAAAGGCTTTCTGATCTTTATACTTTCCAATATAATCTGTATTAAACTCTTTTTTCTTTAAAATAAAAGCAAAAATATTTCCCATTGTCACAACCGGCCATTTGGAAAGATTATCGAATCGCTTTTCTAGTTCAACTCCATTGGGATCTGGAATTCCATGCTTTTGTAATAAATGTTCGTAATCAATTTGAAGCCTTTTATATTGATCTTCAGCAGAACATATAATATCAAGATTAAGCTCCATAGCAGCAAAAGCTCTAGCAACAAGTTCAACTTTTTTTCCAGTTATTTTCAAACCACGAATAGACAAATAATTTATGAGTTTTTTTGAACTTAAATTGAGAAAATCTTCATACTTGTTATATGACATTTTGTATAAAAACGGAAGGTTCAAAGTTCAACTTGCACCCCCAAGAATATTTTTCCAAGATGGCTACGCTAACTCCGAAATTGTCTATTTATAGATAATTGAAGATATGATAAATTTATTTTTTCAAAAGATGAAGTGATTTTAAAATTTTCATCTAGAGTTAAGTTAACCTTAACTTTTTAGCAATTAAAAGTTAACTGCTTTTAATAATAAATAAACAAAAGTGAAATTTTCAAAAATAAAAATAACAATTACAATAACTTTTAGTTTTATCATTTTTTTTATTTTAAGTTTGATTAAGTTTTAGTTATTTTTAAACTTCAATACATTTAATTAAAAAAAAATCTTTAGTAAATGTAATTTATTCAATGTACACAACTTTTTCAACGATACATTTTTTTAATTAATAAGTTTATCATAATTATATTTTTATTTAATTATCTTTAATTTAAAAGGCACCTTGAAGCACTGCAAAAAATATAAACCTTTATTAAAAGTTAAAAGAACAGAATTGCTAACATTTAAATTGAAATAAAAATTAAAATAATAGTAAATATACTTATCAAATACTTATGTTTTGTATTTAAATAATTATTCTCTATATAATATATTATATATAGACAATAACTATTCGAGTACAAGACAACTAATAAATAGAAAAGATATAAGTATTTATTAAGAGTAATTAATATTAGTTTTATTTTTGCAAATACAACACTTTTTGTAAACATAGATTAAAAATTGTTCAAAGTATTTTAAATATTTAATAACTACTAAAATTAAAATCAATAAAATAAAGTTCAAATGCAAAATATACCTTATTTTGCATTTGAACTTTATTTTATTGATTTTAACTTTACTTTATTTATATAAACAATATTTACATTTAGTCTAGTATTTGCAACTTGGAATTTTATTAAAATATTAAATAAAATAGTTGTCTACTGCTAAATAATGTATTCAAAGAAATGCCTTTTACAACAAGATAATATTCTAAATCAATTACTTATCTTCGTATAATAAAAAAGGTAAACACAATAAAAAAAAAAAAAGGGATTATAAAATAATAAAGAAAGTGAACACAAACATAGTGATATTTAAAAATCATAGTCGCGAAACCAGATTAAACCGAAGGATAGGAAAGGTAGCAGGGAGGGGCTTAATACAAGAACATCCATCCCATAAAGTCTTAGCGCTCATAAGGGAAGGTGGATTCTGCCAATTGTATATCTAAATATATGGGGGTGGGAGATAAATGTATGGAAGTAGGTGTTAAATATATAAGCACAAACACACAACTAAAAGAAAAAATTTTCAATGTTTGTTTTTCAAAACTATTAAATTTTTACTTAAAGAGTATGAAAAAAATTTCCAAAGACCTACTATTCTATCATAACTACTATTGTATCATGTAAGTTGATACAGAGAAAGATGGACTTGTATCGTGTGGTACCGCTTATATAATGTCGATACCATCATTATCAATTTGATAACAAAATACCAATAATAAAAAGAATGGCATGGTATCAAATGGTCGCATAGTCACAACTATAAAGAAAAAAAAACTAAATATGACCTTTTGAATTTATTATTTTAAAAAATATAAGATTGCTTTTTAGAGGTTTAGTTAATAATGTTATAAGAGCCATAATGAATGATTAGTTTATATTAGTTATTAAATATTGAACAAACAACGAAAGACTATACCAGAGGAGAATAACGATACTACGCAAGATTCAATTAAAGTAACAATATCAGATGAGAAATTAAAATACAAAAGCAATACCACACCATCAATTAAACTAAAATAACAATACCAGGCTTGAACAGAAATGGCATGCAATCGATTGCTATTGCTGGCCATGCAAATGATTTTTTTTGTTGACTGCACATAATTGTTTGAATGTTTTAATGATTTAAACATTTTTTTAAACAAATGTGCTGAAAAAAGAAACACTAAACTTAAACTAGGAAAAAAATTTAAAAAACTAAAGAATAAATAAAACAATTCCTTACAAAAACAAAATATAAAAGCTTTAAAGTAAATTTTAACTTAAAGCGAAAACTTTTTTTTACGTTTTTAAATACATTTGAAATAAATTACTTCAAAACTTATCTTTTGAAAATGTTTTATTAAAGGTACGCAAAACGCTTTTACAAATTATTTCTAATGATTGTTTCATAAATCAACAAATTTTATTTAAATTATTGACAAGAAAAAAATAATATAATATTTTAATTAAATAAATAATTAAATAATATTAAATTGTATAAACAATTTTTGCAAAAAGTTGCACAACAAAAAATTTTTAAGAAAAATAAAGTTGTCTTTTTAAAATAGTTTTAATCACTTTACGCTCTGATTAGTAAATCAAATTTTAAAAAAAACTTATAACAGTCAATTCCAGTCATTTGACAGTCATTTCCAGTCAATGGAAATTAGCAAATATTAGTCCGTATATTAATTTCCAAGTCATTTCCAGTCAATGAAAATTAGCAAACGGAAATAAGCAAATGGAAATTAGCAAATGGAAATTAGCAATGGAAATTAGCAAATATTAGTCCAAAATATTCCAAGTCATTTCCAGTCAATGGAAATTAGCAAATATTAGTCCGATCTATAAAAAAAAGGGAGATAAATTACTTGCTGAAAACTATAGACCTATTTCACTAACATCTGTTGCCTGTAAAATCTTTGAAAATCTTGTAAAGAACAAAATTTTAAAGCACATTAACGGTGATAAAATGCTCTCTGCAAATCAACATGGCTTCCTTTATCATAAATCATGCGTAACTAACCTAATAAAAACTTTATCATTTCGTCCTCCATAGCATCCCACCAATTTATTGATGTAATCTATCTTGACTTTGCCAAAGCGTTTGATTCTATACCTCACAACAGACTTTTGTTAAAATTAAGATCTTTCGGAATAAACAGCAAACAATGGATTAAATCCTTTTTAGTGGGCAGAAAGCAACGCGTTACAATTAACAATACCAACTCTGCATGGGTTGATGTTCTCAGTGGTGTTCCTCAAGGTTCTGTTCTCGGCACGCTCCTCTTCATTCTCTACACAAATGATCTTGAAAAACTCACTGAAACTTCTGAGATATTTGCCTTTAAAAGCTGATATGGCTTTGGTTGAATCTGTTCAACGCAAAGCAACAAAATGGGCTTACAGCTTGAGGCATCTTCAATACTGCGAAAGGCTAAAAAGATTAAATCTACCATCACTTGAGTTTCAACGCCTTCGATGCGATTTAATCCAAAATTTTAAATTAATACATCGTTTTGATATAGTTAATGATAAATATCTACCAAAATATATTAACTCCATGTCTCGTGGTCACCATTCTAAAATAAGGCGCGAGTATGTTCCAAACTGTCTTCCAAGATATAATCATTTGTATAATAGATCAGCAAAATACTGGAACGAACTACCAGAGCAAATAACTTTGTACTCCACTGTACTTTCCTTCAAAAATAGACTAGACTCCTGGTTGTGGAATAAGTTTGGAACAAATATTTATAAAACTCGTTGTTTATAGTGGGGTGTTTTGCTCGCTGTATGTGTACATTCTATGTAAATTTACGGCTACAACTATAATAATAATAATAATAAACAATTCTTTGTAAAATAGAGACAAAAAAAACAACAAAGCAATTAAATTATTCCATTGCAATAGGAAGATTTAACTTATAATTTAAAGTAACTTAAAAAAATAATATTTTGAAAGACTTTTAGAAAGACGTGGTAAAATAGTTTGAAACGATTAAATTTATCTTAAAAAATACATGTCTATTAAAAATATATAACATTCAATTTATACCAAATGTGTTTATTTTAAATGATCATTATAATTAATTTTTTATTTAAAACCTTCACATAAAATAAAAACTTTAAAAAATATCAACTATTAAAAGTTATTCATAATGCAAAGATTTTTTTATTGCCTTTAAATTGCTAAAATATTATAACAGGTGTGGACAAATTGTAATGAAAAAAAAACTATAAACGTGGTCAGATCAAGGTGCATTCCTGTCCAAGCCTGTGATACCAGAAAAGAAATTAAGTTACGGAAGTGATACCACACAATTAAATTAATATTGCGACTATTTGAAAAATTTAATGTGGTAGGCCTATGAAAAATAAAGATTTTTGATCAAAAATTGAAAAATTAGGTAATATATTGTAATTGTATAAAAATTTATCCTCCATCTGCTGATATGTGACTTGTTTAGGTTTGATAAAACTAAAAGGATTTAAAATAACATATTTTGTTAGCTAGTTTGTTTATTTACCTTAGCAACGCCATAGCAACAAAAAATTGAGACCTTGTTTTACCCAAATTAAATGGCCAAAATGACAAATCTTGTAAAGCTTCTTTTTCCAATATAATATTGATCTCCGGTGTTTTTAGTCATGCTTTTAAGTCACATTTTCTTTTAATAAATGTCATATTAACCTGCTTATTTTGGTTGTGGTATAAAGTCATAATTTATGAATCTTTCAACTCTTGATTTAAATCAAATAAGTTGTTATTGTGTATAATTATAATAAATGTCTTCTGGAAAAAGAAATAAGCAAAATTTTTCACAAAAAAGAAGGAAGCCTCACGTAAACAAATATTCAAGAATCTTTAAAATACTTCACCAGAAAAAAGTACATCTACTAGATGCTAGATGATCTAACATAAGTAAAAAGAGACTAATTTTAGATCAAACTAATCTCAATACCAATATTGAAGTAATAAAATAAGAAGATGATTATGTTTTTTAATTATGTTATATTTGCTAATTTCTTTATACTTAAGAGTGTATTTCAGCAATTGTTAGTATGTCCTGAATGTGACCATATAAAATAACTCTCAGTGATAACAGATAGAAAAGAAAGGGATTTTCCCATAATTTAGAACTTTTATGTGAGTCATGTGAATGATATAAATTGTAATTGTAAAGGATGTTCAATGTGGAAAAAATATAGAGGATCACCAGTTTAAAACAGATAGAAAGCAGATCACATATGTCACATTAACCATACAAAGTCATCTGGTTCAATGGATGCAGCAGGTGCATTGGAAATCTTTTCTCGATCGGTTAAAAAATACAAATTGATTTATCATGAATGCCTAAAGAATGGTGATACTTTATCTTTTAAAGAAGTTGAAGAATCTAATCCATATAAAAATTGTAATATTCAACTAATAAAATTGGAATGCATTGGGGACGTGCAGAAGCAACTTAGTACACACTTGCGAAAAATTGTACAGAAGTATAAAGGAATGGTGAAACCCCTAAACAAAAAAGGAAATTTGGCTGATGGTATGAGTAACTCAATGCAGAATTATTATGGTATTGCAATTAAGAATAAAACTAACGACACTTATGCAATGAAAAAACTATTAGGAGCAGTTAAGTTGCTTAGCACAAACTTCAATAAGAATACCACTCATCATTGTATGTGTCCTAGGAATGAATATTCCTGA
>NC_061157.1:3741286-3746286 GCF_022113875.1 Hydra vulgaris | reverse complement strand
TTAAATTTAATAAATTATTTTATTTTTTTCTAAAAAAATAATTTAAGCATTTTCTTATACTTAATATAATTGGATTTATTAAACAAAATTTTTTGTTTCACTTTTTTTGGAAAACAATTAGAATAAAAAAAAATGAATGAAAACATCAGTTTAAAAACCATTTGAATGAAAAACTTAATTATACTTAAATTTTTAATCGTACGCTTGATCAGGAAACGATAATTTATAAAAGATGTGGTATCTAATGTTTTATGCTTTGATCTTACTTGTTTGGTCCATATATTATAAACTTGTATAGTTCTATAAGCGCAAATATGAAGTTTTGTTTTAGTTTATTAACTAGATCAATTTTATTTATTTGCTTCCTTTTATTTTAATTCCATTTTATTTTATAAATTGTATAAATCAACACGAAACAGCGTCACGAATTTGTTTTACAAAATTCGTGACGCTGTTAACCCAAGCTCTTTATATTTTTAAAACAAATTTGCAGTTTGTTTTAATGTTGTTTTATAGCTTTTAACAAATAAAAACTTTTTAAAATTAACATGTGTTTTAACGTCAGCATGAACGTATTAAATAGTTTTCTTTGACTAATTAAAGTGGTTTAGATATTGCAATGTTGCTTTTTCTCTTACTTTTTTACTTTTACTTTTTTAATTATAATGATACTTATAAATACTTATATATTTCTTCAAGTATATATTTTACTTAAGTAAAATATATACTAAAAGAAATATCTTAATAGTATTAAAAACTTTATTGCTTATTACAACTGCAACTTAAATTTTAAGTTATAACTTTAGTTGTAAATTATAACAGTAGCTATTTTAAACTCTGTCGAACAAGATAATTATAAGATTATATTTAAATATGAGAGATAATATATTAAAAGTAGAACAATTACGTACAAAAGTTACAATTATATACTAACGCAACTTCTTCCCCCCCCTCCCCATTACTGCAATGTTTAAGCAGGGAAGAAGGAAGTAAAAAAATTTTTTTCTTTGCGATTAGATTTTTTTGCGTTAATTCGAGCCCTGTATATATATATAATTATCAGGGTGTTACCCAGGAAAAAATTTCATACAGCGTTTTTGTGAAATTAGGAGTTAAGGTGCAACTAAAAAAAAAAAAAAAAAAAAAAAAAAGGCAAGTATACTTCCATTTTTTAGATATAATTAAATTTTAATCCAAATAAATGTTCTTTTTTTGCTGGGTGTTAAAGTTATAGCAGAATTATTTTTTTACTTTATAAATGTTTAATTCTAATTATTTAGCTTGTTTCAATATGGACAATCTTCTAAAGTTTTTATTTTTAAATTGTTTCTCCTCTTTGTTTCGCAAAGCGAGATTCTTTCACCGCACGAGGGCAGCAACTAAATTTAATTGGCGTATTTTAAATACTTAGTAAATTAGGTATTTAAATAAAAAAAATGTATTTAAATACAAAATTATTATTATTTTTTTTTTTTCAATTTACATTACATTCATTAAATATCTACATAAAGTTTGTATTTGTAAATTAAAAAAAGAATTTTGTATTTATAAATATTGGTTAATAATTAATAATATTTATAATATTATTTAATTATCTTCTTTTACGTTTTACATAAATATAACATAGATAATACGTTTTATTGCAAGTTTTATTTTTGATTATTTTTGTTGTTATTTTCAAATTACTATACCTGCTAATTTATTTTACTGAGAGTATTAATAAAACTTTTATTACAAAAACGTTATTAACTTATTTAATAATTTTTTGTAATAAAGTATTATATTTATTATTATGCAAATTTCTTTGTAACTTTACTAACTTAAGATAAACAGCAAAAACATAAATAAAGAGTTTTTGAATAATAAAAATAAATTAATAAAATAATTTATTAAACCTTAAAAAATATTAACTCAAGATTAACTGACGTCAATAAAAGTAAAAAAATCACGCTTCTAATTGCGTTTTTTACTTGTCTAGCGCGACACTTAAAATCTGAGACCGATTAAATTTTTTTTTACTATGATTTTATGAAACTTTGGGAATTTGAAACCATTTGGGAATACCGCGTTATACGCGGTGTCATCAGGCTGGTTAACACCCTGTATGTATGTATATATATATAATATATATATATATATATATATATATATATATATATATATATATATATTATATATATATACATATATATATATATATACATATATATATATATATATATATATATATATATATATATATATATATATATATATATATAATATATATATATAATATATATATATAAAAAATATATGTATATATAAAATATATATATATATATAAAATATATATATATATAATATTTTATATATTTGAACATTGCACATTGACTTCTAGTAATTATATTATAGATATATATATATATATATATATATATATATATATATATATATATATATATATATATATTATATATAATATTTATATATATAATAAATATATAATATATATATATATATATATATACATATATATATATATATATACATATATATATATATATATATATATATAATATATATATATATAAAATATATATATATATATATAAAATATATATATATATAATATTTAGATATATTTGAACATTGCACATTGACTTCTAGCAATTATATTATATATATATATATATATATATATATATATATATATATATATATATATATATATATATATATATATATTATATATAATATTTATATATATAATAAATATATAATATAATATATATATATATATATATATATATATATATATATATATATATATATATAATAAATATATATATAAATTTTCAAATATTAACTTCAAACCTGTGTATTATCTGAATAAAATATTGATCCAACCATAGGATTAATGGTAGTAAAAGGATAATCAGCAACTTTAGGACGGGCTCGAGATAAAGCACATAAAAGTGATGATTTACCAGCATTTGGAAAGCCTGTGAGAGCCACATCTGCTATACTTTTTAGCTCAAGCACAATATTTCGTTTTTCACCTTTTTGACCATTAAAATTTTCATACTTAGCAGAACCACCAGCTCCACCATTCACAACTTTCAAAGTCTGACCTTCTTCATTTAGATCTGAAATAAGAACATCCTCGCTAGATTTAACTTCAGTTCCTGGTGGAACAATAATATAAACATCATTTCCATCTTTCACTCTTACTTGATTTCGTTTAGCAGGAAATCCATGCCCAGCAACAATTCTTCGATTTTCTTTATTTGCAAAGGTTGATAAGGAACCTCCATTTAAACATTTGATATACACATTACCACCATCTCCACCAATAAGACCTGTTGACTGAGAACCTTGACCACCACTACCACCTCTTACATGAATACGAATTCGATCAATTATTTTTGTTCGCTTATAACTATCTTTTGTTGGGGGTTTTAGCTTGACAGATACAACTTCAGTTACATTTCGTACTTGTAGATATAGGAAGTTCTTTGATGGACATAATAACGATTTAATAAACATTTAAACTTAAAATTACACAAACTTTTGCCTTCAGTTAATATTATATATGAATAAATATATATTTAATAATTGAATTTATATATATTTAACAATTGAATTTATAAATATTTAATAATTAAATATATATATATTTAATAATTATATATATATATAATATATATATATATATATATATATATATATATATATATATATATATATATATATATATATATATATACACATAAATTAGTAGAAAATCACATAACAAAAATATTTTTTCATTTTACACTGTGTTTCATCAACAAAGACTCAGAAATGAATGATCAAATTAATAAAACTTCAATTTATACCAAAAAATTAAATTACAGGGAAGTCGGAAATGTTTTAAGCTACAGTAAATTTTCACAACATTTGTGAAATTTGCTGACACTTTGACCTAAAAAAAGAATAAAAAAAAAGCGGAATAGAACTAGAAATGCAATTTGGTTCAACCCCCACATATAGCAAAAATGTTTCCAATAACATAGGGAAAGTGTTTTTAAAATTGGTCGATAAGCATTTCCCTCCCCTCTAATAAATTACATAAAATTTTTAATCGAAATACAATTAAAGTTAGTTACAGTTGCACAAAAAATATGGAAAGAATTATAAAAGGTCATAATAATGCTTTGATAAATAAAAAAGAAATTCTAAATGAAAAAACTACAGAAAATTGTAACTGTAAACAAAAAATCAATTGTCCAATGAGTCGAAGTTGTTTATCAAAAAATGTGGTATATAAATGTGTTATTTCCTCTAAAAATATACCCGATAAACAATATATTGGCATAACAGAGGCATAAGCAATCTTTTAAATATAAAAACTATTCAAAAGACACCATGCTGTCAAATTATATATGGGAACTGAAAGATAAAAATATTGATGATTTTATACTGAATTGGTCCATCCTTAAAACAGAGCCTGCATACAAAAAAAAGCATAAGTAATCATGTCTAAAGAACTCTTTTTATAATAGTGTCAGCAAATTCCACAAATGTGTGAAAATTTACAGTAATTAAAAGATTTCCGACTTCTTGTAATTTAATTTTTGGTATAAGTTGAAGTTTTATTAATTTGATCATTCATTTCTGATGTGTCCTTTGTTGATGAAACACAGTGTAAAATGAAAAAATATTTTTTGTTTATGTGATTTTCTACTAATTTATAATTGCTCTGTTCTTTTAAGAACACTGAGCACTATTTTGTAGAATACATTTTTAAAATTGTTTAACTAAATATATGTATATATATATATATATATATATATATATATATATATATATATATTATATATATATATATATATATATATATATATATAATATATATATATATATTAGAGTGCCACTAAAACAACTTTTTTTGAAATTGTCCTGCTGCCACCCCCTAAATGTGTTCTATAAAATAATTAACACTAAATTAAAAAAAAATTTAAATAAAAAAAAATATT
>NC_061157.1:3703011-3740286 GCF_022113875.1 Hydra vulgaris | reverse complement strand
AAACATTTAAACTTAAAATTACACAAACTTTTGCCTTCAGTTAATATTATATATGAATAAATATATATTTAATAATTGAATTTATATATATTTAACAATTGAATTTAATAAATAATATTTAATATAAATATATATATATTTAATAATTATATATATATATATATATAATATATATATATATATATATATATATATATATATATATATATATATATATACACATAAATTAGTAGAAAATCACATAACAAAAATATTTTTTCATTTTACACTGTGTTTCATCAACAAAGACTCAGAAATGAATGATCAAATTAATAAAACTTCAATTTATACCAAAAAATTAAATTACAGGAAGTCGGAAATGTTTTAACTACAGTAAATTTTCACACATTTGTGAAATTTGCTGACACTTTGACCCTAAAAAAAGAATTAAAAAAAAGCGGAATAGAACTAGAAATGCAATTTGGTTCAACCCCACATATAGCAAAAATGTTTCCAATAACATAGGGAAAGTGTTTTTAAAATTGGTCGATAAGCATTTCCCTCCCTCTAATAAATTACATAAAATTTTTAATCGAAATACAATTAAAGTTAGTTACAGTTGCACAAAAAATATGGAAAGAATTATAAAAGGTCATAATAATGCTTTGATAAATAAAAAAGAAATTCTAAATGAAAAAACTACAGAAAATTGTAACTGTAAACAAAAAATCAATTGTCCAATGAGTCGAAGTTGTTTATCAAAAAATGTGGTATATAAATGTGTTATTTCCTCTAAAAATATACCCGATAAACAATATATTGGCATAACAGAGGCATAAGCAATCTTTTAAATATAAAAACTATTCAAAAGACACCATGCTGTCAAATTATATATGGGAACTGAAAGATAAAAATATTGATGATTTTATACTGAATTGGTCCATCCTTAAAACAGAGCCTGCATACAAAAAAAAGCATAAGTAATCATGTCTAAAGAACTCTTTTTATAATAGTGTCAGCAAATTCCACAAATGTGTGAAAATTTACAGTAATTAAAAGATTTCCGACTTCTTGTAATTTAATTTTTTTGGTATAAGTTGAAGTTTTATTAATTTGATCATTCATTTCTGATGTGTCTTTGTTGATGAAACACAGTGTAAAATGAAAAAATATTTTTTGTTTATGTGATTTTCTACTAATTTATAATTGCTCTGTTCTTTTAAGAACACTGAGCACTATTTTGTAGAATACATTTTTAAAATTGTTTAAATAAATATATGTATATATATATATATATATATATATATATATATATATATATATATATATATATATATATATATATATTATATATATATATATATATATATATATTAGAGTGCCACTAAAACAACTTTTTTTGAAATTGTCTGCTGCCACCCCCTAAATGTGTTCTATAAAATAAATTAACACTAAATTAAAAAAAAATTTAAATAAAAAAAAATATTTTAGGGGAATTATTATAGGGAAATATTTTTGAAGAACTTTTTTTTTCAAAATATTAGGGACTCGTTTAATGTTTAAGGGTCTTATTACATAGAACACATTTAGGGGGTGGCAGCAGGCACTTTCAAAAAAAAAAGTTGTTTTTAGTGGCACTCTCATATATATATATATATATATATATATATATATATATATATATATATATATATATATATATATATATATATATATATATATATAATATATATATATATATATATATATATATATATATATATATATATATATGGTTATTTAAAAATTAGATAATATCTTTGATGTCACACTAAGATAGCCTACTGCCAAGGGCTTCAGTACATGTATCAACTACTTTATAGCCTGCTGCCGCAATGGAGTATTGCTACATCGATTGAGGTTTGGCATGAAGCAGCAATCTTTTCTTTTATTATTCTTTATTTTTTGTTCGCTTGTTCTTTTTCTGAAAACACTGTAGGCTATAAAGATAGGAAAGACTAGTAACAATTTGTTATCTATATACGTTATAGTAAATATGTGTGTATATATATATATATATATATATATATATATATATATATATATATATATATATATATATATATATATATAATATATATATATAAATATATAATATATATATATAAATATATAATATATATAATATATAATATATATATATATATATATATATATATATATATATATTATATATATATATATATATATAAGAAAATATTATTTTGATAACATAAATAGCACTACTGATGATTTTTTAAAAGGCCTCTACCGCTAAAAAATATAAAACTTAAATTTAGTGTATCTAACTTAATAGTAACAATAAAAGAAATAAATATTTTATATGCAGTGTTTATTTGTTTGACCACTACTTTAATTATATTGGTTATTAACACATTTCAAATTATATATATATATATATATATATTATATATATATATATATATATATATATATATATATATATATATATATATATATATATATATATATATATATATAATTTAAAATGTGTTAATAACCAATATAATTAAAGTAGTGGCCAAACAAATAAACACTGCATATAATTTTTTTTTTTTTTTTATTGTTACTATTAAGTAAGATACACTAAATTTAAGTTTTATATTTTTTAGCGGTAGAGGCCTTTTAAAAAATCATCAGTAGTGCTATTTATGTTATCAAAATAATATTTTCTGATTTTTAAACAAGAAATGATAGAAGAAATCATTTCAAAAAATGAGCGAATTAAACCAATCTAAGTACAATCAGCGGTTAACATTACTCAACAAGAAAGGATTGTCTTAAAACAACTAAAGGAAATAAAAGATATAGTTATCAAAGAGGCAGACAAAGATAATACTTTAATTGTAATGGACTTATTATAACAACAAACTAGTTTATCAAGACCACCTACTCTCTTTAAACACTTATGAAAAGGTAAATCTTGAATCAGATAAAATGATCTTTAGAGAACTTACTAAAATGATAAGTAAATACAATTGTCTAACCTAAAATGAAATAAATTACATCACAAATTTCAAATGGAAGTCAAACAATTTTTACATTGCTCTGAAAATTCATAAATGTTATGAAATTATTGATAAAGTTTACAAATCAAACTTTCTCTATATAGAAATGAAACCACCAGAAGACCTTAAGGGTAGACCAATTATTGCAGAAATCAACTCGCCAACATCACACCTTAGTCAGTTTTTAAATATAATTTTATCTCCTATTGCTACAAAACAAAAAACTTTCTTTAAAGATGATTGGGATTTTTTAAGAAGGATACCAAGAAATTTACAAAGAGAAAGTTGTATTTTGACATGTGACGTTGTTAACCTATATACTAGTATTCCACACAAATTAAGATTAGAAGCTTTAAAGTTCTGGATTACAAAACATAAAGATATAATAGATAAAAGATTTACTCAAAAATTTATATTAGAATCAATTATTTTAGAAAACAATTACTTTCTGTTTAATGACGAAATGTATCACCAAATTACAGGAACAGCAATGGGAACAGACTTTTTCATAAAATCTTACCTAAGTACTTTTCCGATCAATATGTCAATGATATAAATCAATTTTGTGATCAATACATTAATGACAGCTTCATAATCTTGTCAAAACAATTGGATATAGTCAAGTTTATGAATTCTTTAATTGAAATAGATAGTTCAATTAGTTTTACAACAGACCATGTCAAAAAAACTATAAAAGATGGTAACACTTACAATGAGATTAATTTTTTAGAAATATCTATTATTCTTGAAAATAGCAATAAAATAAAAACAGGCATATATTATAGAGAAACTAATACTCATGATTACCTAAATTATAAAAGTCATCAACCTTATCACATAAAAAAGAATATCCCTTTCAATCTGGCTAAAAGAATAATTGTTTTCATATCTGATTACGAAAAGGAAAAAGAACCAGTAGCAGAACTAAAAACATGGCTAAAAGAATGTGAATATCCTGATAATATTATAGAAAAACTTTTTACAGTGCAAAACTCAAAAGACCAACTCCTCAAATTAACAGATAGATTTGATATTCATGTTTATAATTGCCAACGTGCACATAATACAATATAGAACCTTTCTTCCAACTTTTTGTTTGTTTGGAACTCAAAAATGAAAATAATTTCCTATGAAAAACATCTCAACGAACAAAAACATGACACTTTTAATTGACAATTCCTGTTTAAAATCAAATAAAAATTTACTATAATAGTTATAGAGATTAAAGTATGGATAATTATCCTGTTTAAAAATAAGAAAATATTCCTGTTTAAAAATAAGAAAATATTATTTTGATAACATAAATAGCACTACTGATGATTTTTTGAAAGGCCTCTAGTGCTAAATGTTGTTCAACGCATTTAGAAGTTGCTATTGAGTGAACTTTTTTTAATCTGCTGATTATTGTGCTTATAAATGATATTACATTCTTGCGTTGCAACTTTGTTTGAGTTCATCCACAATATTCTTTGTTGTTGGTACTCATGTAACATTTACATTTATGGAATAATCTTCGACTAGTTTTCCAAATATTTGAAGCCTTTGTTGAATTAGCATTTCACATTGCCCAGCACATTTTACAGGTTTGTCACGAGTCAATTCAGAATTTAACTGAATACACTATTAGAATCAGTTTTTATAGAGACATCACTTGGGTTTCATTTCAATGCCATATTGAGACCTTTAATACATGCATCCAATTCAGCCAAGTTGATTTGCATTGCATCAGACTTTGGTCAAAGCCAAGTCGAATCTTCTATTTTTTTTATCACCTTTCATTATTACAATTCCTTTTGCCAGCAAACTTGCATCACACCATACAGTTAGAGATGTATTTGGTTTGACATTCCATATGCCTTTTGAAGGATCGCATTTGATGACTTTATCCACAACTTCCTACATCATTTCATTAACATGCTTATTCATAATAGGTTTATCCCAGCCTGCTTTGTTTGTACATCTCTTTATGGAGCCGCATGCAAGTCCCAACCATCCAGCAACAGTTAGATTAGCAACCAAATTACCACATAATGAGAATATCTCCCTCTTGGTGAGCACATTTTTAAAATTTTTTTTAAAAATATCAATTAATTTACACATTAAGCATTTGTTTTTCAACAATCATCAAGCATCATTCGGTTCCATCAAACATTTAAATTATATTTTAAAAATTTGATCATACATTGTCCGGCCCAAACATTGATCAGACATTTTGTCCGAGACTTTATAAAAAATTACATTGAGACTTGATAGAAGGTAGTTTCGGGACAAAGTTTCTTGAAGACAGTTTCTTGAAGAAATACCTTATGCGAACTCGCTCCATTCAAGTTTTCCTGTTTTTTTTTTTACGTTTGTAACAATCCTTCACAGCATGTTTATGCAAGCATTTATTGCATAAAGAGGTATACGTGCAAAATGATTTGATGATTTGAAACTGAAACATAGTATTTCTTTCTTTTTCCATATATCACTTGACATTACAGTCCCAGTTGTTTGGTAACTTGCATTTACCTATTCATTTACAGATAAACATGCCGCATCTAATCTAGTTTGTAAAATCACGGATGCAGTCTTTCAGTTGAATAAAATAAGAATTCCAAAGCACCAATATTTAAAGAAAAGTTCTATAAGCATAAAGATCTTAGTAAAAAGATGCAACTTAACTGTATGGCAAATCACATATAATAGAGTTTTTATTAATAAAACAAAGGCTCATTTGAGCAGTAACCTTAGGTAGCATTTGGAGACAAGAGAAAAAATAATACAACCTTATAACAATTTAACAGGGGCCTAAGCTTGGCAGCTAGAGCAGACTTAACAATATTTACAATGCAATTATGAAACTTGTCTAAAAGAGATGGAAAAAAAATGTAAAAATAGTTAAAGATAATTAGAATAATTAGCAGATTGCTAACTTTGCTATCGATTGTATATATGGTTTCCATAAAAGGTCAGAGGTAAAAGATAATCCAAGATGAGGTAGAAGACTTAAAAACATGTTGTTCATCAATATTGGTTGATATGTTGTTCATCAATATTATTAATCAACAATACTATAGTAATTATTTATAACATAATTATTGACATAAGAGAATCAGATCGAGCATAAAAAAAAACATGCAGAATGGCTCAATTGGTACTCTAAAATGTAAAAGAAAATGCAGAAGAAAGCATATATTTTTACAAGATAATAGAGCTTTGGCGAGACTCTCAATGAGTAGTAGGACCGTGCAAAGAATAATTGAAGCTGGTTTGAGGGCATACCAACCAAAAAAGAAACCGAAAATGATTTCAGTATTTTTTCCATCATTTCTCATGATGGAGAAAATATTCTCATGGGTTAAATAATTTGCCGCCTGGACGAAAGAAAACTGAAAAGGAATGAGTTGTCTAAATGTTTGATTACTTTTATACTGTCCAGCAAAATAATTTTAAATTTATTTAGTGATGAATCAAAAATAGAAATACTAAGCGACTATTGCCACTATGTAAGAAGAAGACCAGGAAAAGAGTGCATAAATATATATATATATATATATATATATATATATATATATATATATATATATATATATATATATATATATATATATATATATATATATATATATATATATTCATTATGCCTCTTCATTTTCTTAAAAATCTATATCGATTTAGATGAACAAAAAAAGTGAGCAAATGCGCATATAAATATGTATTAGTAGATTTTTATACTTGATTTAGATTAAATAAAAGTAAAGTAATTAAAGGTTTAACATGTTATTTAATTCATATCTAATTTAAATTATAAGTTTTACTTTTTTTAATATAAAGATAACTAAGTTTTTTTAATGTTTCCTTGCATTATCTTAAATTTTAGTTAAAATTAATAAATGGTAATAAATCTAAACTTTAACTAGTAAACTTCAAGATCTATATAGTATAATCAAATGAAAATATGCATAAGTATTGTATAAATATTTTATACAATACTTATACATATTTTTTATTTCATATTAGATATTTATAATAAATAGGTATAACTACATATATTTACTTGATTTGCACTTGAAGTTGCAATTGATGAGAGTTACAAATTATATGGAAATGACTGCATGGCAACCTTGATTATTCTAGCTATAATCAAAATGACATATAAAGTCGTCAAAGGTGATCCACAAGGTTTTGTAAATTTTTTAGACTAACAAATTACCATGAGATGTTATTCTAAGGTATCATGGAAACTACTTTCATGTTTTTTTCTGTACTTGTATTATTATTACAGTGACTTAAACAATATCTTACAACTGGAACAGTAAAGTGTAAAAGTTTGCAATCAACAATTCGAGAAGCATTTTGTAGTACAACCAAACAAATCAAACAAATGTTTGTGCTTGCAGTATTTAGAACACTTACTGGACCCTAGACAAAAATGTTTTATGAAACATCAGAGCTTGCAACTTTTGGGATATGTTGCTGGTATCTAGGTTGCAAAAATGTTATACAAACAGCTCAAGCTTGCAAATCAAATTCAGCAGGGTTGTTTTACAGACAGACTGATTTTTTTGGAAAATCAATTAAGCCAAACATTTTAGAAACAATAACAAACTTATGCTCTGTTAATGAAGAACCTCTTAAAATGACTTCTGCATGTTTTATTAAAGTGGAAGATATTTTAAATAGACAATAAAATAGATTGTACAAGAATAAAATCGTTAGTGCAAGGTTTCACAATATATAGTGTGAGGAATTATAGATAGTAAGAAATTAATAGGTATGTTTAGTAATGCTGAAGTACGATCCCCTAATGCAAAAATTTGCTATATCTGTTTAAAATTAAGATAAAAGACTAGATTTAGATAATCACAGTCTAGATCTAAGTTTGAGAGAAAAGGTAGTTTAATGATCAATTAATGTAGCACATAAAAGTAGATTTAGAAATCGACTGCATCATGCTAAAATTTGAGGTGAGATTTGCCAAAGACAAGCATCCAAACTCCAAAAATAGTAGATGAAGATAAAAGAAAGTTTAGAGCGCAAGCTATTAAAACCAATTTTTAATGAAATTATAAATTCATATAAATAACTTGTCCAATGACCAACTACATGATTTAGAAGATGTTATGTTAGGGAAAATTGTAGGAGAAAAACTATACCATAAATGGTACGATCAAAAGACGAGCAAAAATGTATAATTTAAATTTACATTTCAACATCAACACGTTTTGCATAGTAGAAAAAGATAATAAAAGAAAAAAGACTTTATAAATACCATTTCTTACTGGAAAGACCATGAAACTGATATTGAAGCTCTTAATCATTGTGTAAAAAAGATACAACTTGCTGCTGATGTAGTTTCTGGAGAGTTGCAATTTTATTAATTTGATAACACAAAAAAGACATAGCTTTCACCTTTCACCTGTTTTAAATTTTAAAATTTGTTACTAATTCTTTTTTTTAACAATATTAATATTTTTAAATTAATTAAACAGTTTATTATAAGTTACATATATTGTGTTATTTTATTCTACTCAAAAAAATTACTGCAAGTGTTGTGACTTCCCAAAAATTTACTGCAGTATTGTGAATTGAAAAATCACACAGTAAGTGTTGTGACTTGCCAAAAACATATTATCAATTGTTAAAAAATTTTGAAAGACGGCTTTGGCTTACCTTCACGTGGTAACTATTGTTAAAAATGATTAATATAATATTTTTATTTATAGAATTTATTATTTTAACTGTTTACTAAAAACCAAGACAATATTTATAAAGAAAGTTGTCTTTAAAATAATCATGAATTAATATTTTTTGAAAATAATACCCTAATTATATTTTATTACTTTAACACGTTTTTTTACTGCTATTGACTTTTGACAAATTGAAAAATCAGTCCCTCAATAAAGGTTTTAGAGTATTTTAGGATTGTATCTGCAATTAATTAAAAAATTTATTTAGTTTTTTACACTTTTATAGGTTAGAGGGGGGGGGGAGGAGCCCTCTTTATTATGACCAAGCATACACTAATACAGACAAGTAAAATATGTTTTTATAACCTTTTATTGTTTGTCTTTTGTGCTTTTAAATATAAAACTGATCATTATATAATTAGCACAGTTTTTGATTTTTAGGGTGTGTTAAAATGTCATCATCACATAAGGAATCGACTGCATTATGCTAAAACTTGAGTAGAGATTTGCCAAAGACAAACATCCAAGCGCAAAAAAATGGATAAAAAAGACATTTTGTTTTGATAATTTATCATGCATTAATTTAAAATTATTATCAAATTAAAAAAAAAAAATTATGTCAAAGTGGTGTAGGGAGGAAGGGGGGGGGGAGAGACATGCCCCTCCTGTAAATCAATGTAGAAACCTTTTATATATACAAAACTTCTGAACACAACTTTTTTATTGTGTACTAAATTTAGTAATAATAAAAATGTGTAAAAAAAAACAATTTTTGTTACTAGGGTGGTCACCACCATACCTACCCACATATACACCTCTCATATAGATTAATGGTCTGGTATAAATTATAATCACTTTTTGTATTTTGAAATTTTTAATTTCTTTTCGAAAACACTTTTTTATTAAAAAAATTTCAGTTTCATGCAGCAAAAGGTGGTGGTTTGGCACCTCCTCTGTCCACCCTATATGTCCGGTGGTCAGCCCCGCAGAGAGCCATAATTTTAGACGACGCAAGAGATATTTTTGGGCCCTTTAACTATAATTCTAATATTTTAAACTAATACTGTATGCTTTTGCTGAATCAATTGTGGTTTAATTCCACATTGGTTTTTGAAATCGGCAAATGTTCACAATGAGGATGCAATCTTGCTTTACAGTTTTATTTCTAGCTACAATTACTTCATTTACTAAAGAATATTAATTTAAAGAATAATTATTAACTGTTTTGAATTATTGTTTTGTTTTCTTATGTAATTAGTTTTTCTTTCATTATTGGATTAAAGGATATTTCTTAAATAAAAATTCAGACTATTTGTTACGTTTCAACCATGTTCAATAATACAATAATCAATCTCAACAAATATACAAATATATACAAAGTACTTTAATTTAAAGTACTACAATCTACTGATTTAGTAGATTATAATACTTTAATCTAATTAGAATTTAGATTGTATAAATCTAGCTAGAAATTTCCTTTTTTTTTTCTGTGTGCCCCTTATTTTCGCTTTATCTAGTTGAATTCTAGTTAGATTCTCTTTAGAATTTTTCAGTGGGACCAAAATATGCCCATCTTTAAAGTGTATGAATATCTTTTTCTAAATGTGCAAAATATGTGTTTTTTAAGTATGTCACTAATAAATTTTTGTAATTATTATTGTAATTATATAAAAAAAGCTTTGGTTAATGGGCCCCAATTGTTCTATGGGCGGTGGAACAGTACACCGCCTGTACCCCCCTCTCAGTGGGCCTGTCGGTGGTTAGAGTTTAACTTTTTGAACCAAGGTATTTATATTTTGATAAGAATTGACAAAGTTATGACTATTAAGTGAAGATAAACATAATTTTGACCACAGTTTCTTCAATAAATCTATATATCAAAAAATCGGTACTTAAACTGTCATCACTTTTAAAAGAATGGTTTAATTTTAATAAGTTTTTCACAATTAAAATACTGTATTGTTCTTCTTTTCAATGATATATAACAGTATAGTATTCAAACAGTTTGAAATTTTTATCCACATACCTAATATATAATATATATATATATATATATATATATATATATATATATATATATATATATATATATATAAATATATATATATATATATATATATATATATATACCAAATGCTTAATTGGTGTAAAGGCACTCTTTGCATATTCTACCTTTTTCGTCTGTTGATGTATGTACAGTATATATATGTAACCCCAAGCAGCAGGCTATTTCAGTTTGACATCAGACAATATGTATGTATATCAGTCAATGTATATAAATTTACTCCATAAGAAAACAAAGAAATAAAAAATGAACATAAGAATATATATATATATATATATATATATATATATATATATATATATATATATATATATATATATATATATATATATATATATATATATATATATATATATATATAAATAAATATATATATATATATATATATATATATATATATATATATACATATATATATATATATATATATATATATATATATATAAATATATATATATATATATATATATATATATATATATATATATATATATATATTTACATAAATTTACAGTAATGAAATAAACTGTAATATATAGTGATAATCACTGACAGTATATAACATTTGCCGCCAACTTCTCACTAGTATTTTTTAATAACATGCTTTTTTCTGTAGAGCGATACTTTTACGGCGTTTTATTTTTGTATACAGTGTGGTTCCCAAACTTTTTTGGTAAAAGGAAATTGTCAATCATAGGTAAATATTTGTCTTTACTTTTAAATAGACTAAAAAAAACCGTTCAAACAATAATTTTAATTTATTATTATATTCGTTGACCCACAATTACAATTGATGCGAAAAATAAGGAAATGTGTATTTGACAAATTTCCTGCTAAAATTTATCATTTTTATTCTCTGTATCCATCATTAACTAATCACGGGTTTCAGAGTGGGGGGAGGAGGAGGCACAATCGTCAACTTCTTGTATTTCTAAAATTTTCTCAAAAAAATAAAAAAAGATTCTATAAAAAAAAAAGTGGGGGGAAAGGCATGTGCTGCTCGGGCCCCTTCCCTCAGAGTCGTCGGCCCAGATTTAGTATTTTGCTTTTAATAAATACTTTCAATTTTAATCCTTATCATAACGAATTTGTCAAAAGCCCCGTCTAATAAATAAATTTAATTTTGTTTGGTAATATATATATATATATATATATATATATATATATATATATATATATATATATATATATATATATATATATATATATATATATTTATACATAATCAAACAAAAAAGCCGTGGCGCAGTGGTAGCACACTTGCCTCAGAAACGTAAGATCCGCGGTTCAAACCCCACCTCTGGGCAAGTTTTGCGACATCGGTTGGGAAAGAGGCGTGAACTTCCTATTAAATCCTCTTCCGCGGTGCTCTGTGATAAGACTGTAAGGACTTCTTGGGGCACCTAAATTCAACATAAAAAAAAAAAAAAAAAAAAAAAGGAAATGGAATTTTACTTGTAAAAAAAATTTGTGGATTACAAAATTTTCTAATCAGAAAATTTTGTTGGATCACAAAATTTTCTAATTACAATTTATGTTTAGCTTGAACATAAATTCTCACTAAAAAATCAATAAAGAGAAAAATATATCATTATTTAATATTATGGTGCGTCTTGGAATATATTGAAAACAGGTATGCCATGAACCTTTTTGACTCATCGGCACTAAATTTTTAAATAACTTAAACACAAGACCTCTGAAAAAAGTTATTGTGCTTATGGTGTTTAAAAAACGTTTTTCGTTCTTAGACTCCGTTTTCCACAGTCCAATCAAACACTTTACTTTTGCAACTCGATTCGTGTCTTTGAACTTTTGCTCAAATGACTTTTCAGATATTGATCACTTTGAAACTATTACTTCGTTTTACTATCCACTCTACATTCTCATTGACCTTGTTGAAACTATTACTTCATTCTACTAACACAGCAGATTTCTTTATATTCTTGCAGTTACAACTTGAATGATTCTTAAGTTTCTGTCTTCCATTTTTTCTGACAAACATGCTTCTTATGCAAGCTTTTGAGTTTAGGTGGTTGTTCTTTCCTAACAGTTTCATTTCAAATCTTGCTTTTCTTTCGCGGTTTGTAAATTTGGGACCCTAATATCAATGAAATACCCTATGAAAACCCTTTTAAGGGGGGATAGTACATAACAATGGATGGCCATACAGAGTGAATTTGAAATCCTGCATTAACATCCAATGGAGATTTTTTACCTTGAAGTTTTGAAGAAAATAAGAATTTTAAGCAACATTTGGCAGCCTATTTGTAGTACAAAAATACATTTCTGATTTTTTATCATAAAACATAAAATGTTACAAACATAAATTGGGAGCTTTTTTATTTTATTCATTTATTTTCTTAATGATCGCATTTAGAAGATAAACAACAATTTCTATAATTCCATTAAAAATTATAATGCTCTCTAGAGACGAATCATCTGGAACAAAATAAAGGCACTAAAATATCACAAATCTGTTAAGAGTATTCTTAGGATTTTTTTAACACTGTTCTTTAGATCTAGATTTTCTTGCTGTTGTATTCGATCACACACTTCAGGAGTTGGCTGGCATAGTCTGGATGTGAGGAATCTCGTTTGTATCTCTCCCAATGAACTTTGAAATTGGAGTGCAGAGCTTCTGTTGCCTGCTCACTGAAGAGACCCAATCCTGTTTTCTTGATTTTGATGAACTGAGGTACATGGTAAAACACTGCATGTACTTTTGGAGTAACTGAAATGGGTAGGCGGAAGTAGCTTTGTTTGAACTTGGAGATCTTCGATTCATAATCAGGATCCAAATTATTGCCAAAGCAAGAAATGACCACATCCTTAAATAGTGCAAGTGTTTGCATGAAGTCATGAGCTTGACTAAAATTGTTGTATCCTGTGACCAATTGCAACTTGTCTAAACCTCTCAAGAGCTTCATGCAGTCATTCCCATTGGAATGTCCACCATGGTAGGGCTGAAGAGGAATACGAAGTGAAGCTGGCGATTTCTACGATACTGGCGATAGCTGGCGATAACTGACAAGCTGGCGATTTCTGCGATACTGGCGATAGCTGGCGATAACTGACAAGCACTTAGTACAATGCTTTTCTGCATTTTGCGAAGATTGTTGGGGAACTTTTGGTGCTGAATCTTGAACCTTGCTTAATGGATGCCTTTCTTTTCCCTTGAGTTTGGCAATCTTACAAATCAAGCACTCACAGACTGTAGAAAAACGAGTAAGAGGCTTGATCGAAATTGATTCAAAGTCATAAATCTGAGGCACAACATTTGTTTTACCATCACACAGCTTTCCAATGTGAGATCTGCAGGAGATGCAATTCGCCAATGGTACTCTGTCATCATTGAAGTTGATTTCTTTCTGAATTTGTTGAAGAATTTTAGCTTTGAAGTTTTCAGTCAATTCTTGATCACCTTTCTTCATACAGATAACACAAACAGATTTTCTACATTCTTCATGGTTTTTGGCAAATGTAGGCATCTTTAAATTCTTAAATATTTGTTCACAAAAAAATTAAAGTGTACTGCTTTTTCCCAGAATATATTTGTTTACTCTTTTCGTTAGTTTCGAAAGTTCGATTTTACGCTTGCACTGATCAAAACGCTCAATAAAGAATTATTTCAAAAAAAATGAATAAAATAATAAACATTTTACGTTTCATGGGCTACAATCTTTATTTTATAAAAAAAATTAAGGGAGCAAGTTTAGTACCATTAATAGGCAGCTTAATTTGGCTCATAAATCAACCCTTTTAAAAAACCTTCATGATCAAATAATTCTTTTTGATGTTAATCCCCGATTTCAAAACAACTCAATATAGACTCCCATTGGCATGTACTATCCCCCCTTAAAAGGGTTTTCATAGGGTATTTCATTGATATTAGGGTCCCAAATTTACAAACCGTGCTTTATGAATTTAATTTTTTCATTATTTTGTTGCTGCTTAATAATCATTCACTTTTTTATAAGAAGAAAGAATATCCTAAAAATTGATTTTTATAAAAAGAAGGAATATCCTAAAAATTGATTTTTATAAGAAAAAAGAATATCCTAAAAATTGATTTTTATAAGAAAAAGGAATATTCTAAAAATTGATTTTTATAGGAAGAAGGAATATCCTAAAAATTGATTTTTATAAGAAGAAGGAATATCCTAAAAATTGATGCTATTGAATATTAGTTTTTATTTGTTGAATATTAATATTTATTACGTTTTTGTTTTTATTGGTAGTGCTAAAACTTATTATTCTAATAATACTTAATCCCGGAATCTTTTAATTAATCTCGGAATATCGTGTTTAATCTTGGAATCTCGTATTTAATCTCGGAATCTCATATTTAATCTCGGAAGATTCAGATTTTTTTTTTTCATGAATTATACCATAATGAAACAAACATTATGATATATTTATTTTCAGTTTGTCTCCAGCTTATATAAATGTAAACCAGATATTTACAGATATTTACAATATCTAAAGAAAGCTAAAAATTCTGTTATGCACATGTGTACTTGACAGTGGGTTGAAATAATTTAAAATTTTTCAAAAGCAAAAATTGTGTTAGAAAATCAGTACAACACAGTATCGACACATTGATGTCACCAACAGCTGTGGTCATTCTGACTGCAATGTTCAATAGTGATATATATAGTTGACATCATTTCCAGGAGTGAAATTCTTTAGCGTATGAGGTTGTTTGAAGCTTTACGAATAGAAGATACTTTTGTATTGCAGTCAAAAGCTGAAATCTTTATTTACGATAGTAAGAGTATTTTCGAAAGCTGTCATTTTTTTGGTTTCCCAAAATAATTTGGTCGTCTTGAATCAAAATGTTTGCCATATGAATAAACCAATCTTTTTATCCATATTTAACGTATGATATTTAACATTCTGTTAGGCAGATAAAAACTCTTTATAAATTTTAGCGTCATTTATTTCTAGCAGATTATCTATTTTTACCCAAAAAATAATTGCCCCTCTGATTCCTGGAAGGGCCAAAGCAACTTTCTAAGCGAGTTATTAAAAAGCGTTTTGAAAAGGTCAGGCACACTTTTCTTAGGCTCCAACTTAGAATTAGGATTCAAAGCTGGTTTAGGTTTTTTACTTACCTTGTAATTCAAGTACCCTTCCATTTGTTGCACCAAAATTCACTTGAGCCTTTTGAAGATTTTTCTTTTCATACTCAAGCGTGTTGAGTAAACTCTCAAGATATTTTTCCGTGGTGTTTAGATATTCTTTTTTAAATTTTTAAAAATTTTAATTGCTGCATCTACTATATCTTCCAATACTTATTTATTACGTCTCTTGTCGATGTAAGTATTTCACCAGTTAAAGAAAACCCCATATCTTTTAGTTTATAAGCTGGTAACTTTTCTGCATTTGCCCACACTTAATCGCTAGTTGAACTTTATAAGATTCCCCACAAGTCATTGTCCGTGATAAAATACTTAATCCTTTTTTTTTTAATTTACCCAGTAGATGTAAAATGGGGGTTTGGCCTCACCTTGGGCTGCAAATACGCGCAAGCTAAACAACGACTACAATTAGCATGTTTTTACTTTAGGTTGCAAATGTGTGCAAGCTAAACAGTGTCTACTATTGACATGTTTAGGTTGCAGGGGCGAAAAATCAAAAAGTAGCTACTATTGGGCCTTGGCGCTCAATGAAGTAGCTGCGCGCTCATCGCTCTTGCTAAAAATCATAATAAATTGTCCTTCCCCAAACTTTGCAACAGCATCCATGACAAGGAATACTACTAACTGTACAGGTTGTTGTAATTAAAACGCCATCACTAGTATTGCGGAGTTTTAGGCCGGATCCGAGCAGGTGTTGATTGCTAGTACTGCGGAAATCAATTGCAAAGTGTTGTTGCACTTCTAGATATCAAATATTTGTTGTTATTGACTGGAAAGCGTATTCGTGACACATCATGTTTGCCTCAGTATAACTTGTTCTGTTACTTCCGCTTAAAAAGCGGTAGCTTTTTTTGTACAACTGGAATAATGAAGACCCATTGCTGTACAACTTATTTGGCTTACCATTTATAAGGACAACTTTGGTGGGATTCATTACGGCAGATATTTTTTTCGAGGCTGGGTTAAAGCTAGGATAGCTTGGGCAGATAGTAAGTACATATCTTAAGAAGTCACAATTTATATTTACGTCAAACAACCACGTTGTTTGGGTAGAGTCTTGCTGAATTTTTCAATGCCAAACAATCCTATCAAATGCAAGAGCGAACCTACTCATAGAGTTCATTGCAATTATTTTAGATATTTCAGGTAAATCAACTGTTTCGTATTGCACGGCAATATTATTGATACTGTAATTTACAGTAGCTAAAGTATCAGTTAAAATAATTACTTGACAACAATCAGAATTTCATATTCTAGCTGGTTGCCCCATGAAGATGGAGGAAAAATTGCGTTATCCATAAGTAGCTCAAAGTTGATTGGCGTCATGTATTTGCTTAGATTGCGACCAAATGCGAGTGAAACGGCACTGTTTGTTCCAGTAGTTACCGCAGTATTGCTTCCTGACCTAAGTAAAGTGAGATTACCTGGATCAGCTTGGTCATTGCAACCCTGCATTAACCTATCCATCATGGCTTGCTATGTTGTCAGGAGGTAGAGATCTCTTGTGGCCCAATAAGTGACATAGTCTTGAAGACTATTAACTTCTTGCCCTTGCATATGCACGGCTAGCTTATCTATGATAGCGCGTCCAAGGTTGTTCACAAAGCGGGCGGCAAGATCAGTACCTCAAGTAAGAGTTATGTCATATAGAAACCGTACATTACCAAGAACAACAATTTTATTCTTATCCAAGGATGGGAGTCGAATTAATAGAGTTTGGCCAGATGAAATTTGCTATTAAAGAAGGGCTAAAATTAACATTAATAATTTGACGCTCTTTGCTAAATGCGTGTCGCGTTTTGACTTGACGCAATTGGTCAAGGAGAGTCCCATAGCTTGATGCTAATGAAGTAGCTATTTATTTCACTTTGCAAAGGCGGCGCTGCAATTTTTTGTAAAGTCTTATAAGAGCGTAAACTTTATCTCTAATACGCATACATAAATTTGTGCACACTTGCAAAGATGGCTGAAGCTATTGAGATGGTACCATTTGATGTTTTCAAAGAGATATTGAATGGAGATTTTATGAATAATATTGATAATCTTGAGGTTGCTTCAGGACCTATTGGTGGAGATAAAATTGGTTCACTAAGATCTGAATTAATCGAAATACCAGATACTGCTTTGAATAAAGAAAAACTAAACAATACAATAAATCGCTATTACGACTTTTTAGAATATGTAAATGGTAAAACAACTGGTGATTCTTACGAAATTAATCCTGATGAAAGGAAAAGACTGTTTAAATTTGGAAAAAATAGATTAGGAGGAAAATAATTAATTTTTGAATATTATAATCGTAATGATAGATATCAGTGGTTCTTACAAATGATAGATATCAATCAGTGGTTCTTACAAATGATAGATATTGATCAGTAGTTCTTACAAATGATAGATATCAATCAGTGGTTCTTACAAATGATAGATATCAATCAGTGGTTCTTACAAATGATAGATATCAATCAGTGGTTTTTACAAATGATAGATATCAATCAGTGGTTCTTACAAATGATAGATATCAATCAGTGGTTCTTACAAATGATAGATATCAATCAGTGGTTCTTACAAATGATAGATATCAATCAGTGGTTCTTACAAATGATAGATATCAATCAGTGGTTCTTACAAATGATAGATATCAATCAGTGGTTCTTACAAATGATAGAAATTCTTCTTACAAAAAATTATGGACAAACTTTTAAATCATTAAGAGGAAAGGGTTTAAATCTGAATTATTGAAAAAACTGGGAATTAATTTTAATTTTAAACCTAAATTTGTGAGTGAAATAAAATTGCAAAAATTATATTCACAATTTAAGCAGCGTTCAGAAGATAGGAATAATATGGAAAAACTTCCCATTGAGCTAGATTCGGTTAGCATTAATGATATGGTATCAATATTAGATAGAACTTCCAGCACAGTTGAAATATTAACTGGACAGAAAAGTTATATTCCAACACGTTTAAAACCGCAATTAAAAAATATTTCAAAGCGAACCTTTGCGTCAAAACCATTACTATCTGAAGCGCAAAATAAATTTAATGAAGCTGAAAGTAATGTTAAAAATCTTCAAGAACAAGTTAAGTTACTTGAAAATTTTGCAAAGGAAAATCCTGGAACCAATATGAGAGCTTTAAAAGAAGTGAAAACGAAACTAGAAGCTGTTTCAAAAATACTTGAACAGGCAAGATCAGTCATGACTGAGTTAAGGGCTGATGTTAAAAGCCAGAAAAAAAAAAAAAAAGAAAGAAAACGCATATAAAATAAAGTGCAACTATGAAGGATCTTTACTTAATCCCGGCTGAGCAATTTAAAGAGTTTGAATGGCTTGGGCTATTATACGTTATATTATAAGTATATACGTTAACAACGATCCAGAATTGAATGCGAATCGGCCTGTAAGATACACCTTCTATTCTATACCCAATCAAGACTAAATAGAATTTTAATTTGGTAGCAACGACAAGATGTGGTATTTGACGGCTCATTTATACGCTTCCGATTTATGCGAGCACTGTATCGTTTTCATATAATGTATTAGGTTAGGTGTTTACTTTGGTGGCTAAGAATTGCACTGTCAAGCTAGTCAGGGTTTGACCCATGAAAAACATACATTTATGCTTCATTAGTAGCAGAAATAAAAAATTAATTTGCAGCTCAACTGTTGGCACCTCAGCGGCTGCTTTGGACTCTCAAGGTGAATTTATTAATAATTTTAATATTTGTTGTAAGGCCAAGGATATTGGGTCTAATATTAGTAGATATCAACATATTCTTAGTAATGCTTCGGTTTATCTCAGTTTTAGTCTTGCACCAGCTCTTTATTTAGTCCCGAGTGACCTCGCCTTAAAAACTGATAACACAACTGAATGGTCAAACAAACTTCTTCAAGCTCCTCCAGCGGCATTTAGGCTTGTAGATCATATTATTGGAGTTAAAAAGAGATTCATTGAAAATGCTGAACCAACTAATGCTGATCCTACTAAGCCTGATCCTAGAAAGCCTGATACCACGAAGCCTGATACCACAAACCCTGATCCAACGAGTGATGGTAACAACTACCAAGAGGAACTTACTGCTGTTGTTATTACTGGCGTCAGCCTTGTTGCAGGATAGTATACCGTAAGGTACATCTTCATTTAGACATACGGACGCACTATAAATGTAGCTGACTTTAGCAGAAAATGAATCACCAAACGCACGTAGCATATTGGTCTGACAATCGAACTTCGGTTAATTATACCTTGGAACCAATTGTTGTGTCTCCGAATAAGACTTATATTTGTTTCAGGATAGTGTCGACGGCTGCTCTTCCAACACCTACAAACGCAATTATGTTAATTAGATGCCCTCAATTAGCGCAGAACGGTACGTACCAAGGTGCTCCAGAACGTATTCTTAAAGCCTTCTGTTTTGAGATCAAGCTATAAACACACTGAGTGGGAAGCCAGCTCTGGAATTTCATGGAAACCTGATCGCCCTTTTACAACAATAGACCAACTTACGTTTGAGTTTATTGGATTAGATTCCACAGGTGAAAAGTTGGTAAATATTGGTGAAGGGATGCTTGTATTTGAAGTCAAAACTTGTGATTGTTATTTAAAGAAATACACGCTAAAAGGAATAAGCATAATGGCGTCCAAAAAAAGACACAAAAACAAAAGCATGACAACTAGGCATTGCTTGTGTTTCCCTTCGGCCTATTAACGGTGTGGTTGGAGGCACACTTGCTGCAACTGTTGTTGCCGCCCCGGTTGAAATTGGACTATCAGGGAGTGGTGGTGTGGTGTTATATCAGCACTATTAGGTGTGCTGCAAAAAAGGTACCAATCAGCATCTCAACGATATCATATGCTCTACACAGTTGCTCCAAGAAGCTACTGCTTCTCTTTAAGAAACAGTGTCGAGAGCGCTCGCACATGGGGTGCTTTCCGCCGATGAATTTGCTGAGCTTGAAGCTAAATATTGCAGCTTTCTCCGCTTGATTGATGCTCTGGTCCAAATAACGCCGACCGACAAGGTCGACAGCCGCCCTGAAACGCTCAAGGACATTACTCAGTATCTCGCTATAAAGCGAGCTTAAAGCTCAGCAAATAGGTTTCAACAATCTTTTTCAGACGTTGGGTACTTTTTTGGGCAGTCTTTTTTTCGTTTTTTTTTTCAGGCGCAGAGGCAGCCACTGGCGCAACAAAATTGGTTGGCGCGGGAGTATTATTTGTATTTTTATACCACAATTAAATACTCCCTATAGCAACCACACCAATGTCTAAGTATAAGGGATTAAAGTTGAACACTGGAACATTATTAGAGTGTGAAGTTGTATTATTAGAGTTCGAAGTTGTACTCTTTTGGTGGGAAACTACATTTTTTGCGCTACCTTAAATCTGAAAAAATTTTTAACTTGCGAGTTCTGCAAGCAGAGCTTCTTGCTTTGCTTTATGTTTTTCTGCAGCAATTTTTCCAGCCTTTACTTTATTTTCTGACTTTTAGGTATCCATATTGCAGTAATATTTAACATAACTTTTTTGTCTTTAAAATGAGTTATTGCTCAGCATTGCTCAGCATTGCTCAGCATTTGCTTAACATTTATGGGCATTTTGCTCAGGATTTTGACCAGCATTCAGAGGCATTTGCTCATTATTTCTTGGCAATTGCCACCATGAAGGTTTTGTTACATCAACATGAATTACCGTTGATAAAGCAACTGAAAGGGGGGTTAAACCTAACCCAAAACGGTGATAGACTTCACCAGCTAAAATATTTAAAGCCTGCTGAAGTATCGAATTATTATCAAGATTGTTTTTAAGAGCGTCATGATTACCGATAGAAAAGACTTTTTTCACGAGCCCAGTGTAAGCCATCGTCATCATTTTTAAAACTCCAACCCCCATATTTTGCCCAATTGGTTCGGTATAACTGTTATATATCTCTTTACCTCATCATAACTGCCAGCTCTTGGTGCGTTATTCTTTTACCTAGAAGGTTTACACTGTTTCCATCTGAAATTGCGGCAGCTAGCCTGGACATATAAAGAGCTATTGAGCTATTTTCAGCCTCGCACTGAGTGGTACTTTCATCATTTTCCGTAAAATACATCGCTCACCCGCCATTATTTTTGAAATACTTTCAATTAAGCCTTGCACACCGCACTGCTCAATCCACTCGCAGGGAACTATGTAAAAATTATTTAGAATCCGATCGCTTTCCTGGTAAATCCGATTCCACGAAATTGTAGAGCATGTTAAAATTATAAAAGCATTTTCCTGCACGCGCTCGAGTAGGCTCAATATTAGCACCAATTTTCCTAAGTTTGTTGCATCAACACAGAGGAGATGGACGAGTATTTTTGATATTTTATTGAAGAAGTATTGAATAAAGCAGACGTCTCAAAATGAACAACTTGTATTCACCTCCACTCACACCATCGCTGCTAGATGCATGCCAGTTTGTTCACATTGTGCAGAGTAACAATTTTGAGTGGATCAAACAATTCTGTTTTAACTATATTGTGACCGAGCGTTGGCTCAGAGATACAGAATTCTTTGAGCCGAAGTGTGGTGTGTCGTAGGAGCAGTATAAAGTAGTTTCTGACATACTTGGCTTCAAATTCGGTGTCAAAGTAATAATGGCAAACGTCCATATGAAATAATACTGAAGTAATAATTGAAGTAATATTTGAATTAATAAGTCACTTCATACGAGTGGAATAAAATGTCATCTCAAGCTACAACGGGTGATCTCTATACAAAACAGGCAGCTGATGTCCTTTACCGCAGCGTTGTAGTAGACGTTGGAAATGCTTCTTCGTTTATCGGCGGTTCATACCTTGCAAAAGCTCTTTCTGGTGAAGATACAGAAATGAAAAGACACAATGAAGCGATGGAAAAGCAAAACTGCTCTGCGAGCAAACCCAAAAATCGATGTAGCCCATTAGCATACTTGAATTTCTAAACTTTTACTGCTGATGGGCTGCTATTTTGATGTTTTTTTATTTTAACATTTTTTTGTATTTTTTATGAATAATGATACTTTTTACTGAAGCAATGAGCCACAAATCCACTCACACCAAGGTTTGATGCAAGAAGTGCATAGTCTCGAATGAGGGTTACGTTTTCGGAAACAACATAATTAAAGGCTGGTTCAGGGAGGGGGGACACTAGTGCAGGGTTTGCGCTAGGAACAAAGGCATTACTATAGGCTTGAACAGCTGGAGTTGAATCAGTATTATTGCCTTTAAAACTCATTTAAAGAAAGTAATAGAAGCCAATTGTCTTGGAGAGTATTTACCACCCCTTCCTCGAGGTAAAGAAAAGAAGATCATTGCGCATTTCTCAATGATTTCATTCAAAGCTGCTGATTATATAAAGCAGGTCTGTGGATTTAATATTCACAGTGAAAAAAATTGAATGGATACTACTAATGCTAAACTTGTTACTGATACACTTACTGACTTTCACAAAGAAAATGTTTACACGAGTGTTGGTATTCTAAATTGATTTAGAAAACATCTAATTAAAATCGGTGTTTGCGATGATGTTATAAAAAGCACTTTACACCCCGATCTCATAGTTGAGCAAAACCAGTTGTCGCATGCAAAGCTAATAAATAAGAATATAAACCTTATCGAATCACTCATTAAAAAGCTACAAAAGCTACCTATTGATGATTTAAAGGATATACGCGATAAATTGGATAACATCATCGAGTCTAACTAAGTAACTCCCTCGCACCAGCCGAAGCAGGTACCGCAGCGACGCGGGTAAAGCGAATGCCGCTGCAATTTTTTGTGTAGCGCGCATTAATTATTTTTTTTTTAATTTTTTATGTGGCTTGTATACTCATAGCACCATAGATCCTCACCTCTCAATTAGAGAGAGATCGATCCTAGTGTATATAGCTGCATATTACATCCGTGTAGTACGTCTTACTCATCAAGTTATAGCAACATAAATTTCAATTAGAGAAAAGGTGTGTCTTTGATACGTACGTCGTGGACCCCACCACTAAGCGCTTAATTGTTGAACTCAGTAATATACTCCGCTCTACAAAGGCTCTACAAACAGGCCCATCTGCTTAAAAATTATAAAGCAGAACTTCCTTTAGGTCATAGATTAGATTCCGATGCAAAGATGTTCTCTTCTAAAATGGAACCCCGCATCGTCGATCTCATCGAAACTGAAGTTAAGGAACATGGTCAAAAAGTATCACTTATCCTCTTTGCTGAATTGGAAAAAGACACCATAAATACTGTAAAGCTAACAGTTTACCTTCACTCCGATGTAATGACAATTTTCAATAAAAATTATATTGGACAAATGCTTATAAAGGCTCCATCAAAAATTAATGAGCGGTTGGAAATATATGTTAATGAAGGTTCTGGTAAGAGATTAAACCGTTGCGATTATTTGTCAACTTTGCTTAATATTGTCCATTCTGTCGTAGAAGCAATATTAAGACATCTGGCAGTGTACGAAAAACATGTTACGGGCAAATACCGAGGCGCTGTCCATAACAGTTGTAATCTAAAGCTGCGAATTAAGCCTGGTGTAACCAAAGTACCGGTTGTGTTCCATAACTTAAAAGGTTATGATAGCCATCTCATTATGAAAACTATTGGCAAAATCGAGTGTGGTAAAATTAGCTGTATTTCCAACATAATGGAAAAGTATATGAATTTCTCTATAGGGCAGCTGACTTTCATTGATAGCATGCAATTTATATCATCCTCACTCGACACTTTATCACAAAATCTTAAAACAGAAATTTTTTTTGTTCTTTATTACAATATTTAATACAATATTTACAAATATATCAATAAGAAAAATTACATACAAAGAAATCGTTAAAAAATATTGAATAAAGATAAAGAACGCGGATACTCAATGGAGACCATACAAGTCTTGTCACCGAGAACCGCTGTTAAAGAACTTTGAACTTAATTTAAATTTTAGAAAAAACAAAAATAAATAAATAAATGCAAATTTTAAGCTTTTAGTTAGGTTTAAGCTTTAAGCTTTAGTTATGGTCTTAGTGGTTTTAATTAAAATACTAATTTTTGTGAACCGCATTACTCAAGCGAAAACAATAATATCAAAATATTCTTGATAAACAAATACATCTCGCATCTTACTCGCATCTATACGATCACTGCATCCTGTTATTCAAATGTATTTTACAATTACACTAATCTTAATTGTTAATTAATAAATAAAAATAATAAGAATATGATTGCACTAAGTACATCCAAATGCACTTCAAGGTTGTCTAAAAGATTGTGTAGAAGAACTTTGAAAGCCAAATGATGGTGTTACTGTGTGAAGCCAAAATTATTAAATGTTGGTGCGTTTACGATTACGCTTCCACCAACAAAAATGCTAAATCACTGTCAGAGGATGGCTAACTTCCAGGAGTATCATACATACAATATTTGCAGATACATTCATTCCTATACATCAATTTTTTTTTTTATAATAATAATAATAATACTAATAATATATATATATATATATACATATATATATATATATATATATATATATATATATATATATATATATATATATATATATATATATATATATATATATATATATATATATATATATATATTTTTTTTAAATATATATTTTTTTTTATTATAAAATGAAATATCTAAAAAAGATTATGAGCATGAGCAAAAAGTTTAGGAGACTTATAGCTGTAAAACCTTTGGTGACTATCATGATATTTACCTCAGGACTGATGTGGTACCGTGGACAAGGTCAACATGCATTTGAAAAAGATTATGAGCATGCGCAAAATGTTTGAGAGACTTTCGGCTGCAAAACCTTTGTTGACTATTATGATATCTACCTCAGGACTGATGTGGTACTTTTAGCAGATGTGTTTGAAAATGGCTGGGCTATAATGAAACATCTACCAATCAGTGATTTCCAATAGTGTGAGCTAACTGTTGAGGAAGTTTTAGAAACAACTGATGTCTTATCAAAAGGTTATGTTGTCACAAGAGTGTGACATTGACTGTTGTTGACATGTTGTCAGGAGTGTGACATTGACATTGTTCGGAATATCCAGAGCAATTGCATGATAGCCATAACGACTAATCCATTTGCTCCTGAAACTCTTTCCATATCCAAAAATTGGCTCCGTGAATACGTGTTGACCTTGTCCGCGGTAGTGAAACAAATCGATGCGAAATCATTGCAGACACCCTGAATACTTAAGCCACAAAATATTCGATGGTGATCTTGCTGCTATACATAGCACAAAAGCAAAACTAAGGCTAAACCGTCCAATGAATGTTGGGCAAGCTGTCCTAGATATCAGTAAGTACCATATGTATAACTTCTGGTACAACAAAATCAAAGCAAAATATGGTGATAAATTGCAGCTGTTATATACCGATACGAACTCTCTCCTCTTTGAGGTAGAAACTCAAGACATACATAAAGATATGCATAATAACTCTGAAGAATATGATTTCAGTGATTATCTAAAAAATCACCCATGATATAAACAAAAAGGTTGTAGCTCATTGCAGAATTTGTTGGCCTGAGACTTAAAATGTGTTTAATCCACGAAGCTGGTGAAAAATATAATATGAAAGCTAAGGGAGTCGGCAAAACTGTAGTCAAAAAAGACCTGAAGCACGAGTGTCTCGAAAATTAAAAAGAAATGAAGCATGCGCAGATTGGAATAAATAGGAAAGGGCATCAAATTGGTGTGTATGAGCAAGTCAAAACATCGCTGTCTTGTCTAGACACTAAAAAATGGATCCATCTAGATGGTATTACTACATTGTAAAAAAACTCCGTAGTATTTATCAGACTTTTTCCATTGTTTTCTTACGGAAAAAATCCGTTTTCAATAAATTACGGTCTTTTACCTATACTTTTAAGACTTTTGAAATAATCACATCTTTTTATGGGGTTTTGACCGTATTTATGATACGGAGAAGTTCCGTAACTTTAAATTACGGACTTTAACCGTATATATTAATTTACTTTAGTATAGCCTCTACACTACAGAGTGCTATAGTTTTTTTTAACGAAGAAAAGTTGTACAAGTTTTTAATTTCAAGTTAGAGATTTTAGTGTATTTATATTTGCTTTACTGGAACTAAAGTGCTGTATGTTTTTAAAGAAGCGCATTCACAAAATTTTTTTTGTAATTTCGGTGCTGATTTTGTTTAACGATGTTGTTATAAATAGATATAGATATTTATTAAAGATATATACTTCTGAAAATTGGTTTCCTATATTATATAGGGTTTATTTGGTATATATATATATTTTTTCTTATGCATTGAGTATTTAAAAGTTCATACTATTTAGTGTTATGTTTTTATAATATATAAAAGAAACACTAAACAGTATGAATTATAGAAAATACAATTCATAAGATAAGGATTTTATAGCATTGTAAATGAATAAAACTTAATTTATTAATAACTTATTAGTAAATATAATTCATATTGTTTAGTATTTCTTTTATATTCTATAAAAACGTAACACTAAATAGTATGAACTTTAAAAAATTCAAAACTATCAATAATATCTAAATAAAATTGTAAATAAAACTTGACTTATTTGTAATAATTGAAGTTTTATTTACAATTTTATTTAGACATTATATTGAATTTGCGATTAACAGTAATATATTTGAGATTATTTAGTTGTTTTGTAATATATGTAGGTACGTGTGTAAAAATTTCAAACCATTTATTTATATAAGTATTATATATGGATCGAAAGAGTTTTGAATTTGTAATTCAATAGTGAAAATTTTATGAAAAAAGAAAAAATTAAAAAAAACTATGACCATTTAAGTAACATTATTTCTTATGAAGGATTGCTTGAGAAAAATGCAACCAACTTTTAAAACTCGCGTTCGGCTAACGGTAGCTTAGTAATAAAACTTCATTGTTAATTTGCGCACAGTTTTGATTTAGTGAAATGTGCAAAACGATTTAATAACGTTATTAAAAAAGTTTTGAATTAAAATAACAAAATATTTTTAATACTTAAAACCTAATAAAATTTATAAAAAAAGTTCCATGTAATTTGTATAAAAAAGAATGAAATATCACGTATTTGTTATTAAATATGAATCAAATCTAAGTTTTCTATAGCGTATAGTTGAACTTTAAAGACATTTATAGCCTCTCCGCTCTCGATTTAGCCTTATTTTTCTCGTTACTAATAAATTTCAATTACTTTCGACAAAAGTTTAAAAAAAAAGATTTAATAAAAGTTAATAGAAATTTATTATCTCATTATTTAAAGATATATATATATATATATATATATATATATATATATATATATATATATATATATATATATATATATATATATATATATGTATATATATATATATATATATATATATATATATATATATATATATATATATATATATATATATATATATATATATATATATATATATATATATATATATATATATATATATAAAAATATATATCACGGGCAAAAGCGTGACATTTTAATAGGGGCCAAAGCACACACACACACACACACACAAATCATAATATACATAATAATAATTGAAATATTTTTATCTAAAACAAAATAAACCTCTAAATTAATGTAGCCATACTTATTTAATTAGGATACCCTTTGTGTCCTTGATAATAAATAAATATAAAAATGTTATCACAGAAAAATTATATATATATATATATATATATATATATATATATATATATATATATATACACACATATATATATATATATTATATATAAACAAGTCTATAATTATTCTATAATAAGCCTAAAAATTAGCTTATAACTATTCTAACCAACTTTAAAGTTCCAAAAATATACCTTATTCTAAGTATATTTTCAAAACTTTAAAGTTGGTTAGAATAATTATTTACGCAGCTGATTTTTTTTTTTCAAAATAATTTATATTGAGATTTAATAAATCATTTTGATTAAGTCCATGCATGTGGACCTTTGTATGAGGAAGAAATTGAAAATTGAAGAAAAAATTTTTATTCTATGCTAATTTTTAACATAAATAATTCATTCAAATATGCAATAATAAAAAGTTATTATTAATCAAATTAATCTCTATAATATAAACTTTGTTTTTAAAAAAAATCTATATATATGCATTTTGTTATTAAAAAATGCGGTGGGGTCTCGTATGTAATATTTGCCATCCAAAGTCATCAAAAAAAAAAAAAATCCTCAATATTTGAAATTTGTTAACTATAGTTCAAAACTTGCCAACTCATATGCTAAACGTAAAAATATGTTACCTCAAAAGCGTATATGACAGCATTGATGGGGAGGACTTTGTTTGGGACGGCCGAAAGGGGGTTCGGCCGTTCCGAAGATGTTAAAAATATAATATATTCCTCTCTATATATAAAATATTCCAATATTTTTTAATTACTTAAAATTTAAGTAATATTTAAAATGAGACTATTCCCAGAGACAGGTAACATTTTTGATGAATAAAGAGCTAGTTTGTTGCCCAAAACTGAAGAACAACTCTTTTTGCACCACAATTTTCCTATACTTCCAGAAATCCTTATATAATTGATTATTACAAACAAAATTAAATTGTGTTCGTTTAGAAATTTGTATTTTTTATTTATGTTTACCTGTAGTTTTTCAATGCCCAGAATTGCTTTAGAACGCCTGGAACAGGCACTGTTGATTTCTTGACGTACTATGTGCTCAAAGCTATCGCTCGTTTCGATGAAGGTTTCAAGAAGGTCGTTTTTTTTGACGATAAGTAAAAAATAATATAGAGTCCATGAGCTCGTTATGAGTTGTTTCGGTAATAATAGCACAACACATGTCGGGAAATAATTTCTACCATGGCCTACTTAAATTACACGGCCTGATTTGTTGCATTTTCCGTAAAAAATTAAGAGGCCAGTTTTTTTACGGCTCAAGTATGAAAACGTAATTTTCTATATGGTTATGAGTCTTGTTTGCATTATAATTGGTTTATTCTTATTTTATTAAAATGCTTTAATAATAGTTAGATTTTATTTGAGTACTCACACTATTTTGTGCTGGATTTTTTGTTAACTGATCGCCTGTTTCAGTTTATTCTAATAACGCAGAATACTAAAATAGGCTTTCAGATAGCTATATCAACACATACCAACATGCTACTAAAAATAACCTTACATGTTGCTAAGATTGTCTCAAACTCTTCATTGAAAAAAAAATCAAAGGTTTGTAGTTTTGTATTTTTATAATTGAAATTAAAAGAAGAAATACCTTTTTACAGGAGTATTTATTTTGTCTTTGCCTTTTTTGTAGTTTTTTTACTTGATCTTTACTCAATGAATATGTAACTTCTTTTTGCAAATTGTTATAAAAATATTAATAACAATACGAGATTTTTATTTGATTCCCCACTTTTGGTGCTTTTCATTAGTAAAATTGTCATTGCTACAACAAATCTATAAAATTTGTTTTGCAACTTTTTAATTGAAAAAGAATGACTGCAATTTTTTATTTGAATAAGAGAAATAACATAAAATACTAAACAGAAGACAAATAAAGTTAGACAGGTTGAATTGCATATATAGGTTCTTCTCTGTATAAAGTAACATTTATTAATCATAAATTTAACATAAAAATCTTATTGTTAATTTTTATCTTTATTCCTTGCTTTAGTATATAAATCTGTGCTGTTTTTAAAAAGCTGACACTAGTAATTATGCAGACAACTAAGCTAAATCTTGCATAATATTTTTTAATGATTATCAAAATTCTGATAAAATATTTTTTTGGAAAATCCGCAAAAATCTTTTTACTAATGCATGTTTCTAATTATACTTACTTTTTTACTAATGCATGTTTTTAATTATACTTACTAAAACCTAGATTACTTTGTAAAATAGAACTATGAACAACTGCAAAGCCTTTCTCAAAAAAATCATTTATAAGAGATACAGTTGCTTGTAGGGTTGTTATAAGAGCACAAGAAGTTTTTTTGGTTAATGTAAAGTATTTATCAAATTTTACTTTGATTAAATTTCAGTACTATTTGCAATTTCTCTATAAAGTGTGGGTTTGTTACCAGCTTTGCTGAGTTTGATTGGATAAATTAAGTTTCTGCTTTGAATTAAGTATGATAAATAACTTATAAAATAATGATTAAAGTGTGTTGCATTATTTCTTTCAGGAAAATAACTCTTAATTACAGCTGCAGTTGTTTCGTCAAATATTATCAATGTTGACAACTTGTTTGTTGTTTCTAAAATATGTGACTTGATGATTAATTTTACTTGCCTGTTTAATAACTTAAAAAAAAAAAAATTTTTTCTTACATTTTTTATAAAACGAAGTATATCAAATAATAAGTATGTTTTATACACTCCTTTTTTAAACTGAATGATAAATTAATAGTTTTCCATCACCAATATATGCTTTATGAAACTATAAAAATGCATTAACATTGGTAGAATGGTTATCTGTCACAACAGCCCTTATCTTAAATTCAGATTGGTGCATTGAGGTAATACACTCATCAATTTCTTTTTTCAAACATAAACTTGTTATGTAAACTTTTGGTAAAGATTTTAAAATAAAAACAAAAACAACTTTATAAAGATTATTTTCTCAATCTTCATCAAATTGTTTACAACTTTGAGATTGAGCTGCTTTTTGGAAGTACATCTCAACCACAAGAAGCAGATAATCACTTAACAACAAATTTTTGTCAATAATATTTATAATATAATATAGTTTTTTAAATTGTAATTTTCATCACTGTGAAACCATTTTAATAAAGAAATATGAAAATATGAAATATGATAAGCATTTATTAGGCAATGAAAAATTAAGAATTTTATTAACAGATATTGACTCCAAAACAGTTGGTATGCCTGATATTTCTTGGCCTGTTTTGTTGCATTGTAATTGCTGTATGTATAAAACACAAGCATAGTAGAGTATTTACATTTCAAAACGTTGTTTTGCAGTGTAAATATTTGAAAGAAAAATCGATTTTTTATATCTAATAACTGCCATTATAATAAATACAAAAGTACAAACCTTTAAAATTATTTCCAATGGAGAGTTGTGGGTAGTTTTAGCAACATGTAAGGTTATTTTTAGTAGCATGTTAATATGTGTTGATATAGCTATCTGAAAGCCTATTTCAGTATTCTGTGTAATTGGAATAAACTGAAGCAGGCAATCAGTTAACAAAAAATCCAGCACAAAATAATATAAGTACTCAAATAAAATCTAACTATTATTAAACCATTTTAATAAAATCAGAATAAACCAATTATAGTGCAAACACGACTCATAACCATAGCGAAAATTAAGTTTTTATACTTGAGCCGTAAAAAAACTGGCCTCTTAATTTTTTACGGAAAATGCAACAAATCAGGCCGTGTAATTTAAGTAGGCCATGTTTCTACTCAAAAAAATTTTCAGTACGACATAGTTCAAAGAAAAGTTTAATTCCTACAGTTTGATAGAGCACCTTATTTATTAAAAAAACAGCTCAAAAAGTAATACATCGATAGAAAGCTTCTTTCGTCGGATCAACAATCACGGAAAGTAAACCCCCTCCTCCCCTCTCTATCCCCTCCTCTTTCTTTAAGCTTAACGGTTAAAATCATGGCGCTCTTTAAGTTACAGGCCGTGACACGCAAAGTTTAGAAAAAAATGTGGGGGCCGATATTAACTTAACTGAAGTTATTATCGGCGTAGTAGTACTTTTGTAAAAAATGGTTAAAAAATGCTGTGTTTATGGCTGTTCTACGAATTACTTCACAGAAAAAAAAATCAAACGAATCTAAAATGTCTTTTTATAGATTTCCAAGAGCTGAAGAAAAGAAAAAATGTTGGATAAAGTCCATTCCTAATGCAAATTTAAAAGTGACAAGCAACACTGACAGTGTTGCCCAAAAATTTTGAAAAAGTAAAAGTAAAAGGAAGAGAAAGACCAAAAAATCCACCATCAATTTGGCCCAATGTTCCTCTAAGTCAAATACCAACATCTATACCCTCTTTAAGATCAACTAAACGTGCATTATCCTCTAATCGAACTTCTTTTGACGAAATCTATTCATTTTTAGCAGAAGATAATTTTAACTATGACTTTTTGTGACCCATTGTTAAATAAAAAACGCAATTTTTCTGTTGATGTTGTAGCTTTCATTTCAGATCGTAAACTTTGTGTACAATCCAAAGATTTTATTAATTATGCAACACTAAAATTTATCATTAAATTTTATAGCTGTTTAAAGTTTCAATGGTGTAAAAAGAAAAGTACATACTGTGTCTAATATTGTTAACTCATGGTCTAAATTTGAAGAAATCTTGCGATACTTGAACCTTTTGACACGAAACAGTAAGGAAATAGTAATGAATGAGCAAATTAGTTCCATGAACACAAATAAGTATAGTCTTAGTGTAATCATCAGAGCATTTGAGTATTTTGCTACCTCTCGTACACTTTATAAAAAATTGCGTGATGATTTTAAACTATCTTCTATTCGAACATTGACACGCATTACTTCTAAAGTATCGAAATCTGATGTTTTATACTTCTAAAGTATCGAAATCTGATGTTTTATACTTCTAAAGTATCGAAATCTGATTTTTTTTAAAAGAAGTTTTTGATAATTTAAGTGATGATCAAAAAACTTGTATTATTCTCCACAATGAGGTTTATGTTAAAAAAATGTTATTATATCATGGAGGTGCTCTTTTTGGAAAAGCATTAGATAACCCAGATTCTCTTGCAAAAACTGTTTTAGGTGTCATGATAACTTGTATGTTTGGTGGACCTAAGTTTCTTGTGAAAATGTTACCTGTAAACAAATTAAATTCTCAATTTTTATATGATCAAATTCATTTGACTGTTGAAGCAGTTAAAGAGTCTAATGGAAACACAAAGGTAACTATATGTGATGGAAATCGAACTAATCAAGGAATTTTTAAAAAAATTTGACACATTTCCTGAAAAACCTTGGCTAACCACCAATGGAACCTATTTGTTGTTTGACTTTGTCCACTTAATCAAAAACATCCAAAACAATTGGCTTACAGAAAAAAAAGGAGAATTAATTTTTTATGAAAATGGTGTTGAGAAAACAGCTTGTTGGAGTCATTTAATAAAACTTTTTGAAGCTGATTTTAATTGTCTAATGAAACTTTCTGATTTGAATGAAGTTTCTGTTCGACCCAGTCATATTGAAAGACAATCTGTTTCTACCTGTCTAAAAGTGTTTTCTGAAAAAACATACAGCGCTTTACTTAATCATCCCGAAACCTCCAACATCTTAAACATAAATGAGACTGCTGGTTTTATTAAAATGGTTGTTACATGGTGGAAAGTTTTAAATGTAAAAAGTGTGGGTGTAGATTGTAGGTTTAATGATGATCGACAAGCTGTCATCAGAGATCCAAATGATGATATATTAAAATTTATTTGGAATTTCTGAGAAATGGCATTACGTATGACAAGTAATCAAGGGAAGCGTATAAAACAATTAACACATGATACAGGATATTCCATATCCCATACATGTAAAGGAATTGTTGAGTTGACAAAAACACTATTAAAAGAAAAACACAAATATGTTATGTTGGGAAAATTTACAACAGGCCCACTTGAAAAAGAATTCAGCAAGTTAAGACAAGGATCTGGTGGCGCATATTTTTTGGATTTTTACATGATGAATCTTCAGCTGAGGTCTTTGATAATTTACCAACACTAGAAAAAAGTATAACTGTTCAATCAAAGATGTCTCTTGTTTATATAGCCGGATATGTGTCTCGTAATGATGATTTGCTTAACAAAAATGAGCTTTTAACCAGAACAATGTTTTATTTTGAAAAGTTTGATCAATATCTAAAATCAGTCGATAGAGGTGGGTTAAAAGTTCCTTTTGATAATAATGTTCAATGGGTTTTCTTCTCATTTGTACTATTTAACTCTATTAAAGATAAAGTTTGTCGAACATCCCTTTGCAACACTTTTATGCTTATATCGGATCATCACTCTTTTGACATGGAACAACATCATGGTAATATACTGTCAAATATTTTTATCAAAAACCACTGCAAACTTTCCACACCAAGATCAAACAAAGAACCGTCTCTGAAAATGTTCAAGTTGTCTTGTTAAGTTAACAGTTATTTATTGACACTTATGCTGTTATTTCTTTATTGAAATTTATTAATTGATTTAAAGTTTCTATTTTATGATTTTAAAAGTATTTCTTATTTATTTAAATCGCTAAAATATATTCCTATTTAAAGGTGCAGTTACCCCCTAACAGTACTTTATTTAACTTTTGTTTTTTACCTGATATAAAACTTTTTATTTCATTATTTAAGCAATTTTATGAATTGAAACAATTAAATGAAGTTTATTGTTAAAAACTTCAAAAGATTTATAAATTGTACAAATTTTTACATAGTTTAATGCTTTATATAACGGGAGCAACATATTTTGTTTTAAAACAATTATCATATTGATTTTTGAAATATCGGCCCCCACATTTTTTTCCAAGTTTTGCGTGTCACGGCCTGTTACTTATAGATCGCCGTGGTTAAAATAAATAAAAAAGCTCAATCGTTAAATTTGATTTTCTGTATTTTATAAGATGAAGCGGTAAATATAAAAGGTATTTATTTTGAATTTTAGGTTAAGCAAAACAACAACAACAAGCTTTTTAATTTTGTTATTATTATTATTGTTATTATTACAATTATTATTATTATTATTATTATTATTATTATTATTATTATAAATTACATATTAATAACAATATATTAAAAGAAAAAAGAATAGTAATAACAAATATTCTAATATTACTAATATTAGAATAATTTATAATTACTAATAATAGAATAATTTGTTATAATAATATTATACTAACAACTAATATTATGAGCTGTTAGTATAATATTATTATAAAAAAATTATAACATATTATAATAATGCTCAAAGAATTGACACCAATTTTTAAATAATATTATATTTAAAAATTGGACTAATATTTACAGGTTACAACAACTAGATTACATTTTATTTGTTTAAAAAGTTTAATAGATATTTTATTTTTAACTTTTATAAATAGTGCTTCAAATTTAAAAAAGTTTAGATTTTTTTATAAATTTGATTTCAAGTGAAAAGTAACTTTTCATTAATTGATTTTAAGTTTGATTCAAAATAAAAATAAAACGGAACATTAACTAAAATTTAAAGTCAGATTATATTTGTTTTACTTTTTTATTACATTTAACTTTTATCAACTAATGTTATATATTTTTTAATTAAAGTTTTTGCAAAACTTTTGCAATACTCTGTTTAAAACAAGAAGAAGAACGACTTAGTAATTAATAAATTTTTCTAATAATACAAAATTAAATAACTTTTGAAAGATTTTTTTTAACTTTTAACTTGCCTAGGTAATTTAATTTTTATTAAAGTTAAAATTAAATTTAGTTATAATTTTATTGCTTTTTACAATTTTATTATAAATTAATTAAAAATATTATATATATAATATATGATATTTTTTTAATATTTTTTTTTAATTTATTTAGCAACTTAATGCTAGTTTAGTAACTTTTACAAAATAAATGTTCACTATATAATAAGTTGATTATTTTTTAATGTTTTGAGTAGTTTTTATTTTTTCGTTGTCCAGTTGAACAAATCCACCAGGCATTTCATGGTGTAGTAGTTTCATGCTCTATTATTTTGGCTTCTTTTATGAAAATAATTAGCTTGTCTAGTGTTATGTTGATCTCACTCAATTTTTTAAATGGAACAGTTTAAAAATATTATTTTTAGTTAATATAACATTGTGAATGAAACATAGTGATTTGAAAATTATTTTATTTTTTATACTGATCCAACCAAGAAATTTTAATATTTCTGTTTTGTAAGTTGACCAGTCACATTATAATATAATTCTCAGTGTTTGTTTTGTAGTTTTTCTAAAGTGTTTAAGTTATTATTGTTTATATCAAGATATAGAAGCACAGTATTCATAGTGGAGAGCAATTATAGTTTGAAAATTATCTTTCTGGTCCATTGAGTTAAATTTTTGCTTATTCTACCAAGTTATCTAGTTTTCTTTGCAATTTTTTTTAGATATGTTTGATATGTTCAGTAAAATTAAGTTGGTATTCAATATATATCACTTTTAGTTATTATTTAGATATAATAATATCACTTTTAGTTATTGTTATGATTTATTAAACTATCTTTTCTTTTTTTTTGAATCTTTTTTTAAGCATAGCCATGGACTTTAGAGTATTTAATTTAAGTTTATTATTTCTAAACTTTTTACAAAGAATATTTAAATCTTGATTTAATTTAAAAACAGTTTCTTC
>NC_061157.1:3670511-3698011 GCF_022113875.1 Hydra vulgaris | reverse complement strand
TTTAAAATTGTTTATGTGTTATGTAATTCAAATTTAAACAAACAATTTTTTGTTATTGTTTGTTAAAAAAGATTTAAGATTTAAATAAGCATGTATTTATTGCTTTAACTTCAATTAAGTCTTTTTTAGATTCTAAGATAAAAATGCAAATATAAAAATAATGTGTATTGAAAAGTATATTTTATTTTTAAAAAGTTTCATATTAAAAGTATAAAATTTAAATAGCTTTTTAAAAACTAATAAAGCTTTTTTGTTCTTTATTGTTGTTGTTGTTTTTTTCTCCTTTTTTAAAAATGTTTTTTAATAAAATTACACTGATCATTTGAACTTATCAAGTATTATAAATATCAAAACATTTAAAATCAAACTTTTTTACCTTAAGGATGCTCACAAAAATATAACAATTAATAAATAATATTTATAATTATGCAACAATAAAAAATATGTATATATTTAATATATACATATTTTTTATTGTTGCATAGTTACATAATACTTTATGTGTATGTGTAGGACTTCTTAAGATGCGTTATGCAGCTCACATTTTATGTTTAGGTAGCATTTTGTGTATGCGTTCATCAGTTTTACATTAAGCAAAGACTTTTTTGTTTTAAAATATTTAAATTTTAATTTTTAATATCATTCATGTGATACTTATTCAGAAAGAATTTATTTGTAAAAAAAAAAGCAATTAACTTTTTTGTTAAAGAAACTTATTATTTCATATAAAAGTAAAAGACTTGAATTAAATATAAGTTTAAAAACTAAAAATTAAATTTAGTATTGAAGAAATGTAAAATAGTTAGTAAAACGTAGAATACAAAGTTAATTTTCAAAGGAATATAAAATAATAATATATTTTTTTTTTTTTTTATTATCTGCTAACTAATTCATTAGGTAAAATATAAGTCTCTCCATAATAAAATTTAAAACATGTCTCTCCAACATATCATTAAAACATGTCTCTCCAACATATCATTAAAACATGTCTCTCCAACATATCATTAAAACATGTCTCTCCAACATATCATTAAAACATGTCTCTCCAACATATCATTAAAATATTTAAAAGCAAATAACTAAACTTTTTTTTTCAAATTTAAAACAGGGAGAAGTGTTTTAGTTTGAGACTTTTTTTTACAATTGTTTTTAAAATTTTTTGGTTTCTTATTAATTCAATAACATGTAAAGTTCTTTATTTATGGAAATAAATTATATTTACAACTATCTTGTTGGTAAAAATAAAAATTCTATTTTGTGGACATTTGTTTGCACGTACAAATAATGAATTCCAAAAAATAAATAAATTATGATAAACAAACAAAAGATATGTATAAGTATAAGATTGTTTTAAGTAATCGATTATAAGAAATTATTATCTTTTTCATATTCCGAATTTAGATTTTATTAGTAAATTGTTAAATTAGTGTAAATGATTTTTTATTAGTAAATTGTTAAATTAGTGTAAATGATTTTTTATTAGTAAATTGTTAAATTAGTGTAAATGATTTTTTTATTAGTAAATTGTTAAATTAGTGTAAATGATTTTTTATTAGTAAATTGTTAAATTTGTGTTAATGATTTTTTATTAGTAAATTGTTAAATTAGTGTAAATGATTTTTTATTAGTAAATTGTTAAATTAGTGTAAATGATTTTTTATTAGTAAATTGTTAAATTAGTGTAAATGATTTTTTATTAGTAAACTGTTAAATTAGTGTAAATGATTTTTTAACTTATTAGTTTAAATGAAATTTAAAGATTTGTTAAAGTTTAAATAAAAGTGGTTTAAAATTAAATTCTTTTACAACACTGTACTATCGAATACTCTAATACAGGCCTGGACAGAAATAGTGTGAGATTGCACGCTGTAACTGACCATACTTCTAGTTTGTTTTTTTTTACAGTTTGGCCATGGCTGTTTCGATGTATTAAAAAATTAAATGCAATTAAATATTTGTTGCGTTATGAATAACTTTCAATTGTTGATCTTTTTTAAAGTTTTTATTTTAAGCAAAGACTTTAAATAAAGTAAAAAATTCATTATAATAGTTGTTTAAAATAAACCTATTTTGTGTAAATTAACAAAAAATGTTATGTATAAATTTTTTTAATGTATTTTTTATGATAAATTTAAACATTTGAAACTATTTTTCTAAAAATCTTTAAATTATTATTTTTTATTAGATTTTTATTTTATTTTGTTAATTTATGAATAAGTTCAAAATTTTTTGCAACTAATAGCTAAGAGCAAGTTTAGGAACTTTTTATATAAATTATACTAGATTATTAAATAACGTTTTTTAATTATATAAGCATGTATTTTGTTGATTAAATATGAAAGTATTTTGTGATGAAACCCATCACAAAATACTTTCATATTTATTTGTTTTAAAAATCTTACGATTTTTAAAACAAATGTTTTAATTTTTGAAAGATTGTTTACTTTTAATTACAATATGAATAAGTTCAAAGTATTTTAATTATTTTTTAATTAAGTTTATTGCTATTTTAAAAAGTAGTGTTGTCATGACTTTGAAATAATGTTGTTACAACTTTGAAATAATGTTGTTACGACTTTGAAATAATGTTGTTATGACTTTGAAATAATTTGACTGTCGACTAAATTGATTAATGTATTTTTTTAAATTGACCAAAATCGACCAAAATATATTTTATAAATTGATTAATGTATTTTTTTAAATTGACCAAAATTGACCAAAATATATATATTTTTAAATTGACCAAAATATATATTTTTTTAAATTGATCAAAATATATATATTTTTAAATTGACCAAAATTGACCAAAATATATTTTATAAATTGATTAAGTTGATTAAAAGTCAATTTAGTCCATTTTTTTTTTCAAATGTGAGTTCATATTCTTTGAATAATTTTTTTTTGTTTATTATTATAATCATTTAATACTGCATGATAATTTATTTTTTTAGATGCTGTAAAATAAATAGAACTTTAACAGAGAAAAGAAAAAGCTAGACTGTAAAAAAAACTAAATTACATTCTGTTGTTATAACAAGAGCATTTATTTTTTTTGTTTTTGTAAGTAAAAAAAAAAAAAGAGCATCTTCACTATCTTTGACAAAATGGGAAATTAGCATAAATTATTTTTATAAAATTCAACGGGACATCTATTTTCTGATATTTTTATATTCATTTTTAAATAATTAATGATTATTGACAACAAATCTTCTGATGACACTTTTTCATCGCATAACAATATGTATATTAATTTTTTATGGAGTTCTTTAACTAAATAAGGACTCTTGGCTAGACAACTAAAGATTTGTTGGTGTGAGCTGCAGTTCAAGGCTCAATTGAAAAGAATTGAGGATCTAAATATGTAGTTGTGTACAACTTTTTAATTTAAAAAAAATTTTCATATCTTTGATTAAAATTTTCTTTAAATTTGATGGCAAGATTTGTATTTGTACAATTATTTGATTCACTTTCAAAGTCAAAAAAACAATCAGTTAATATATCAACAGCCAGTAATATAAATGAGCAAGTGGTATATTGTGATTTGCTCAAACCTTTTGTAAAATTATTTATTGACTCTAATAAATTAATTAGATTGCCATTGACTTCCAGTTTCCAGCTTTTTAATAATAAATCTTTATTATCTTTGTTCTCTGGCTTGATTACAATGTTTTTAATTGATCTGCTAAGTTTAGAAACTGAATGCAACATTAATCAGGCCAACAGCGATTGACCTGTTTGAAGAACAAAGTTACACATAGATTTCTCTAAATCTCTATATTGAAACTTGTAAAATATAAGTGAGAGTTTGCAAATACAGCTTTGATAGGTGACCAGTTGTTGTACAAATACCGCTTTGGTAGATTCATGACCAGTTGTTGTACATAGAAGTTTAGACTCTTTAATATTAATACAATGTTACTATACAAATGATTTGCCATTGAGCTCGTATTTTTATTGTATTTTAGCTCTTTGTTACAAATTTCATCTGGTAAAGGGTTTACCCTTCATCTAGTTTTAAGTTACTAGGTAAAGTTACCCTTCATCTTCTAGGATTAACTCTTACTTCCAATCTTTCTTCGAAACTACATATCAAATCTGTTGCCATATCTGGGGCAGATTTTCTAATGATGCCCTTTCTCTTTTAGACAAGGTGCAAAAACGCATTGTAAACATATTTGGACCTGCTCTTGCAGCCAACCTCCAACTATTATCACATCATCGTAATATTGTTTCTCTTTCTCTTTTCTACAAATACTATAATGGGCACTGCTCTAAAGAGCTAGCATCTCTTGTGCCATCTATTAAAGTTCATTTTCGTGTTACTCTTCATTCCAAAAATTCTTATTTATTAAGTATTTTTTCTCCTACAATCATCAAGTCAAATATTTGTTTAGTTTTTTACTAAATCCAAAAAAATATTTGTGATACAAGTAAAAATAAAGTTGAATAATTCATTTTTAGATTTTATTAGTATAACTTGTTTTTAACAATCATCAGGATGATTTTAAAGTTAAACATATGATTTTTATACCAGTATTATAGAATGTTATATTTCCTTTTTATAGAATATTATATTTAAATTGACTATTGCCCTCTTGTTTTATGTGAGAGCTAGATAAAATTAAGATTTTTATGGTGAACTTATACGTAAAAAGTTGCCTTTATTATATATTCTGAATCTTATAAATTTTTTTTAAGTAATAATATTTTTTTTTTCTTAATTTATATAGACCGTTTATCTCAGGCTTTTTTCTACCAAAATGGTGTAATCAATTGTTTCTTTTAGCGTACTATTAAAAGTTTAAGTATAATTATTTTTTTGATGGGAGAGTTAATTAAAGGAGGGGTGGGATTTTTTTTCTTCTAATCTACATTTATATCTGTCAAATCAAGAAAATCTGACACCATGTTACTATATAAGAATTTTTTTTTTAAATAGTTCCTATTTATTAATCCAAGCTTATATTTTTTACAAAATACACATAAAACTACTTTTGTGTATTTTGTGATCATTTACTTGCAGCTTTTTTTACGATAATTTTAATTGGATTTGATATGCTGGTATAAGTTTTATGCTTCGGTGAGAAATTAAACAAAAGCTCATTTTCGACAAATTAAGATTTACTAGCTCAAAGATTTTTAAAACCTGTTTACACTGAAAGTTTTTGTATTTATTGGTGACTGAAGAAGTTATTTTCTAATTTTTAAGACCAATTTTTACTGCATTTTTTTTTAGTTTTGATATATAGTTTTTTTTTGTTGATGGAAAGTAAAAATTATTAAACGGAAGGGGGTGGGGTCTTAATAAGCTTAGGGTGGGTTGAAAAAGTTTCTAAAAATTAATAAACATCCTGTCCCCCTTGTATTAAAGAATTGAGAGTATGGATATTTGACAAATTGTTATCTCTATAAAAATTTTGCAACTAAAACAAATAAGTCTAGTAACTAACAGAGCATATTTAGCTGTATATGGCTAAGAGAAAAGTAGTGATTGATTATATTAGATAAAGTATTAATGTACTATTTTGATCAGATGTTAAATTTTATAGCAAGTAATTAAAAGAAGAAAATGGAAACAGTATATCCGTTTTATTACTAAATAAATTTTTTGCTTGCTTTATACTTATTTTGTTTTAGAAGCCAGCCAAAATTATAATACAATTATAGATATTTTATGATTATTAGAGTTTGAAGCCAGAGTAAAAATCAGGACCGTTTGATGCAGTTTATATTTAGTTTATATAGTTTAGTAGAGTTGTTTGTTTTATATAAATATATATTTAGGTTATATGGTTTAATGTGATTCTTCATTTTATATTCATATTATAACTTTTGTATATTTTAGTACAAATATTTGTTTTAACTCTAATTTAGTTTGCTGCTTACTATTAATTAATGCAATAATTTTTATAAATTATTAATTCATATCATATTTTTAAACCTTTAAATAATTAAACCTGTCTCTTAACATTCTAAGTTAAAAAACTACCAAAATTGACAAATACAAGTTTTGAAATGAACAGTTTCATCATTAAAAACTCAATTTTGAAAAAATGTGTTATTCTACACCACTTTTCTATTTTCATCCAAATCGTTGCAATTTTGTCACTTTTGAAAACTTCAAGTATATAAAAGACAAATATTTTACAAAATAAATTTGATATAAAATATTTTTACATATTTTTATATAAAAATCTTGATAAAGATTTTTACTTAAAATTTTTAACAATTGTTAAAAACAAGTTATATCAAAACAATATATATTACTTCATTTTTAATTGTATCACAAAATTATTTTGGGGTTTAGTAAAAAGTTATAAAAATTAACATGATTTGGTGGCAGAAAAATAAATATGATATCTTGAAAAAAAAAGAATTTTTACTATGGCATCATATACGGAAGCTGTTATGAATTAAACACACATGAAATAAATGCGGTAGTGGTGTAGTGGTAGAGCGCTCGCTTCATAAACGAGTGGTTCTGAGTTCGATCCCCACCACGTCCCTGGTAGTACTGCGCTCAACTCGTTTCTCCGCGCAGCGGCCTTATTAGTCAAGGTTCGTGTTTCGGAGTTATAGAGTTGAGAGAGGGTTATAACCACAAATAAGTAGCCTCCTCGTCTGTAGTGGCCTTCTCAGCCTTGAGGAGGTGAATTAAAATTAAAAAACTAAAAAAAAAAATCATCAAGTCTGTAGATTGCCGATAACTTTATACAGACAAAAAAAAAAATAGAGAAGACAAGATTCGACTAAAACGACAATTTTAATTTTATTGGTATACATTTATTATTTAGTTTAAATCAAAAAAGTTTGGTCCAAACGTTTAAACATTTTCTTTAATATAAATACAACTTGTTTCAGCACTTAGGGATCTTTTAATAAAACATATCAAAAAATAAGTTTCTTTTTCTTCACATTTTTGAAATGTTTAAATCATCAAAACATCTAAACAGTCATGTTCAAGTTGTCAAAAAAAAAAAATTGATTTCATGCCATTCCCGGTCCAAGCCTGCTAATGACATTTTAACAATTTAAATTTTAACTATGTAAATATTAAAGCTGTGTTAACAAGGCTTGTGTGTGTGTGCACGCTTTAGCAGGAATAACCTGCACTTATCTTATTTCTCAAATATAATATTTGCTTTAATGGTACTGCCAAGGACTTTGTGGGGATTAAACTCATAACTTTTTACTTAAGAAGTGAATGTTTCAAAACACATTTACCACATTTTTAATTAACATGAAAAAAATGTTCACTTTAAATAAATTGTCTGATACTCTTTTTTTTTTTTTTAATGTGCAACTACTTTTTTACAATGACTTTTTGTTTTACTTTTTTATATACATACAAACTTTATGTTTATTTTTTTATCAAAAAAAAATTCAAGCTAGTTTTTGTTTTTATTAAATCACAAAAATCAGGCTTGGTCAGGAAGTCATGCAGTTTCATGTTATAATATGACTACATATTATTTGATTTTGAAAACTTGACCACAGCTGTTAAGATATTTTGAAAATTTGTATACATTTAAAAAATTCTAAAGAAACTTAAAAACTCTAAAAAAATTAAAAAAAAATTATCCTACAGAAACCAAATAAATCTTTGTAATAAAAAAAAATGATAAAAAATAAAGTAATAATAATTTAACTAAAACTAAAATCAAAAAAATAACATTTAAACTTAACTCAAATAAATAATAAACTATAACAATAAATTTATTTAAATTATGTTTGGAATAAATAATTTTAAATTGTTTATCTTTACTAATGTTTTTATGATATAATATTATGCGAAACCCTTTTAAATAAAGTAACAACTTAAACAACACATTTATTATACAACTTTGTTTAATAAATGCGCATATTTAAATGTTAAAAAAAGATTCTTAACAATTTGTCCCAATAACAAAAACAATTAAATCAATAAATCATAAACGATTAAATCAATAAATCATAAACAATTAAATCAATAAATCATAACAATTAAATCAATAAATCATAAACAATTAAATCAATAAATCATAAACAATTAAATCAATAAATCATAAAACAATTAAATCAATAAATCATAAACAATTAAATCAATAAATCATAAAACAATTAAAAAACAATTAAATCAATAAATCATAAACAATTAAATCAATAAATCATAAAACAATTAAATCAATAAATCATAAACAATTAAATCAATAAATCATAAAACAATTAAATCAATAAATCATAAACAATTAATTAAAAAAATAAAAAATAAGTTAAATAAAAAAAAATCATTTCTTTAAAAAGTTGATATTTTTTTATTTATTTAAAGAATTTATAAAAAATATTTATAAATATAAAATTATATTTCTGAAATTATATAAAATATACATAATATATTATATAATTTCAGAAATAAAACCCTATAAACATAACACAGTTGCCCCCCTCGATTTGCAAATGTTCAAAATAGACTACTTTAAAACCTTATAATTTTTTTCTCACTTCCAACAATTATATCATTTTTTCTACAACTATTTTCTGGAAATTTTTTAAATAATATTGATTAATCAATTTGATTGCTTTTTGCGCTGTTAAATATTTTTTTGAAAATAAGTTTGATTAAAAAAAACTAAATTTTTCTAAATAGGTAGATTTATCTTGATTTTTCTGTAGCTTTTAAGTATTTTTTATTTTATATTTTTTATTGTATATTTTCTGTGATTTATGTGATTTTTACTCTTATCAGGTCATTCATAAAAGTTCATTCATAAAAATCATTCATTAAAGTTCATTCATAAAAATCATTCATTAAAGTTCATTCATAAAAATCATTCATTAAAGTTCATTCATAAAAATCATTCATTAAAGTTCATTCATAAAAATCATTCATTAAAGTTCATTCATAAAAATCATTCATTAAAGTTCATTCATAAAAATCATTCATTAAAGTTCATTCATAAAAATCATTCATTAAAGTTCATTCATAAAAATCATTCATTAAAGTTCATTCATAAAAATCATTCATTAAAGTTCATTCATAAAAATCATTCATTAAAGTTCATTCATAAAAATCATTCATAAAAGTTCATTCATAAAAATTGCTGCAGTAAAACATTTGATAAAAAATTTGGTTCAGTTTCTAAACATTTTTCAAATTATCATCAAGGGTTTTTAATTTTCGTATTTTATTGTTTATTTTAAAGTCAAGAGGGAGAGAGAAAGGTTCTCTTGAGCTTTGGAAAATAAAAGCAATTGAACGAGTAGATGATAATGCTCTCAAAAAAAACTTTTGTTTTCAGGTTAGTTTTTTTTCTTTTTTAGACTTTCATCTACTTTCAATTTCTTTGTTTATTTTATTTTTGTTAATTACAGATTGAATATGAAAATTATATTTTATATATAAAAGCAAGAGATGATAAACAAAGATATGATTGGATGACAATTTTGAGAGAAGGTAAATGCAATCATATAGTTTTATATAAATTTATTTAAAAAATTTTAAAGTAAGTTTCTTCATTTTATATTAGGGTAGGTCGATTTTAGTTTTTTTTTTTTTTTTGAAATTCGAATTGCAGAATGTTGCAGTTACTGTGACTAGGATAGAAAAGAAGCTTTGCCAAATCTCAAGTATTCTATGCTATAAATGGCTTTGCGGATTTACATTTGAAATCTCAGTCTAGAACTAATTTTGTTCGTTTGCAAAGTAATTTTTAATTTCAATTTTTTAAATGTTTTGTTATTAGTCAAGTATCCTTGTTTAAAAATACCTTGTTTTAAGTTTATACGTTAACCAATAAATTTTCATTCAAAAACAACAATTGATTAAATTTAGTAATATTATTTTAAAAAGCCAATACAGTTTTGCAAAGTTTACAGAATATTATTTTTGCTAATTATTTTTGTTAGAATATTAGAATTTTACATTTTAAATACTTAAAATAAAGTTCGTTTTAAAGTTAAATGTTTTAAATTTAAAAATTATATTTTAAAATTGTTCCTTTGTTTTAAGAAATTGTAAGAAAGGTTTTTTATCAACGATCACCGCTTTAATGATTAGTATCTTAACGTAGTTATCTTTGAATGAATTTTTTTTTTGCAATTTCTGAAATAGGTCAAAATAAACAGAGTTGTAAGTCATTGGCCTTGGCCTTGGCCTCAGCTTTGCTTCAAGGCCAAAAATTAAGGCCTTGGCCTTGAAATTAAAAAATATTGACCTTGAAACTGTCGGTCTTAGCCTTGATAATTTTGGCCTTGGCCTTGATTGTTTTGACCTTCCAAAAAATATATACATGAAATTAAAGAATTAAAAAGTTTTCATTCTTTATTTTTATATATATTTTGGTTTATTTTTATGTGGTTTTATTGTCACAGCAACATGTGGTTTTATTGTCACAGCAATTACCTACAGTTTTGTTAATAATTGGCCATAATGTAAGACAAAAATGTAAGTCTTTAGTCTTAAAAATGTTTGCATAGACCTTGGCCTTGAAACTCTTATTCTTGGCCTTGACCTTAAAACTCTTGGCCTCGGACTTATTACTTTTGGCCTTGTTAACAACTCTGAAAATAAATTATATTAAAAACATGTATAAAACTTTTCAAAAAAGGTTATCCATTTCACTAAATTTATACTCTAATATGCAACCATCAGAATTAGGGTCTGACCTGACTGTCGACCTTAAAGTGTTTAAGGTCGGAAAATAATCGCCGACCTTGTTTCGATGTTTTATTGTAAGACCTTTGTATGAAATTTTCTTTGTCGACCTTGTATCCACCTCTAAAAGATTGATCGGCAAATTATTGCTGACCTCAATTTTCCTAATTCCAAGAATTGAATATGTTGTTTATATAATACTGATTCACATAAATGCTGAAAAGTAAACTTTACTCTAGTAACATCAGTGAAGAGTGAAAAAAAGTATTGTGGTGGTCTTTGTGAGTTATAATCAATGGATACAAGCACTTTCTGACAGGTTATTCAGTGCTACTACTATCTTATTCATATGAATCCAACTGCAAATATTGTATCAGTAACTCATCAAATTAGCAACAATATAAAATATATTTAAGCTACAGTAAACCAAAGTATACTTTTTATAACTGATAAATCTATTAATAGAAAATTTAACAACATGGCAAGCAAGCATCAAATATTGATATGTTTTTCTAAACTCTAATATAGTATGTGCGTGTAAAAACAAATTTTTCTGCCTGTCTAAGATAAAGATCTTATTTGCCTTATTTATTCCATTCTCTACTTCAACTCTACCTATTACCTACCTATTACCTACCTCTTATTCCTCCCTATTGTTACTTTAATGAAAAGCTAATATAAAAAAATTAGTAAAGATTAAAGTTTCAATGTCATTTATTTCTCTAAGGTATAATTCAGAATATTTTTCATTCCTGTACAAGGCAGCTTGATACATATATACATTCATTTTTTTTATTAATTACTTTTTTAATTAATAATTTATTTTAAAAACTTTATTTTTGCATAGTATATACAATTTGAATTTGTGGTTTAACAAACACATGTTAAAATTGTATATTGAAACAAAAACTGTAACAGTAAAACTTACATAATGCAAGTCTTTCTCAATACACATTTTTCTATGTGTTATGTAGGATTGAAAAATGATTTCATTTCAATAATTTAGAAACTATTGCCAAGTTTTGTAAGGTTGTAAATTGCAGGGCGTAAAATAATTAATATTAGCTTTAACATTTTAAAACATTTTCCAAAAAGATGTTGTTTTTAGTAGTGATAGACCAAAATTCTGTTTTGGTTTTGGTTTCTGCCAAAATTTTAATTTAAACCAAAGTTTGAAGTTTAAAACTAAAATTTCGGTTTTTATACTTTTTATTAATTTGGTATGAAACAAATTTTTATTTTAAAAACATGAAAATGCGATTTTGGTTTTATAATGTATACTATTTTTTTGTTTTATAATATGTTTTTGTTAATTTCCAGTTATTTTTATCGATTTTTGTTTCAGTGGATCACTAGTTTTGGTAAAAGTTTTTGGAGCTTTACTTATAATACTTGAATAATAGTGAAATATATTTAAGCTGTGATCGATAACTTGGTGAGTACCAAGTACACAAAGATAGCTATATCATTATTCAGCATAGGTACATTATTTAAAATACATATGTCAAACTTAGCTTTAAAAGAGTTTACAGAAATAGCATTAAAGACATTAGTAAGTAGTCGAATCCAGTAAAAAGTTGCCCTGTTTGTTAAAAAATAATGCAAAGGCTAAAAACTAGTTATTTTGCAATTATATTTCATTTAATGACCTCTTGATGATTGATAACTTTTTGACGAAATTTCATTAATCAAATTTACTTTTTCAATTCTATTGAATTATTCGTACATTTGAATCAAGTCACTCCAAATCCGTCTTACAAATAAAGTACCCATTTTATCTAATCTTTTCTCTTAACATAGTTTTTTTAGTGGCAATATTATTCTTGTAGCACGATGCTGTACCTTTTCTAAGAGATTAATTTCATTTTTAAAACACGGAGACCACACAGATAGCAATTTCAATTAAAAGTCTTACAAAAGTTGTGTTTATAATTTTTAATAATTCACTATTTAAACTTAAAAATGTATTCCTCAACATACCCAAAACTTTCTTTGCTTAACTTGCACATAGAGTTTGATTTTTCCATTTCAAGTCAAAGGTAAATACTACACCAAAATCTTTTTTAATTTAGTATGAAACCATTTGTTTTAAAAACTTACAGAAAACCACAATCATATTTTCACGTGATTTTAAACTTTTGCTTAATTAAGTATATATTGTATACTATTATTTTGTTTTATAATATTTTAAGATTAAAGGTTTATTAAGATCTTCTCCACATGACTTCTCTGTATTTAATTGTTCTAATCTATTGAGAATATCTTTGTATGAGATTATATCAAAATACAAATTTTTATTAATTCTAGACGCAAATGCTGGCAAGTTAAAATCATTCTCACAGACAAATATATCTTGGAACTTGTTATTTATTAAATTTACTATCTGATTTGGGTCATTTGTCACTAATCCATTTTCATTATATAATGCTTTAATCGAGTTATTGATCTGTTATTGGCTTTTGACATGTTTGCAAATTAACTTTAGACTTTTCTTAGCCAATACCTCTAGATTTTTTTCATAATTTTGTCTAGCTTTTCTTGGTTTTTATAACAAAATATAATCTTTTTTTTATTAATATGTAATTTTTTATTGGAGTGTAAAGTTTATATGTCGCATTCATGTAAAATATAAATATATTATACATTTTCTTGACTGATTTGCCATTAAAACACATTAACCAATCCACATTTGAAAACAACCTACTAATTGAATCAAAGTTTGTTTTCCTATAATCTCTTACAATTACTTCCTCATTTATAAAACTTTTCTGATCTAACAAAATTTTGTAACTTAGAACTAAATCTTTCAATATTTCGTAGAACTGGATGTGATTCAATTTGGAATAATCTATTCTCTTGTGTTGTAAATAATAATTCAAGAGTGTTACAGCATTCATTTTTTAATAATTGAAATGTTGGAAAAGAAATTTTTAATATCCTTGAAATTGCGTTTATCAATGTAGGATCTTGCAGTTTCAAATATCTTATTAAAGATTTCCATATCAACTATTTCATTTGGTCTGTATATACATCCTAATAAATAACTATCTTTAAAGATAACATGTGCAACCCATATTAGCTCAATTTTTTCGGAACTCAGAATTTTATCTTCAACTTGATAAGGTACAAAATTATTATCTATGTATATTGCAATCTTTACAATCTTTTCTATACAAAAAGTATATTTGTAATGGAAGTATAACAAAAATCTTACTAAATAAAATTATGCATCTATTCTTATCTATATCTTATCGTTTCTAGTATATTACTTAACTTACTAAAGGTAAGTTAATAAGTTTAAATAGAAAACAAGTTCATAAAAAAAATATTTATAAATAAATTATAATATTTTTTTCTTCCTCATTTCAAGAACAAAAAATAAATATATAAATAAACAAACAAATCAAACATGGGTACCCTGAAGGTGACCTAAGACTTTATAGCTTTTTGAGAAAACTAAGCTATAAAACATTTTTAGTTTTAACTAGAGGTTAATACCTTCTTCTGACTCACCTTAAAACCCCTGTGAATGGATCAATAGCTGTATACAATTTGTTTGGTTGTTTGACCTAGTGGATTAACACTTTGAGGATCTTATTTAGAAATAACTTCTGATAACGTTTTGGGCTTTCTAGTTAGAACATTGACTAATCCACTTTGTAAAAGTTAGCTATCTTTTTTATTGAAGAGGATAAGGTTTACAGAAATACAATGGCTTAATAGAATCATCTCTAGATTTATAATGAAAATTTTTTAAATAAAATAGTTTTTATTTAAAAAAAGGAAATATTTACTAACAAAAAGCACAACATTTAGTTACTAAAGTTGTAAAATAAATACTTTTTTATTTATATGTAACCCTTTAACTATAAATGTCTTGTGTTGTACACACAGGCAGCTCTTCGCAAGACTTCATTAAAATTGGCGTAATATTGTCCTACTTTTCGTATTTCCCAAAATTGTTTGAAGTCTTGATAGGCTTATTTCAATCCTTGCTCAATCCAATATCCTAAACTTTAATTCAAAATATTTAACATTAATATTTTTATATCTAAAAAATTAAAAAGTGCTCACTTATTTTTTCAAACATACACTTATCAAACTTTCCTCCTTTCATAACAATAAACTCTACAACATGATGTTCCTACATTTTTTGAACTTTTCAGAGAAATGTTTGAACCAAGATTTCTGAAACTTTGTGAAGATTTTTAAATATAATCAGAATAGTTTGGATTTAATGTTTTCCTAAAACACCCTTGAATAACATAGCTAAAGTCTCTCAAAGTTTTCATATATTTTTCACCATGTGCTCATCCAAATAAATTTGTAAGCAATCAAATTTTTTTAGAAACTCATTGGATTCATCAACTTCTAACCTGTGTTTACCTTGATAATGTACTCTGGCAAGATTAACAGTAGATAGATAACTATTTACAAAGTAAAACTCTCGATTAGTGTCTTCAAACAAGTCTTTTTCAATTAGTTTGATAAATTTTTCTACTACGCCTAACAAAATATGTAACCCTGGTATGGTATTAACAATTTCCAAAATCTTCTTTGTTTTATTTCCAAAAATTTTAGCTTATGCAATCTTTCTTCCAGCTACCATCCATTTGTTATATCACTCACGCATAAAAGTTGACTCAGCATATTTGGTGATTCTGTTTCACAAAATGGAGAAGAACCTTTAGATCTTCTGAAATAGAGTAATCCAGAGAATTAAGTTTTAATGTATCCAACAACATTTTTATGTTTGCATAATTTTCATCAATAGAGGGTAATACTGCCAAAACTAAAGTTTTGTGAACACTAGTATACTTGAAATCTTTACATTTATACTCATCAGAATATTTTACTTTTTTCTTTGTACTTAAATGTGCTTCTAGCTCTGGCTTTATTGTAATTGATAAAGTAACCTTTAGATAACCTTGTCCTCCATCTACCCCAATCTTAACATCAATTATTTTATGAGTGCTATGTTCACTAAATTTGGTGTGAGTACCAATATGAGATCGCGCTTCTTATAAAAGTGATAATTTTTTTATTTAGTTGCCATGGATACTTATATTGCTTAGTTACTAGATATTTTCCTTAGTTACAAAGGGGTAAATTGGTTTTTGAATCAATTTTATTAGGTTTTTGACTCACCTATATTAAATAACAATTTAGTATTTAGATAAATAATGTTTTGCAATAATAAAAACAAAAAGTAGTTCAAGAAAACATTGTCAATTTTTAATTACATCAAAAATTTATAAAACAATAACATCATTTGAAGATTGCTTAAGTAATTGTAAAACATCTGAAGGAAATGTTTTATGATTTGTTTGGTGTGATGTTACACAGTGAAATCACATGATCACTAGAAACTAGGAGCCTATTGATCAGATCATTATTTGTTGCTGTTTTTGGATGTTTTTCGGCTGAAATTTTTGCGATAAGATTTCAAGTCTTTATTTTTTGCCTCTTGAGCTTCCTCTGACATAAGGCCGATGAGTGATGTAAGACTTTTAATTATGTCATGTCCATGTATCAATACTTTGTGCACAAATTGAGCCATGTAATACCATGGATATCAGGATACATATAATATAGCATTGTCAAAACAATAATCCTTGAATTTTAAGCAGTCTATTTATATCCTGAAGATTGTGTTACCAAGATAATGTAAAATTTAAGTATAAGGTTTTGATCAATACGCAGAATTTCAACTGTTTGTTCATATGCTGCAAAAGCACGTCTTGAAATATTGTCATCATTGCTTGTTTCAGAACCACCACTCTTAGAGAAATCAACAAGTCCTATTTTGTTCATAAAATCAGTCTGAATCTTTTATTCAACTACAGATACTTTTTCTTTGTGTTCTTTAGGTCTTACTTGTCATTCTCTTGTTTCTTTTTTATATGCAATGTACAAATTCATCTCAAAAAATCAAATCCATGCATGGAGACTGAAAAGATCATATTTAAACTCTCTGTTATATAATCTATATCAAGGATATCAAGACTATTCATACTTTTTGGAGAGACACCACACACTGAACATCATTAGTATGAGTTTTTTCAGATAATATCATTTGAACCTTTCCATCAATCATTGCAAGTTCAATAACACAATTCACTTCAATAGAAGATCCACAAACCTCTAATAAAATTATACCCAAGCTTTATATCTCACTTTTAATGTACTGATCTTCCTCGATCACAGATTCCTTTGATTCTTTTTTTAAAATACAAATCTAAAGGGTGCAAATAATTGCTTTTATTCAAAATATTATCTGAACCTTTAGTTATACTTTTAAATTATACTTTTCAGATATAAAATATTGAGTTCCTGAAGAGAGCATTTAAAGGTGAAATGATTAAGTTTGACATTGGGAAAGATAAATCATATAGAGAAAAATTCATTGGCGAGGAAAAGTGAATGTTAGATATGATGGAAAGTATGTGTAGAGAAGAACAACATAAAAAAAAAAAACAAGAAATGTCAAAGAAAAATACTATAGAGGATATAGAAAGAATAAAAGATTTTTAGATAGAATTATCTTTGAGTAACACGAGTGCCACTGATATTTGAGCCATACCAAAAAAAAAAAAAGATCAGTGAAGATAGAGTTTACATGAACTTTTCAATGATGTTCTTGACAAGTGGGTTCCTTTCTTGACGTAGGTCAGTGTTCGAGCTAAAACTTCATTTCTGTCCTTACTTTTCAAGATTGCTGGTGTTGATTTTAATACAGTTCCTGTATCAAAGAGTAATCTACTTAGAAACAAAAGGATTGTGATTGAAAATGACGCTAGAATAGTGAGAGAAGAAAATCTGGACAAAGTTTGTAATTTAAAGGTCATCATTCATTTCGATACAAAATTGGTCAAACACTATCGAACTGACCAAAAAATGTCTGAAACTGTAGAAAGGCTAGCTCTCAGAATATCATCCCCCAGTTCAATGAACCCTTGTTGATTCTTAGCAGGATCAAGCTATAGCTATTCAGAATATATTAGAGTATTATAAGCTCACTGACCAGATCATTGGTTGTAGTGCAAATACAACAGCCTATAATACTGGAAAATACAAAGGTGCAATTAAGTTCCTGGTGGATCATGTGCTTAAAAGTCCTGGTCTATGGCTGCTATGTAGGTAATTAAATATTTTGATTAAAAAAATTTAAAGTTTGTTGCACAAAACTGTTGCAAAATTTGTACATTTTGTATCTTTTTAAAGTTTAATTTTTAAGGCATCATATATCTGAAAGGCATATTTCCCATTGCATGGATTATATTCAAGGCTCAACAAAATCTCCATCATATGCAATATATATAGATTTTTGGAAAATCTGGCCAGAAATAAGACAAAGGAAAAAAAATTTCGATCAGTTGCTTTTTTTCAATTATGGAAGAAAGGAGTATATAGTAGGTACGTAGAAATGGAAGAAAGGAGTATATAGTAGGTACGTAGAAATGGAAGAAAGGAGTATATAGTAGGTACGTAGAAATGGAAGAAAGGAGTATATAGTGGGTATGTAGAAATGGAAGAAAGGAGTATATAGTAGGCACTGATTTTCATAGAAGGGTATTAGATAGTAAGAACTTCTGTGTAACAATCCTAAAACAAGATTGCTTTCAAAGGGGAGGTTATTAAGTTCTTTGTGAGCTAGTAGTCATTTACCTTGGTGGCCATGTAACTGGTTTCCATTCAAACAACCAGGTACCCACCATCAAGCAAGGTTCTTGGCTGATTGTCTATATTTGCTTACAATGCAGCTGACTTCAAAGATTAATTTAAAGTTGAATAAAAGTAAGAAAGATATTCTTGAACTGTCAACTGACTTTATTGTCACATTTTATGGAGAATACTTTTTAAAGTCTCTTCTGGCAGCCCAGGCTCCATTACATGATTTGGATGCATTTAAGCTAGCTTATGAAATAATGAGCAATAAGCTATATATATCCAAGTATGGTCCCCTGGAAAAGCTGCTCCATGCGAGGTTGGTCCATCATTGTTGGTACCTGATTTCACAGCTAGTTATTCTTTCAATAGCAAATAGACATTTAGAACTGAAAGAAAGAGCTGGACTAGCTCAAAAGCTGCAAAAAAAGTTTCAATTAGATTTTGATGATTTTGAAAGGGAACAACCTCACGCTCCAACTCATGTGGTTCCCATGTCAATTTTGTCTTCACATACCTAGGTATAATTGCTCTTGACATACCTAGGTATAATTACAGAAGTAATAAACACACGGATAAAGAACAACTTTGAAAATGATTCCTACAGTCATTTTTAACATCAAATGGAGAATCTAGCTGTAGTAAATGACAGGGCTGAGCGCCACATCAAACTTGTGCAGGATTTTGTGTCTTCTACAGGATACCATGCAAGTTGTCCAAAAAAAACAAAAAGGGGTTGGTAAAAATGAAAGATGGACAATTTTTTACTGTTCAATCATAAATCAGGGGCACCAAGAGAGGGGGTAGGGCAAAAAAAAATTTAATGCAACCTCGCATATGAAAATACCTTATATTGGAACCCCTTGACTTGGAGACCAAAATATTTTTCTTGGTGTGTCCTGTGACCGAATAAGGATGATTGAGATAGGGCGCATTTTGGTCAGTGGGACATTTTTGTGTACTTAACGCAAGTTAAATACTGTTAAAACAATTAAGGAATTTAAGAGGACGACCAATCAATGGAAACTCTATTGAAGCATTATATAGCTCAAATAAATATTAGACAGCAAAAAATAAATTTCTTAAAGATTTTTTTTATAATCTGTGATTTTCAAAGTATAACTGAGATAACATGCTATGATAAATTTATTTCACACATTGTTTTTTATTATCTCTAAATACTCTAAACTAACATGTACTAATATTTTGTTTTAAAAACCTAGGTGTAATTGAAATATCACACAATGTTGATGTCATCGAAATTACTTATTTATAATTTATTATTTTTTTAATTTTAATATTCAAATTCTCAGAGTCCTGGGAACTAAGGGATTTAATATAAATAAATTATCAATAAATTTCTGCTTATATATATAGATACTAAAATTAAAAAAGTTTTCAAGATTAGACAACTAAAATTTTTCTTATTTTGTCCACCTACAGGCTCACTGTGTGTTGCAATTACAAAAAGTAAACAGCTATAATTGCTGGCAGAAAAGTTATGTTTTAATACGAAGACATTGTTATTTATAAAACTTTTTACTAAGTTTTCACAAAAAGCTACCAATAAATGATTTAAATGTTGAATGTTTCAGAATTTACAAATGTACTCTTTTTAAAAACAAAACAAAAATTTCATGGGACTTGATATAAGGTCTGAGGTTACCTTCAGGGTACCCGTGCAAACTAAAACAAACCGCTAAAGCAAAAAAAACCAAAAAAAAAAGGTAATAACAAAAAAAAAAAGGTGACTAAAGCAAATACCCTGACTTGAATATTGTTCAAGAATATTAGAAACAGTGAAAAAAACTAGTGAAGGAATCTCAATTAAGTATAAATAAGAAAGAATTTCTTCAAAAACAAAATATAATGAAATAAATAAGTTTTTAGTAATTTAAGTATTACGCAGCAAAACACATCTTAACACCTTTGAAACAAAAGTCTAAAAAAAATGTACTTAAAAAAATTTAAAAATATTTTTTTTAGTTGTTGTATATATTAAATATTATTATTAATTAAAAGTTGTATGTGTTTACTTTTTACAATAGAAGTTGAAGCTAAAGAGAATAATTTACAGCCAACACACCACCCTGGCATTTTCACTAGTAACTTGTGGACTTGCTGTAAAGAAAAAGAAAAGAATTCAAGTGGCTGCAAAAATTCCTTCTGTTATAAAGATGTGATCAATCAAAGTGCCAGTATATATATATATATTTTTATTTTTCATTTTCCTTCAAATAGCACTTTTATAAGCACCGCTGCATTTGACATTTAAACTAATTATACATCCTTGAAAAATTGACTTTTTATTTTCTGCACACTTTTATATTTGGTTTTTAACAATCTACATTCCCTTATATTTGATTTCTTGTTGAACTGTTGCCAATCTTAATAAAATGGAGTTTTAATTGAAGGATATATAGGGCCTCGTGAAAATGGAAATGGTCATTGTGAGATAAACTTTAAAGTTACTGCTAAGTTTGATTATAATACAACTCAAGAAACAGATTTACCTTTAAAAAAAGTATGTTTGCTTTCATTAAGTATATTTTTTTACCATATATTTTGTTATTTTTGTTTTTACAATATATTTTTTCAAATGGAAAAGTATAAATTGTTATTAATAAATATAATTTACTGCTTTAAATTATATTTAATTTAATAATACTGCAACTAAAGTTTAAGTCTTTACTTAGGTGTTGATGATAAAAGTTTATATATATATATATATATATATATATATATATATATATATATATATATATATATATATATATATATATATATATATATATATATATAGCTTCTTAGTTCAATAATACTATTGTTAACTCTTCATAATTTCATTAAAATGAGTTAACTACTTTTTAAGTAGTTTTTTTATCGTAAACATCATGAATCATACTCTCATTTAGCCAAATTTAATTTTTAATTTAAATTTTGTTAAAATCGTTGTTATGAGCAATAATAATAAAGGGTGTTAGTCTTTTGAGCATAAATATTGACAAATTAGGTCACTGATGAAGCAGAAAGTTGAGCACATTACTATCTGAAGTGTGGTGGGGATATTTACTTCATATCTATAGCTTATGAAAACACTAGTGATTGATCTGCTCAAAAAATATTTCTTGATTACTTAAACTTAACTGAAACCATATTTTTAAGTGCTTATAGTTATTTAATTAAGTTCATACCAAAGGAATGGTTAATTATATAATTAATTCACATATATAGATGGCTTGTCGGAGGAAACATTAATTTTTGTTTTCATAATTTAACTTTGAAAAAATTTACTTTAAAATTTACTTTAAAATTCAAAAACTTTTCAGATTTTATTTGGAATGTATATAAAGTTATTAATCAATTAATGAAAGCAACAAACTTATTATAAGCTAAAAAGTTCAATCAACTTTTTATAAAAGATAAATATTATTTTGAGAAAAACATTTACATTTAAAAAGAAAACAATAAAAAAATAGAACTTAATGTAATTAATCTTTGTAAATTACTTGATGTGGCAAAGAATTACCACAATCATCACAGGATGTTAGAATTGTTGTCATTTGTTTATTGTTTGTTGTTGATAATTTTTTAGGATTTTTTTATCCTTTTCAACAAACAGCTTTGCCTTCACCTTATAGGTTGATTGTAAACTTGACTCATCAAAAACAGGAAGCGGTTTTGAGTTATATTGTGCTCAAGATAATCTTCTGCTACTAGTTGAAACCAAATTTTGTTACCATGATTTAGATGGCCATTTTTTAATAAGTTTGACTTGATTCTTTTAATTAAAAAACAGACAAAAAATAATTATACCTTTTTTACGCTTGTAATAAGTATAATTGTATACACGCAAAAAAGTATACCTTTTTCTGGAACTTTTTTTTTTGGTTACTTTTTACTTTAGTTCAATTTGTTTTAAGTAATATTAACAATTTCTTATTTTTTTTGCATGTTATCAGAATTTTTCACAAAATAAAATAATGATCTATAATTATAGATTTTTAATCTGAATCTTGCTTACTTATATTATTTTAATCTATTTTTTGTTAATTTCATAATGGTAAATTTAAATTTAACTTGATTTGCAATAATTTAATATAATTTTTTTTATATATTTTTATTTGATTTGTTCTCATTTTTATTAATTAAAAAAAAAAAATTTATTCTAAATAATAAGGTACAAAATTTTGTTAAAATTTCCGTAATTAGGATTCATCAGTAATTAATCATTCCTACAGTATATATAACTTATAAAAATATATATTTTTAATTATTTATTAATGTTTGTATTTTTATATTATTTAAATGTTTGCATAATTTTTAAAATATATTATGTTAACACTTTATTTGAATACAGGACCAAGAATACACTGTAATTGATGTTTCCAAAGTTAATTGGTGGCTGGCACGTGATGAATTTGGGTATGCTGCAAAATATTTTCTTATGTCATTAAAAACAGTTTATGTCATAAATTTTGTCAATAATTGCAACACCTAACATTGTTTTGGCATTAAAGTTTTTTTTTTTTTTTTTTTTTTTCATTCATTTTTTCCCTTAAGTTGTATGTGCATTAGGGTGACACAAAATTAAAAAAAAAAAAAAAAAAAAAAAGCAGTACATTTTCCTGTTCTACCAAACTTTGGAAATCTACAAAAAAAAATTTTAGATCCCTATGTGATCAGGAAGAGCTACATGTAAATTTAAAAATTTTACGTTCCAAGCCTTTTTTTTTTCTTCACATTATTTTATTATTTTCACATCATTCAGCAAGTTTTCAAAACATGTGTCAAAAACTCAAGATGTTTTTAAAACATTTGTGGTCATTCACAACTATTTTTTAAAAACTTTAATTGCACCATAAACTTAGTGGATTGCGTTTAATCACTTGGCAACTTTTGATTTATTAATTATCTTACTTTAAACTTTGATTTTTTTTTACTGTTTACATATCCGTACAAAATGTTGAAAATCAAAGAGAGGAAAACAAAAGAAATTAGCTATAACGCTCGGAGGTCTGTTTACCTGCTTAACTCGCCTTTAAGCTATCTACCTACAAACCAACTTCCATCAAATCGAAGTGTTCTTGGATATTACTTGTTCCTAACTTCAGCTAGAGATAAGCGATTCAAACCTATTAAAATAAACTTTTCATGTTCTCGAGCACAAGAGGATGTTATATGTAAAGGGAAAGACGAAAAATACTGTTTACTCCGAAAAATACTGTTTACTCCGACAAATTGTAAATATTTGGAAGTCTGCTGGTTTCAGTAATTACTTAATTTCTGAGAGAAGTATAGTGGAAAAGTTTAAATCTCTATACAGCAAATACAAAACTTTGTGCAACAGTAAAACCTTTCAAATCAAAAAGCAAATTTCCGAACGCCACAAAAATGACTTTTACAATATGGTAGAGCAATTGTTTGACATCAGTGCAAAGGACTTTGAGATGAAGTTGAGACGCGATGAATCAATGCCTCGTGATACTTCTGCTTTACAAGAGGATTTGGCCTTCTTAGATGATCAAAGGTATTTTTTGCTCAAATTTTTTTGCGAAGATTTAACCTATTTTTCAATTATGATATATCTACTAATTTTTCCCTTATATAGAAAAATCATTTTTTTGAGAAATTTTATTTTTTTATTCAAATTTATCTTACGCTAAGTGTTTTAACAACTTTTTGCACAGAACTAACAGAAATATGATCATATCTTCTTAAATTGACACAGAGCTTGAAGCAAGGTTTCAGAGAAGATTGATAGATGTAAGAGGAAAGAAGAATATAAAGATCGAGTACAGAAGAGCAACGATTCGATAATTCGTGACAACAAAGAAAAAATTGGGGTAAAAAGGCAATGGAATCACAACTTTTTTCCTAACAATGATATAAATTTCAATTTCGCAAGTGAGGAACCTACAGAACCTAAAAACCTACAGAACCTAAAAACCTACAGAACCTAAAAACCTACAGAACCTAAAAAAACAAGAGCTGAATCACAATTAGGTAATATTTAAGTATAATTTGTTAAACACATAAAAATATTTGTTTCAACTTATGACTAAATAAAAAGAGAGAATATAAACAATTTTTTCTAATAATGCACGGACATTTTAGGCAAAACTAGTAATTTTTTGAAGTAAATGTATAGCTAAGCTAAGAATCTTTATATTAATTTAGATGCTGGAAGTGTAATTGCTAAAGTCGGAAGATTTTGTTCCAAATAAAAATGTTAATTTTCACGAAGCAAGCTCAAAAAGTAGGCATCAGTTTAGACCATCATATTTCAGAGTAGAAAAGGAGATAACCAGTGAAGGTCTCATTGCAGCAACAACTTCCACCAGTATAAGGGCTGGTCTCAGCATTCAAGATCAAACCCTTCTTATTGCAAGCGTAGTAAACTATTTAGGAGGAAAAGTTAAACAGCTAAAGTTAAGCAGAGAATCTGTCAGAAGGCGAAGTTACAGATTTTTAGAAGAGGAAGGAGGCCAGATACGTAATGAATATATTAATTTAATGGCTAACAAGATGTTAGTTTTACATTTTGATGGTAAAAATTTAAAGCATATTGAGGAGGACACTAGACAGGCAACTACTGCAGATAGACTATCAGTATCTGTTACTAGCCCAGAGTTTGAAACCAAAGATGATCTTTTACTCGGTGTTGTGCCAACTGATAGTGGTAAGGGAATCGATATGGCTATAAGTATTATGAATCTCCTAGAATATTTTGAAATTTGTGACTATATTGTAGGATTCTGTTCTGACACCACAGTAAGTAACACTGGATGGAAATCTGGTGCAATAACTATTATGGCAAGATTTCTTGGTAAACCATTTCTTTGGTTATTGTGTAGACACCATATTGCCGAAATAAATATTACTTGGGCTTTAAAGGCAATTTCAATGGAAATGTCTAAAGCCCCTGCGAATAAGTTACTAAAAGATTTTCAGCAGAAATGGATAACAGAATTTTTTCCTAAAGTTTTAGCTAGTGGTGCTGTAGAAAAGTTCAAACGATTTCCTGAGCAAGACCTTATTGTCGACAGTGATCTCTGCAAACTCTATTTGAAGTCTAAAAAGTTTGTTACTAAAGCACTAGAACATGAAATCTTCCCCAGGTATGTAAAAATAATATAAAATGAATTAGTTTTTTCATAAATATACTTTTTTTTTTAAAGTTATTAAATAAAATTAGGAGTATTTTTATGAATATTAAGTCTGAGAAATTAAATAATTTTCACATCTATCAGCCTGACGCCTGTCACAATGCAAGGTTTATGGCCTATGCAATATATTTTCTAATGCTCGATATGACATCCACAGTCGTTGAATATCTGACTCCTGAAAAAAAATATATGGTCTCAAGGGTAGCATTTATTGTTGCTATTTATTATGGACCTGCCTTTCTTAACTCAGGCAAAGCAGAGCATGCTGTTCTGAATGATTTTAATGCATTCAAAATTGCTGAAACAATTAAAACAGAATGGGATTATGAAGTTGGAAACTCGCTTCAAAAAAGCATGAGTAACCACACATGGTATTTGTCTCCTAAAGTTGTCGTACTATCGTTAGGTGATCCTTATATGAAAGCAGATGCTAAGCGTTTAATCATTCAGAAACTTTTAAATTTTCCAATTCCTGAGTTATCAGAGATTTCTGTTACAGCTCCTTCTGCTGTTAACGTTACCAGTGATAGTCGATTAGAGGATTTAATTACGAAGGAGAGTTGGATATTTTTTATACTTACAGGTCACACCGAATCTGTTCGAGAGTGGCATACTTCAAGTGATTTCTTAGCGCTAGATTCATACAAAAATTTTGCTCAGTTAGTTTGCAATCTTAGTGTGACCAACGATTGCGCAGAAAGAAATATTAGTTTAATTGAAAACTTTGTTCACAGTTCCCACAATGAGGATCAGAGACAGAACATTCTTTTGGTAGTCAGAGAGCACAGAAAGCTTATAACAAAAGATATGTCGCTTAAGGAACTGGTAAAGCTAAAACCTAGAGTTGAAAAATTATTGTAAAATAATAGGTAACTGTATGAAACTATAAACAGTATTTTTTTTCTTGTAAGATCAAACAAAAGTTTATATATAAACATATTTTAACCCGTAAAAAATGACATAAAGTTCAGCCAATCCGCAATATTTAAAAAATTACATGTAGCACTTCCAACGAATAAAAATAAGTGATATTTTGTTTTTAGACTAACTGAATGTTGTAGAACAGGATAAGCAACTGCGGTTATTGATTTTTGAAAAATTTTATTTTTCGACCCTACTTTGTGTCACCCTAATGTGCATCTTTTAAATGCATTGTAATTAGTTTTAAAATCTTTAAAAATATAATAATTTGCTTATTCTGACTTTTTTTACATCGGTATCTTTGTTTTCAATTTTCAATTATAAAATAATTTTTTAAATATAAAAGTATTATTGATTTTTTCAATTTCATAAAATTATATTGTAACAAATAATTATATAATATGTAACAAAAAAGTTCTACGAGTACAGTTTAAATAACTGGTTTAATTTTTTTAAAATTATAAAAATATCTAGAAAAATTTAAATACTGGTTATTAATATTGTATTAGACTGGTTAATGTTTTGTTGTTATTTTATTGTGTGGCATCTTGTTGTAATGGTAGAACACTTGATTTTTAAACGCGACTTTCATAGTACTATGCTCTACCTTTTTTGTTAAGGTTTCTGTTTTGGGAACAGGGTTGTTACGACATAATGTCTGGCAGATCTGTCAACATCATTTCAGGCATATTTTCTGCTGACATAAAATCTGTCTGACATATTTTTTATTAACATATTTCGACATAACTTTATATCTGAATTGTTTTCTGATGACATAAAATGTATCCAATATGTTTTCTGAAACCATATTCTGACATAATTTTATGCCTGAACTTTTGAATGTCAATAGAAAATATGTTGGACATACTTTTTTGTTGGAAGAAAATGTCTCAAACATATTTGACAGGTAACAACCCTGTTTTTAGGACTTAGTTTTGCCTTAAAAAAGGAAATGAAATTGCGCTAGTATTGCTATTGTACTGTTGCACTGGTATTGCATATTGTATTGTACTTTTGTACAAGTATTGCATATTGTATTGTACTGTTGCAGAAGTGTTTCATATTGTATTGTACTGTTGCACAGTACAACACAATATGCAACTCTTCTG